>LFYR01000223.1:399483-487284 GCA_001185155.1 Zostera marina | reverse complement strand
TCATTAAAGGCAGGTTATTTGGAGTAGAAGAATTCCTAGCGAAGCAGAGCTCTGCGCACTTGAGTTCCGGTCCGGTTTCTCGCGGAGTTCCCCGCTTGGCGCTTGCTTGCGCGTCTTGGAGTACTGGTCGGGTTTCACCCCCATCAGTAAGTCTATCAAGTCTGTTAGTAGACTTGATTCCTCAGTCATGTGTCTTGTGCATCCACTGTCGAACATCCATTTTGACACATGCTTTTCCTGAAAAAGTTGAAAAATCCTTTGGTACCCATACTGAGTTGGGTCCGGATGAATTAACATACTTAATCTGCTTATAACTTCTTAACTCATCTTTAGTCATCCATCTTTGTTTTGGATGATTCATCTTAGAGCGATTTGTCTTTTTCTTAAGATGAATGGGTTTTGTATAGCTAGATTCCCTTACAAAATGATCATTATAAGTTATGGCATGTAAGGGTTTTTTAATAGGTGCATCTGACTCAAACCTTAAGCCAAATTTCTTTTGACCCAAGTTTGAACCTTGCAACATGTTATTTAACTTGAATGAACTATTTAAGAATTTTTGAAGAACATTATTTTTTTCATTTATTCTTTCAGTTTGTAATTGCATGCTGTTATGTTTTTCAGATAATTTTTGTATAGTTTCTTCATGCTCAAGTATGAGTTTATCCTTAGATTCTATTTCAGTTTTAAGCATGATTTTTTTTTTCTAACAATTTTCTCAAAATTATCTATTTTTAATTCTAACAATTCAACCCTATCATCATTTATTTCCTTAGGTTGATTTTCTTCAGATTCCAGAAGATCGAGTAATTCAAAATTTTGACTCTTAAGTGTTTTAATTTTTTCATCCTCCTTTTTTAATTTACTTGAGAGTTTATGATTTTCTTCTTTTAATTGCATGCATTCTTTTTGTGATTCATCTAATTCTACTGAGTGATCAATATGTGATTTATTCATGCATTCTATTTTTAATGATTTACTTAATTTTTTCTCAGCTTTATATTTATTCATTAATTCTAGATATGTTTCTTCTAATGAATTAAATCTAGTATTTGTAAAATTTACCTCAGAGTCGCTTTCATGAGCCATGAGGCAGTCTTCTTGATCTGACTCGGAATCTGACCAGTGTACTTGATGTGCTTTTTCTTCCTTTAGCAGAGGACATTCAGGTTTGATATGTCCAGGTTTGTCGCACAGGTAGCAGATAGGCTCCTTTGAGTCTTTGTGGTTTCTAATCACTTTTCTATCGGGATTTTGATAGTTGGACCTTGAATTTCTCTTTTCTTTCCTCTTTATGAGATATCTTTTTAAATAATTTGTGATCATTGCCAAGTCATCATCAGATGCTTCATTATCAGATTGACTTTTGAGAGCAATGTCTTTTTTTCTTCTTTTGCTCTAGAGATAAATCTTTCCTTTTCATAGGCCATCAGATTTCGGCAAAGTTCTACATCTGTGAGTTTATTCAGATCATGAGATTCTTGGATAACATTCCTCTTTGAGTAGTATTTGTTTGGAAGGCTTCTTAGAATCTTGCTTACTTGCTTCTTCTCAGTTACTGGATCTCCTAGTCCAGCCAGATCATTGACTATTTGTGATAATCGAATGTTCATTTCCGCGATAGTCTCATCTTACCTCATAGAGAATCTTTTGAACTGAGAAGTGGCATGTAGTAGCTTGTTTTCCTTGACGTGGGAGGTTCCTTCATGTAGATCCTCCAAAGCTTTCCATACCTTGTAAGTTGTATCCAAGCATCGAATTCTGCTATACTCAGATTCATTGAGGGCACCATATAGTGCATTCAATGCTCTTGAGTTGTTTTCCTTGAGGACATCCATTGCTCCCCAAGTCTCTTCTTTCCTTGTTGAAATATCATAATCTTCCAATATGATTTTCCAGACTCCATTGTTGATTGACTTTAAGTATAACTTCATCTTGTTCTTCCAGAAGTATACTTTACTCCATCGAACCTGGGAGGTTTATTCGATGCAAGACCAGTACTGTTTTCACCATTTGAAGCCATAATTGTTGTTGTAAGATGTTAGTCTGACTTTAACGAAACTTGACTCTGATACCACTTGTTGGATCGTGATCCGAGGCTATAAGGGGGGATAATAGCCTCTTTTCGATTTATACAGGTTGATTGCGGAATTACCTGTAAACACTTAATAAACAAATGGTTGAACAATAATGATATAGAAATATTATAACTTTGATTGATATAATAACGTAATTATTACTCTTCGAAGCTTACTACAGTATATGAATACTGAGTCAACTTGCTTGATAGTGTTTTACAAACAACTGTAGTATATGCTTGATAGTGTTTTACAAGCTTATTAAGTTATATTGTAAACACAAATTGTATTGTAGAGTAAATGACCAGATAACTGGATATATTGATAAGCAAGTAAATGACCAGATAACTGGATATATTGATAAAAAAGTAAATGACCAGATAACTGGATGTATATATTTGATAAGTAGAAGCTTTAAAATAGTCAACCTCTATATTTGACCAGATAACTGGAAGAGGGATCTTTTTCAATTTGATGTTGTTTAGTTGTTTTTATAAGAAATATAAAATTAAAGTTAACAGAGAACAACACAAGAGATTTATACTGGTTCACCCAAACAAGGGCTAATCCAGTCCCGACCAACTGTCGGAATTCACTAACCTAAAGATGGGAAAACCTTAGAGTATCAAGGAAACTCTTAAGAACCTCTTTAAGCTTTAATGTTACTTCGCTTAAGAACCGGTCTTTTACAAGTAGACTCACACCTTAGAGTATCAAGGGCACTCTTAAGAACCTCTAACTTTTGTGGGTAAGTTAGTACCTTAGAGTATCAAGGAACTCTTAAAAACCTCTCTAAGCTTTAAGGCTACTTCGCTTAGGAACCAGTCTTTTACGGGTAGACTCACACCTTAGAGTATCAAGGGCACTCTTAAGAACCTCTAACTTTTACGGGTAAGTTTGTACCTTAGAATATCAAGGAACTCTTAAAAACCTATAAATCTTTCAAGGTAGATTCGATCTAAGAGTTTTCCCGGAAACTCTATAAAACCAAAATAGAGCTTTATGGTTGAGCTCGAAAACCTTCTCTCACACTTTGGCACTATTGAGACAACCCTCTCAACCAAAGTGGACACACACAAGAGGTGATTAGAGGAGTGGAATATTAAAGCAAACAACACTTCTTACTTGTAAAGATGAACAAGAAGATTGGAAGAAGAAGTTGGAGAGCTTTTGAAGCTTTGGAAAACTAGGACACTTGAGCACTTGAAAGCTTGGAAGCTTGGAGGCAAAAACGTGTGGGCAAGTGTGGAGTGAAAGCTCAAGTGGGAATGACCTGGGAGTAGAGGACCCCCAAGGACCCCTTTTATAGGGTCCTGGGGGACGTTTCCCCATTCATTAGCGTGGGGCCCACTCCATTATGGTGCCCAATTAAGGGTGCCATAATAACGTGGGCCCTCCTGAGTAACGACTGGGAATCGGCGACTCAGGTATGGGAGTCGCCGATTCAGAGGTGTGGTCGTCGACTCCCCATGAGCCAAGTTGGCAGTCTACCAGAACTGACTACGAGGCCTAGAGTCGACGATTCACCCCTGGAGTCGGCGACTTGGTAGTCCCAGTCGGCGATTCCCAGATGTTGCCTTGAGTACTTGACGTAGACACTTCCTCCGCATTTGTGGAACTCTCCGGGGGTCCGGCATAAAGCGACGGAACCCTAGTTCTTGTTGAAGGGCGTTGCTGGGAGTGACTGACGTAATCAGGCATGTCTCACCAGTACTCCTCCTTGAAGGGAGCACAAGAAACATGCGTATACCGCCAGTATCCCCCCCAAGCAAGGTGATCCGCATCAAGGCCAAAGCGACAAGATAGGATTGAGTCATTGCGCTCACAACGGCACAAATGACTCCGCGTGGTCCATGCACTATCAGATGGACTGATTCACTATCAGAATCTAGTTCCAGGCCAACGAAACTACATGTTTATAGTTCTACTCTGATCAGGAGCGACCTTTGCTGTGGATTCTGGCCGAAGCGACAGAATGTGTGGATTCACTATTAGAATCTGATTCTGCCCGAAGCAACAGAATGCGTGGATTGACTATTAGAATCGGGTTCTGGCCGAAGCGACAGAATGTGTGGATTCTGGCCGAAGCGACAGAATCTAGTTCACTATCAGAACTGATGTTTATAGTCCACCCTGATCAAGAGCAACTTTACGTCCGCAACGACGGTTACCCCATAGGCCGAAGCGCAAGATGGGTCGAGATCATTAAGGTCAAAGCGACAAAATGATCTCCAAGTGTTTGAAGAATTATTGAAGTCAAAGCGACAACATAATTCTTGGTCCGATTTTGACCGAAGCGACAGAATCATGCCTGCAAAACAAAAAACAACCTGCAAAACAAACTATATTAGTCTAAAAGATATATTTATTGATTTACTGACCTTGCCGTGTGTAGCTGCCTCTCATGCTGCTCCTACTCATGCTCAATAAATCCTTGATTGATCTGGCCGAAGCGACAGATCTATCATGCTCAAAAAAATATGACAGCTTCTGGCCGAAGCGACAGAAGTGCCGGGAGAACTTGTGATACTCCCTTTGGATTTCGACGACTTCTGGCTGAAGCGACGGAAGTGTCGGGAAGAGCTTGTGATACTCCCCCCTTGAGATCATTAAGGCCGAAGCGTCAAAATGACCTCTGGTCTATCAAGGCTGAAGCAACGAGATAGACCGACTCACTATCAGATTCTGGTTCACTATTAGAACCTGGTTCACTATTATAACCTTTCCTGCAAAAAAGAAAACATCCTGCAAAACAAATAGATCAGTCCGAAAACGCATATTTAACTTATTAAAATTATCGTGCGATTTTACCTTCCTGGATTCACTATCAGAATCTAGTTTACTATCATAACTGATGTTTATAGTCCACCCTGATCAAGAGCAACTTTATGTCCGCAACGACGGTTACCCCACCAAGGCCAAAGCGACAAGGTGGGTCGAGATCATTAAGGCCAAAGCGACAAAATGATCTCCAAGTCTATTGAGGCCAAAGCGACAAGATAGATTGACTCAATATCAGAGTCTGACTCACTATCAGAGTCTGATTCACTATTAGAACCTGATTCACTACTAGAATCTTTCCTGCAAAAAAGAAAACATCCTGTAAAACAACTAGATCAGTCTAAAGGATATATTTATTGATTTACTGACCTTGCCGTGTGAAGCTATACCTCATGCTTCTCCTCCTTTTGCTCAATAAATCCTTGGTTGATCTGGCAGAAGCGACAGATCTACCATGCTTTAAATATGACAACTTCTGGCCAAAGCGACAGAAGTGTCGGGAGAGCTTATGATACTCCCCCCGGTATTCGACGACTTCTGACCGAAGTGACAGAAGTGTCGGGGAGAGCTTGTGATACCCCCCCTTGAAGTCATTAAGGCCAAAGCAACAAAATGACCTCTGGTCTGTCAAGGCCAAAGCGACAAGACAAACCGACTCACTACTAGAATTTGATTCTGACCAAGGCTACAGATTCACTATTAGAATCTATTCTGGCCAAGGTGGCAGAACCTGCTGATTCACTATTAGAATCTGATTCTGGCCGAAGCGACAGAATCTGTTGATTCACTATTAGAATCTCATCTGCAAAAAAGAAAACATCCTGCAAAACAACTAGATTAGTCCAAAACGCATATTTTATTTACTTATTGAACTTACCGTGCGATTTTACCTTCCGTGATGCCCCTCCTTTGCTCAAATTGATTCTTGGTAAATCTGGCCGAAGCGACAGATTTTACCATGCTCAACATATTTTGACGATTTCTGGCCGAAGAGACAGAAGTGTCGGGAGAGCTTGTGATACTCCCCCTCGAAATGTGACGATTTCTGGCCGAAGCGACAGAAATGTCGGGAGAGCTTGTGATACTCCCTCTCGAAAATCGTGCCATTGCGACACATAACTTTTCGAATGAGTGGTTTTCGAAATACTTGATTGTCGATGGGCTATTTATTGTTTTTTCTTTGCTAATCTTTCATATAAATTACCCTTTAAATTGTAACTAAGGCCCTAAACTAGATTTACAAGTCGTAATTTAGCCACTCTGGACGTAAATTAGACTCTGCTAACCCTATTGCTAGCCACTCTGGGCGTAGACTTGGTCGTACGAATTGTAGCTCAGCTTACGGTTAAATTTGCGGAAAATTTATACTTCCAGATTAACGTAGAGTTGTAAAAGATAGTGTAAATGACAAATCCGAAGGATGCAAATATTTGAAACTCGAGGGTTACGTTTGTAAGTTTGAACCCTGATGCCGGAGAGAGTTTGTGATACTCCCTCTTGAAATGTGACGACTTCTGACCGAAGCGACAGAAGTGTCGGAGAGAGCTTGTGATACTCCCTCTTGAAATGTGACGACCTCTTGCCGAAGCGGCAGAAGTGTCGGAGAGAGCTTGTGATACTCCCTCTTGAAATTTTTTTGATATTTTTGTGATCTTTTCGGAACTCAATTTAATCAATTATTTGGCTTTCTTAATTAATTGTTTTTTTAATTTATTTTTTGAATTGTAACTAAGACCCGAAACTAGATTCACAAGTCGTAATTTAGCCACTCTGGACGTAAATTAGACTCTGCTAACCCTATTACTAGCCACTCTGGGCGTAGACTTGGTCGTACGAATCGTAGCTCAGTCTACGGCTAAACTCGAGAAATAAATTAAACTTCACAACTAATCAAGACTCGCAAAGCTAAGTGACGTAATAAGTTAGAGATACAAAAATTATCGGGAATAGGACTTAGAATTTTTTGAGAACTTAAGACTCTAGATTTCATTCCCTAATGTGTAGTTGAACTCTGGCCGAAGCGACAGAGTAACTTTTTACCCTCATCAAGGCCATAGCGACAAGATGGGGTTGAATCGTTAAGGCCATAGCGACAAAACGATTTTTTATCTATTAAAGCCATAGCGACATAATAGATTTTCGTATGTGTTGTGGGTACTTAGAACCTCTTGGGGTTAGGTTCATTTATACTTATCAACTACCTAAGACTCTATACCCTAATGTGTAGTTGAACTCTGGCCGAAGCGTCAGAGTAACTTTCGGACCCACATCAAAACCAAAGCGACAAGATTGGATAGGATCGTTAAGGCCATAGCGACAAAACGATTTTAATCTATTAAGGTCATAGCGACAAAATAAATTTCTAAGGTAGGGTACTAGTTAGAGTCGTAGGTAGGTGATTTCGAAAGATTGTCAACTTTACTGACTTTTAGAAATGAGAATTACAAAGATAAAATCTAACTATTTTATTTTGTAATTTGTACTAGCATATACACTAAGAGACTAAAATTTAGGACTACAATTCTAGATTTGAACCCTAGTGTTTTAGCCAAGCTTTGGCCATAGCGAAAGAGCGACTCTCGATCCTCATCAAGGCCATAGCGACAAGATGGGATAAGATCATTAAGTCCAAAGCGACAAAATGATCCTTGGTCTATTAAGGCCATAATGAAAAAATAGATTTTAAAACGAGGGTATCATTGATTGTAGTCGTAAATTTAAAATCTCGGGGCTAGATTCGTAAATGAGAGTCTGATTTAGATTCTTAAGTCGCACTTTGGACTCATAAATCGTAAACTAGACTTATAATCATAATTTAGCCACTCTGGACGTAAATTGAATTTTGTAACCATCACTTAGACTCGTGGGTCGTAAGCTAGGTCTGAGTAACGGGTATCATCCAGCCAAAGCGATGGATGATATATGAGGTCGAAGTGACGGACGCCATCCAGCCGAAGCGATGGATGATTGATCCGTCTGAAGCGATGGGTGATTATTCTAAATACGATATGGCATACATATTGCATAGTATCTCCATGGATTAAAGAGAGATTTATTTAGAATAATATCGCTATTGAGAATATTTGAGAATAATATGAGCGAAAAACAAAAGAATCAATGTGTTTTGGTCGTTGGTTGCCACTGACAGAAGCATAGTCTGCCTGGTTACTCTGGCCAATCCTATCTTCCTTCTAACAGATGATAGTTCCTCACTACTAGCGTGATGCACTTGATTGTGAGTATGAATTGTGGCTCTGGTCGCCATCACTGTTATAGGATTGAGAGCGTGAGCTATGACTTTGGTGGCCATAACTATTACTGGGCCGAGAGTGTGAGCTATCGTGGCCATAATTGTTACCAGACTGAGAGTATGAGTTACGACTTTGATGGTCATAACTGCTGCTCGAAAACTCCTCTCTGTATCGAGGAAGACAAGTCGAGGTTTCAGACTGGGAACTTGTATCCTCGTATGTATCTTCTTTAGCATAGCGAGGTTTTTCCCGGCTGGGCGGCTCAAATCCGTTCAGATTATCATTATCCTCCTCTTCTATCTCAATTAACGATTGAGCTCGTTGGAAGAGGTCGGGCAGGGTCTCCACTTAATGGAGCATCAGATTCTGGGCCAAAGGAGAAAAGGGTACCAGCCCTCTTATGTATCCTGCTATGGCCAGACTTGAGATCAGGTCGTTCACTTCTGTCATCATCGAAGTGAACTTAATCGTGTAATCCCTCAGAGACAGCTTGTTCTGTCGTAGTGCCAGTAGTGCGTTGGCACTGTATTTTATTCTGATCATCCCCACATGTTGGGTGATGGAAATTTGAAGAGGTTCGTGAAACCGGAGACTGAGCCAGCTAGCAGACCAGAAAACCACCAATAAGCGCTGCCTTTGAGAGTGTCGGGGAATGCCCGACACAACAACCCGTTATCGGTGATCTGCGGTTCCAAGACATTAAGGTAGAGGTAGATGTGATCTTTTGGATCACTCAAACCATCATACGCTTCTATCTTGGGTACCCGCCAGGTTGGTGGAAGGGATCCTTTCAAAAGGTCATCGTGAAAAGGAGCACTTTTGATTCTCAGGTACTCGATCGGGCTGCTGGCGACTGGGTTGTCGGCCAGCTTCCGACGCAAATCTTCCACGAACCGTGTCGTAAGAGTCTTGTTAGTGCGACTCTTACTAGGTCCAGCCCTTGCTTTAGGAGGGATTGGAGATTTTCTCTTTTTCTCCGCAAATGGAGAATAGTAAGACCCAGATTCACACGCTCCTTCGTGGATGATGGTCTTGTGGCAACAGACTACGAGTGGAAGTTCTTCCGAAGTGTCGGAAGCTATGGGTAGGTACCTGCCCCCCGGGTGTCACAAAACATAAATTTTTTTGTATAATATTTTGATGAAGCACGAAATCTGCTACCAGTAGGCTCGCGGGGTTGCGAGGAGGGCCGGAGGCTTTGGAGTCCACGACACGCGTTCTACGTCAAATACCTGCACAAGTGGAGGGGAGTCGGCGACTCAGGTGTGGGAGTCGGCGACTCGGGCTCCTTGGTTCTCTGGTGTGGAGTGTTGTGAGTCAAGGTGACATGAGAATGGAGTACCCCCAAGGACCCCTTTTATAGGGTCTTTGGGAGGTTTTTCCCATCAATGGTCTGGGGCCCACACCATTATGGCGCCCGGTTAATGGTGCCAAAATGGTGTGGGCCGGCTCAAGTAACGGCTGGGAATCACCTACTCCTTATGGGAATCGCCTACTTAGGTGTGGGAATCGCCTACTCAGGGGGAATGGGCTAGTCCCCACTGGAATCGGCTACTCCCCACTGGAATCGGCTACTCCCATATGTTAACTTGAGGACTTTGACGTAGACACTTGCTCCACACCGTGGATGCCTTCCGGGGGTCCGACGTAAAGCGACGGAACCCTAGTCCTTGTTGAGGGGCGTTGCTAGGAGTGACTGACGTAATCAGGCATGTCTCACCAGTACTCCCCCCTGAAGGCTAGGGAGCACAAGAAACATGCGTGTATCGCCAGTATCCCCCCCCAAGCAAGGTGATCCGCATCAAGGCCAAAGCGACAAGATGGGATCGAATCATTGCGGCCATAGCGACACAATGACTCCGTTATTCATGCACTATCAGATGGATTGATTCACTATCAGAATCTAGTTTCAGGCCAACGGAACTACGTGTTTATAGTCCAACTCTGATCAGGAGCGACTTTTGCTGTGTCATTATCAAGGCCAAAGCGACAAGATGAGGGGGAATTATTAAGGCCAAAGCGACAAAATAATTCCCGTCCATTAAGGCCAAAGCGACAAAATGGACTGACTCACTATTAGAGCCTGATTCTGGCCGAAGCGACAAAATGCGTGGATTCACAATTAGAATCTGATTCTGGCCGAAGCGACAGAATCTAGTTCACTATCAGAACTGATATTTATAGTCCACTCTGATCAAGAGCGACTTTATGTCCGCAACGAAGGTTACCCTACCGAGGCCAAAGCGACAAGGTGGGTCGAGATCATTAAGGCCAAAGCGACAAAATGATCTCCAAGTCTATCAAGGCCAAAGCGACAAGATAGAAGAATTATTGAGGCCGAAGCGACAAAATAATTCTTGGTCCATTAAGGCCAAAGCGACAAAATGGACCTGGATCTATTAAGGCCAAAGCGACAAAATAGATCCAATTCTGGCCGAAGCGACAGAATCATACCTGCAAAACAAAAAACAATCTGCAAAACAACCATATCAGTCTAAAGGATATATTTATTGATTTACTGACCTTGCTGTGTGAAGCTGCCTCTCATGCTCCTCCTCCTTATGCTCAATAAATCCTTGATTGATCTGGCCGAAGCGGCAGATCTATCATGCTCAAAATGTGACAGCTTCTGGCCGAAGCGACAGAAGTGTCGGGAAGAGCTTATGATACTCCCCCCAGAATTCGACGACTTCTGGCCGAAGTGACAGAAGTGCCGGAGAGAGTTTGTGATACTCCTCCCTTGAGGTTATTAAGGCCAAAGCGACAAAATGACCTCTGGTCTGTCAAGGCCGAAGCGACAAGACAGACCGACTCACTATCAGAGTCTGATTCTGGCCGAAGCGACAGAATCTGTTGATTCACTATTAGAATCTGATTCCGGTCAAGGCTACAGATTCACTATCAGAATCTGATCATGGCCAAGATGGCGGAATCTTACCTGCAAAAAAGGAAACATTCTGCAAAACAACTAGATCAGTCCAAAACGCATATTTTATTTACTTATTGAACTTACCGTGCGATTTTGCCTTCCTTGATGCCTCTCCTTTGCTCAAATTGGTCCTTGGTAAATCTGGCCGAAGCGACAGATCTTACCGTGCTCAATTTTTTGACAACTTTTGGCCGAAGCGACAGAAGTGTCGGGAGAGCTTGTGATACTCCCCCCGAAATTTGACGACTTCTGGCCAAAGCGATAGAAGTGTCGGGAAAGCTTGTCATACTCCCCTCGAAATTTGACGACTTCTGGCCGAAGCGATAGAAGTGTCGGAAAAGCTTATGATACTCTCCCTCGAAATACGACGACTTCTATCCAAAGTGACAGAAGTGTCGGGAGAGCTTGTGATACTCCCCCTCGAAATGTGACGACTTCTGGCCGAAGCGACAGAAGTGTCAGGAGAGTTTGTGATGCTCTCCCTCAAAATTTGACAACTTCTGGCCGAAGTGACAGAAGTGTCAGGAGAGTTTGTGATACTCCCCATCGAAAATCGTGTCATTGTGACACATAACTTTTGGAATGAGTTATTTTCCGAAATATTTGACTACCTTTTGTCACTGGGCTACCTTTTGTTTTTTCTTTGCTAATCTTTCATATAAATTACCTTTTAAATTGTAACTAAGGCCCGAAACTAGATTCATAAGTCGTAATTTAGCCACTCTGGACGTAAATTAGACTCTGCCAACCCTATTGCTAGCCATTCTGGGCGTAGACTTGGTCGTACGAATCGTAGCTCAGCCTACGGTTAAATTTGCGGATCCTCTAGATTAACGTAGAGTTGTAAAAGATAGCGTGAATGACAACTCTGAAAGATGCAAATACTTTAGACTCGAGGGTTACGTTTGTAATTTTCAATTACAACTTACGTTTGAACCCTGATGCCGGAGGGAGCTTGTGATACTCCCTCTTGAAGTGTGACGACTTCTGGCCGAAGCGACAGAAGTGTCGGAGAGAGCTTGTGATACTCCCTCTTGAAATGTGACGACTTCTGGCCAAAGTGGCTGAAGTGTCGGAGAGAGCTTGTGATACTCTCTCTTGAAATGTTTTGATATTTTTGTAATTTTTCGGAACTCAATTTAATCAATTATTTGGCTTTCTTAATTAATTGTTTTTTTAATTTATTTTTTGAATTGTAACTAAGACCCGAAACTAGATTCACAAGTCGTAATTTAGCCACTCTGGACGTAAATTAGACTCTGCTAACCCTATTGCTAGCCACTCTGGGCGTAGACTTGGTCGTACGAATCGTAGCTCAGTCTCCGACTAAACTCGCGAAATAAATTAAACTTCACAACTAACTTAAGACTCGCGAAGCTAATTGACGTAATAAGTTGAAGATACAAAAATTATCGGGAATAGGACTTAGAATTTTTTGAGAACCTAAGATTCTAGATTTCATCCCCTAATGTGTAGTTGAACTCTGGCCGATGCGACAGAGTAACTTTTGTACCCGCATCAAGGCCAAAGCGACAAGATGGGGTAGGATTGTTAAGGCCATAGCGACAAAACGATTTAAATCTATTAAGGCTGTAGCGACAAAATAGATTTTTGTATTGTGGGTACGTACTTAGAACCTCTTGGGGTTAGGTTCATTTGTACTTATCAACTACCTAAGACTCTACACTTATACCCTAATGTAGTTGGACTCTGGCCGAAGCGACAGAGTAACTTTCGGTTCCGCATCAAGGCCAAAGCGACAAGATGGGTTGAGATCATTAAGGTCGAAGCGACAAAATGATCTCCAAGTCTACCAAGGCCAAAGCGACAAGATAGAAGAATTATTGAGGCCAAAGCGACAAAATAATTCTTGATCCATTAAGGCCAAAGCGACAAAATGGACCTGGATCTATTAAGGCCAAAGCGACAAAATAGATTTCTATTGTAAGGTATTAGTTAGAGTCGTAGGTAGTGATTTCGAAAGAGTGTCACAAAAATAAAATCTAACTATTCTATTTTGTAACTTGTACTAGCATAGAGACTAAGAGACTACATTTTAGGACTACAATTCTAGACTTGAGCCCTGGTGTATTAGTTAAGCTCCGGCCATAGCGACAGAGTGACTCTCGATCCTCATCAAGGCCATAGCGACAAGATGGGATAGGATCATTATGGCCAAAGCGTCAAAATGATCCTTGGTCTATTAAGGCCATAGCGACAAAATAGATTGAAAACGAGGGTATCATTGATTGTAGTCGTAAATTTAAAATCTCGGGGCTAGATTCGTGAATGAGAGTCCGATTTAGATTCTTAAGTCGCACTTTGAACTCATAAATCGTAAACTAGACTTGTGATCGCAATTTAGCCACTCTGGACGTAAATTGAATTTTGTAACCATCACTTAGACTCGCGGGTCGTAAGCTAGGTCTGAGCAACGGGTATCATCCAACCAAAGCGATGGATGATACATGAGGTTGAAGAGACGGACGTCATCTAGCCGAAGCGATGGATGATTGATCCGTCTGAAGCGATGGATGATTATTCTAAATACGATACTTCATATATCTATATCGATTAAAGAGAGATTTATTTAGAATAATATCGCTATTGAGAATACATGAGAATAGTATGAGCGACAAACAAAAGAATTAACGTGTTTTTTGGTCGCTGGTTGCCATTGACAGAAGCATAGCCTACATGGTTACTCTGGCCAATCCTATCTCTTAATATGTGATAGTTCCTCACTACTAGCGTGATGTACTTGATTGCGAGTGTGAACTGTGGCTCTGGTTGCCATCACTGTCATAGGATTGAGAGCGTGGGCTATGGTCATAACTGTTACTGGGCCGAGAGTGTGAGCTATGACTTTCTTGGCCATAACTGTCACCAGACTGAGAGTATGATCGAGTTATGACTTTGGTGGTCACAACTGCTAATGAGAAGCTCCTCTCTGTATCGAGGAGGACAAGTCGAGGTTTCAGACTGGGAACTTGTATCCTCGCATGCATCTTCTTTAGCAAGACAATCTCTCTCTATTACAGTATCTATTCTATTACAAATGTTCTTCCCCCTCATTTACGTTCGACCCCTATGAGTATTTATACACTTTCTTATTGGGCTGGGCCTTCTCTTTTCTCTTTGAACTTGGTTTGACCCGACCGACCCGGTCGTGACCTGTCGTGGCAAATGGGTCTGCACGGTCTGTTAAGCCAAGTGGGCCTGTTGGTCTTGGTCGGGGATGAGCCTTGTCTGATGGATTAGGGGTATCATCACACGTTATGCAGATTGTAGCGGAAAGATCTGCAAATACACTCAATAATATAATAACAAAGTTGATAATAATATAATATTGATCACAATATAATATTATAAATATATTGCTTTGTAAAAATGACAAGTCTCTTTAAGCACCTGATAACAGGACGATGACTTAATGTAAATAATTCAAAAGTAAATGGACTCTTTAAACAACTGATAACAGGTTAATGACTTAAAGTAAATGACCTCTTGAGCACCTGATAACAGGTCGAGAACTTTGCATTAATTTCAAGATAAATGTATAAATAATATATATAGGGATATTTTAAGATATAAAATTATAGTAATCGATTTTATGTTTAAATAATAGCTAGAGATTTAAATGGAGCAATGAACACAAAGAGATTTATACTGGTTCGGTTTCAACTGATCTACGTCCAGTCTCGTGAAATTGTCTCATGAAATTCACTAGCCTAAAGGTATTGGCAAACCTACTAGTGCTTTTACAGGCTACAACGCTCAAGAACCTCTTGTAAGTTTTTAAAGTCTACAATGCTTACGAACCTCTCAAGTTTTCAAAGTAAACTTGCAACTTCCCCAAGTCTTTCCAGGTAGACTTAGCACCTAAGAGTTTTCCAGGTAACTCTATAAAACCAACCTTGAATCTTTGCAAGTAGATTCAACTTAAGAGTTTTGTCAGGAAATTCTATAAAACCAACCTAGAGCTTTATGATTCAGCTCAATAACCTTCCTTACACTTTGGTGATCTTGAGACAACTCTCTCAACCAAAGTGGAACACACAAGAAAATGATGTAAGAGTTTAAGAATATAACACTTCAACCTAGCTTTAAACACTCAAAAAGATTAAAAGAAGAAGTGTAGAACTTTGAACACCTTTGAGAGTTTAAGAGAATTTTAGCACAACTTGAAGAACTTGGAAGCTTGAGAGCTTTTTGAACGTTGTGGAGAAGAGGAGCTCAAAGTGTGGATTTGAAATTTGAATAGGTGTGTTGACATTTTCACTTGATATGCACCTTTATTTATAGCATTGACCAACTCATCTCCACCTTTAGATTTTCAATCAAAGGTTCCATGATCTCTCATTAGAATCCAAAATATGTTGGAGATTTTTCTTTCCTTCTATGTAAATTGGACTCTTGAATTTGTGTAAGTGAGCTCACTAACCCATGTAAATGTTTTCAGCGTATGTGAGTGTGCTCACTAACCCATGCATGTGAGGGATTTTCAATATATGTGAGTGAGCTTTTCTCCCTATGTGAATGATCTTCAATGTATGTGGGTGAGTTCTTTTCTCAGTGTGAATATTTCATATCTTGTATTTGTCCTTTGAATCATTCTCTTTATCCCATGTCAACAATCTCTTCAATTTATGTAAATGTTCTACTTCAACCCATGTGCATAACCTATTTCATTGATCAAGTATATAAATTCAAATAGTCAAGGTTAAATAAAATAAGAATTCCCACATGACAAAATGTTGACTTACAAATTTGACCTTTGACTTATTTTACACGTGATCAAATAATTTTAGGGTTTAATATGACCTAATTGAGATTAAGTTCAATTCAAAATTCAATTTACCTTGTTGACTAACAACATGATTAGGGTTAATTAAACATGATTATCAATACATAATATGTATCGGTAATTTAGATTTTACATTTGGATGTGAGCCTATTGATTATGTAGATGACATGTAAAATTGAGTAGCCCCATAATCTTTATCATATGTGGGTGTAGCAAAGTTGCCCCAAACATCCATATGAATTAAAACAAATAGTTTCTTACTTCTAGATGCAATTTTTGGAAAAGAAAGACTACGTTGTTTAGAGAAATGACATGTTTCACATATATCCGAGTGAAACAACATTAAACCACAAAAGTGGATGAAAAATGAAATCGCAATCGAAAACCCTAGACCTGCTCTGATACCATGATAGAATCGCAGCGATGATTAGGGTTAACAAATAAAGAGATCAATGAACAAAATATATCAGAATAGATTCAACAATATCAAAGAAACACAGACAGTCACGGAAGGTGCGAGAGGAGCATAAGAGACGTGAGATTTAGGAACGAGAGTTTCCCTGTTTGTATTATAAAAATAAAATACGAAAAATTGATTTACAAATAAGTGTATTAACCTATATATATTATTCGCTAATTACCTACTCACTAATTGACCCATTTTGACCCACTTGATAAAGAAATTGAAATTCATGATGGCTTTTTAGCCCATTTGCTTTAATAGTTAGAATAATTTGTGTAATCACTTGAATCATTGTTTTAAATACAATTGGTTAGGATGTTGGGCATCAAATTACAACAAAACAACTCATAACATTTCTCCGCGCTTAACAGAATTGAAGTTTAGATATGGATTTGGTTAAACCATTTTCAGCCTCCAACTCATCCAAAACAAACACAACCAGGATTTTATTGAGATCATTAGATATTTATCGAAACAGGAGTAATTTTAATATTTATTGATTTTCGAAAAAGAAGTGGGTAACAACTAATTAACAATCCGGTAATCCACTTTCCTTGGGCCTGGGCCTTAGACATTGACTATAAAAGCCTAGTTAGCCAAACCTATCACAACTTTGACCAATACTCCTTTTTGGAAAAACCTACATAGGTGAGTTTGTCCATGGATATGGGCCATCAGCCCATCAATGTTCTGGCTCAGGAGCTGAACCTTGCTATTATAAATAGGTATAGTAATTCGTGTCAACACGACACGAACACGATTGACACGATTAATTTTTTTATTAACACGACACGATTAATTTTTTCCATCGATACGGACACGATCAAGTTTTGACACGAACACGACACAAACACGACATGAACGAATCCGTGTCAACACGCACGACACTATTATTTTATTAATAATAATTATCTGTGTATAATTTATTATTTTATCTTTATCATACCTTATTATTTTAAACCATAATTATTATTTTACTTATAGTTATTATTTTACCCCTATTATTTTACTCTTATTATTTCGTGGTTAAAATATTTTATACAAAATTTAAAGGGTTTGACATAAAAATATTATTTTACTCATATTATATAAAAGATAAACATAATTAATTAATAATATTATATTATATTTTCGCATATATTCGTGTCGTGTTAATTTACGTTTCGTGTAATCTTGTCGTGTCGTTGTGTTTTTAGAGACAAACACTAAATCGACACTATTATTAATCGTGTTAAAACTTTCGACAATAACCCGACATTATTATAAACGTATCGTGTTAAAATCGTGTTGTGTCGTATTTTTTTACGAATCGTGTCTATTACTGTCACCCCTAGTTATAAATGTGCAAATAATACCAGTACCAGATTCATAAAATATTTTAATCTCAATAATCGTTCATTTTATTTTTTAATGTAAATATTTCTATATCTCTTTCTAAAGGTGAGAACGGAAACGGGTTAGGTACCCTACTCTCCTACCCCGAGATCCGCCCAAGCCCCGACGACGGGACACGGAACGGGGCGATCCGTTTGAAATTATAAAAAAAAAAATCTAAAATTAAAATTTTATCCTAACTTTTAAAAGTAAAAACAAAAAGTAAATATAAAATAGACATAGTTTAAGGAATAAGATTTAAGCTTTAAAAATGTAATAAATTTTTAATTTTATTAATTCTATATCTAATTTAATTTATTAAAAAAATAAAAAATATATTTTTAAAAAAATTTCACCAGCAGGACTACGGGGCAAAAATTACAAAACGGACGAAAATAACTGCCCCGATTACCAACAACCGGACAGATCCGACCAACGGTGCTCTCACCCTTATCTCTTTGATACGGTGAATCAATGATTGATAAAAATAATAATTTAATATATATATCGACGTGTCGTAGTTATAATTTATAAGCTGCAGCTTGCGAAGTGTGTTGTGTGATGTCATCATGTGTTTAATGATGATATGGACATTTTTTATTTTTTATAAACTCACTATTAATGGGTGGCAAAACTGAAATTAAAAGTTGAAATGAAGAGCGAATGTTACGAAATTTTAAATTATTTTAATTTTCATCAATTGATTAATTTGATTTTAATTTTAAGTAGAATGTTTTTGTTAGAAATCAATTGATGAAATTAAAATAATTAAATTACCTACCGCCTCTCAAATAAAAGTAGAAAAGGGTTAATTAACTGAAAATGTGATCTAGGGTTTTTGTTCTTACTTTTCGCAACCAGTGATCGAGGAGCGGAGAAAGATGTCGACGGTGGATCGATCTCCAGAGTTGAAGGTGGATTTCGGTAATGAAGCTTGATCTGATCTTCGCCAAGGTGAATTTCTGCATTGTTCGAGAGTCGAGATCATGTATGGTAGAACCTCAGCAAATGTGCGATCTAATCCATTCAACGTCGTATTCCTCGAGTACACTTTTAGTCAAACCATCACCATCGAGTCCTATCTTTGGAAGTTATCACTGTGACAATTGTAAGGTCGACAATAGGCGATTGCTCACTCAGTCGCTCAGTCGGTGGGTGAACGGAACGGACCCCTCATTCGTACCTGCAATTCTGTAAATTTTTTCTTTCATCCATTCATCTTTTATCGATCCATTCATCCGTATAACCCGTAATCTCGTATTTAAATTTATTATTATAAGTTTACACTTTGTGATGATGTCATTAAAGTGACCCAAAATCCCAAATGATCCAATATGAATTCGTACTATATAAAAAAGAGATTTTGTTCTAGTATTTTTATCCAACAACGAGCGCCGATCTTGACTTCACTGCTATCGCGCTGTCTTGGAAACCAGAGCATCACCATGGCAAGCGAGATGAATGGCGCTGTTGAAACTCGGAATCCACCCGTCACACCCTGGACCATTTCTGTTGCTAGGTAGGTGACCTTGGCGAACTATTTTTGATTGAAATAATTTCATATGATGTTGATTTCTTTTGCTGAATGAATGGTTTCTTCGTTAAATCGACAGCGGAAATACTCTGTTGAGAGATCCACACCACAACAAGGGTCTTGCTTTCACACAGAAAGAACGAGAATCACATTATCTTCTAGGTCTGCTGCCTCCGGTCGTTATCTCTCAGGAGCTTCAGGAGAAGAAGATGATGTACAACCTCCGCCAATATCAGATCCCACTTCAACGATACACGGCGATGATGGATCTTCAGGTTTTGTTTTTGACTTTCTATCTGTTTGACTACCACTAATGATAATAACGAATATTTTCAGGAAAGAAACCAGAAACTTTTCTACAAACTTCTTATCGATCATGTAGAAGAGCTTCTTCCTGTTGTCTACACACCTACAGTTGGAGAAGCTTGTCAGAAGTATGGATCCATCTTTAGACGTCCTCAAGGTCTTTACATTAGTTTGAATGAAAAGTAAGCACTTATGCTCTGCAGCCAACTCACCAATTAGTTTCTCCAGATGTATCTTGATTTACCTTCTCATCGGATGAATCTTTTTTTTGTTATATGTAGAGGAAAGATTCTTGAGGTATTGAAAAACTGGCCTCACAAGAACATTCAGGTTATTGTCGTCACCGATGGTCAACGGATTCTAGGTCTTGGAGATCTTGGTTGCCAGGTGAACTCCTAAAGTTAAGAGAATGAGATTTGAGTTTAACAAACTAGGGTTTTCCTGGATGGATTATATTATTTTCTTTAGTCTTCTCTAATGTAATAATCAATAGGGAATGGGGATCCCAGTGGGGAAGTTGGCTCTTTATACAGCACTTGGAGGAATCAAACCTTCAGTGGTAAGAAATCTTTCCAATGAGTTTTAGATTTTATCATTGATATTTTACTGCATGTTCTAATAATTCAACAATTGTATGCATGTCTTCAGTGCTTGCCTGTCACCATTGACGTTGGAACGAATAACCAGAAGTTACTCGACGATGAATTCTATATTGGTCTTAAGCAGAAGCGTGCGACTGGAGATGTACTGTCGAGAATAATTCAAATTACAAACCATACAATACAGTAATTCCTAATGCCGTAATTGGGATGAATTGGGATCTTGAAATTTGTGATATTTGTAGGAATACCATGCACTTCTAGAAGAATTTATGGTTGCTGTGAAGCAAAACTACGGCGAGAAAGTTCTTGTCCAGTTTGAAGATTTTGCCAACCATAATGCATTTGATTTGCTGGCTAAATACAGCAAAACACATCTTGTGTTCAATGATGATATTCAGGTAGAAAAACTCAACGAATGAACCAACTATTAATCAGTATGCTAGAAATTAGTATAACTTATGTAGTGGTTAGTGGAAACTGATTACTTCTTATATAACTATATTCTATATTGTGTGATTGCAGGGGACAGCTTCTGTGGTTCTTGCAGGTGTTATTGCAGCATTGAAGTTACTTAGTGGATCTTTGAGTGATCACACATTCTTGTTTCTTGGAGCTGGCGAGGTTCGTTAAATTTACTCCTATGCCCTTCCTTCTATAATTTCTATTTGATTCCATATAATTATGTTTTCAAACTTTTGCAGGCTGGAACAGGTATAGCTGAACTCATAGCTCTTGAGCTTTCAAAACAGGTATGAAATTAATTGTAATGATTTTGTAGTTTATATAAAATACGGATAGATTGTTGATTGCTTCCTCAAATTACAGATGCAAGTTACAGTTGAAGAGACTCGTAAGAAGATATGGTTAGTGGATTCCAAGGTATAAACAGAAAATTGATTTTCTTATATCATTACCAATTCATAATTGTTTAAGATGTCTCAATTCATTAATTACCGTTACAGGGACTAATTGTTGATTCCCGGAAAGAATCACTTCAATCCTTCAAATTGCCATGGGCACATTTACATGAACCTATCAGAGACCTTGTAGATGCTGTCAAGGAAATCAAACCTACTGTGTTGATTGGAACATCTGGGGTGGGCGGAACTTTCACAAAAGATGTTGTTGAAGCCATGGCTTCTTTCAATAAGGTTTGAACTCTAAAATTATTAATTCTGTCAATCTTTCTATTCAGTTAATTGGTTTAAGATTTTACGATAAAAAAACTGATGCATTCAAGGAAAATTGCAGAAACCAGTCATACTTGCTCTTTCAAACCCCACCTCACAATCAGAGTGCACTGCTGAGGAAGCATATACATGGAGTGAGGTGAGTGTAAAGTTGAATTGAATTTTTAGTAAGAAATTGTACTCACTGAATTTACAGGGACGTGCAATCTTTGCAAGTGGAAGCCCTTTCGATCCTTACGAATACGATGGGAAAACTTTTTACCCTGGACAGGTTTGTGTTTATAATGAATGTCCATAAGTCCATTGAACATTTCATGAAAACAAAAAAAATCTCACGTATTTGTTTCTTCGTTCAGTCAAACAATGCGTACATTTTCCCTGGATTCGGTCTTGGACTGGTTATGTCTGGAGCTATTCGTGTACATAACGACATGCTCCTTGCTGCTTGTAAGTTCACACACCATAAGACATTGGAGTTTAGCTGCCTCACCATTCTTAACTCTTTTATTTTATTTCTGGAATAGCGGAAGCTTTGGCTCAACAGGTGACAGTGGAGAACTTTGAGAATGGTCTGATATATCCCCCTTTTAAAAATATCCGAAAGATATCAGCAAATATAGCCGCCAAGGTTGCTGCAAAGGCATACGAACTAGGTGTGTTTCTTTAATTGTAGTTTTCTTTACTATCAAGCACATATCTGTTATAGATTTTGATTATTCTGGAATCTGGATTGAACAAGCAGGTTTGGCGAGCAATCTCCCTCGACCCGAAAATCTGGTGGAATATGCAGAGAGTTGCATGTACAGCCCCGTCTATCCAAATTACCGGTAAGTTGGAATGGTTAAGCCTTGCATTGTTGGGCTTTCACTTGTTCAAAATTTACATGATGTGTTGTAATAAAGTGATCGATGATCTGAGGTATTGTAATAAACTTTTATGATTTAGATTGTTGCATTGTCTGCAATCAGTCAATCATTCTAATAATGGAACTATTGGAATAACAGATAACGGAAATGATTTGTTGTTAAATAAACTAACTACGGTTAGTTTCAGTATTTAATTAGTATAAATAGAATACAGATTAATAATAATAAATCACTCATTCAGTTCATCATACTCCGGCAATCTACTGCCTACATTCCGATCACTATTGTGTAATACTAATATGGTATCTTCGACCGGCAACGCCGATGGTGTTGTAGATCCCACTTCTGCTGCATACATTGGATCGAAGGGCACACCGTTGGAAAGTGTTTCCGGACACTCTGGCTTCGACGCGATCGTCGGAAAAGATAGTAATGATTAAACAATTGAAGTGCGTCACTCTTGAGGAGGACAATTATTTCAGCTGGCGAGCCCAATTCTTGGAACTTCTCAGAGGCTATAGGCTCATTGACTACGTGGAAAGGAAGATTAAAATCCTCGATGGGTCTTCCGACAAGCAGCAAGATCATATCATCCTAAGTTGGATGTTCGATCTCTCCGGCAATCTTGCCACAAGTGGTTGCGCTCACCACGTCTCATGAGGTTTGGGAATCGCTACGGCAACTACACTCGTCGGACTCAGAGACAAGGTTGCTCCATTTGCGTATGCAACTGCAATCGGTTAAAAAAGGATCGATGACAATGGGGCAATACATCAAACACATTTCAATAGCCAAAGATAAACTTACATCGGTCGAGGAAAAGCTACGTGACTCACAGATCATACTCATAGCTCTTGGAGGATTAGGATCGGAGTACAAACCATTTGTAACTTCGATCACGACGCGATTCGACCACTCGATGACGTTTACCCATTTTCAACAACTTCTGATGGACCACGATTTACAAGACGAATAAACCAGTTCCATCGAAAATAATGCGGTCAGCAGATCGAAGAAATACGATGACAGGAGTAGCAATGTTAAATCAATGTCATGCCAAATCTGTTCGTGCAAAGGGCACGTCGCCTTAAATTGTTACAATAGATCAAATTTCACAAAAATTCCTCCGATGCATAATAGGAAATTAATTTCGATAGGCATTGGCAATTCCGGTTCACTATCAGCAAATGCAGTCACAATGTGGTATCCCGATTCAGGGGCAAGCACTCACATTTCGTCCAATGGTAAGGTTCTTAACACTTCAGAAAAATATATAGGGTCGGAAAAAGTGTTAGCTGCTAATGGGGAATCAATGATTATTTCAAATTTGGGTAAATGCACACTGTCTTCCAAAGGGAAAGAATTTCTGTTAGAAGATGTATTAGTGGTTCCAAAAACATCTAGGAATCTGTTATCTATACATTAGTTATGTGTTGATAATCCGGTTTCTGTTGAATTTGACAAACAGAAAGTGCGGATTCGCGACCTCGCAACTAGGGAGGTAATAGCAGAAGGCAGAGAAGAAGCTGGATTGTATAAACTACCCATGAGAACAACAAATCGCTCAGAAGTACTATCGACCGAAAGAGTTTCAGGTGATCGTTGGCATGCGAGGTTCGGACATCTCAATAACAGGAAGTTAAACAATTGTTAAATAAATCTATGTTTTCTTCAAATTGTAAAATAATATCAGACTGCGATTCTTGTTTGAGGAATAAATCAAATTCAATGCCACACAAAATAAGCAGTAAAATATATGCAGCTCCACAGACATCTGGGGTCCAACCCCAGTGGTCTCGTTAGAAGGTTTTCGATATTACGTCAATTTTCTAGACGCGGCGACGAACTTCAATTGGGTCTTCCTGTTAACCAGTAAAGCAGAAGTAGGACAAACATTTGAACATTTCCGGCTCTGAGCAGAGAGACAGTGTGGAACTCGCATCAAGGAGTTCCAATCCGACAATGCGATGGAGTTTAAGAAACTCGCAATAAATCTCGAAAAATTAGGTATCGGCTATCGATTTTCAGCACCTTGACCTTCCCACTGGACCAGTAGCTTGATGACCGATTTTTCCTTCTCCAGCACTGTTCGCTTCCCCAAAATCGCCAATGGAATGGTCAACACTTTGTTATTGCAGATCAGATCGGGTATATTTTTTTCCACCAACTCTGGATTTTGACCTTTAAATGTTTTTAATTTTGATATATGAAATGTTGGGTGCACTTTGCTCTCCTTTGGCAGATCCAGTAAATACGCCACCTTGCTGATGACTTTCTCCACTCTGAAGGGTCTGAAATATCGCGTAGAAAGCTTGGGATGGAGCCGGAACTCTACTGACATTTGCCGATAGGGTTGGAGTCTTAACATGACCCAATCCCCAACTGTAAGAACTGCTTCTCTCCTCTTTTTATCCGCTCTTTCCTTCATGTATTCTTGAGATTTTTTTAAACAACTTTTCACAGATTTAATGATTTCTTCACGCCTCTTTAATTCTGTTTGAACTGCTTCTACAGATGATGACTTTCCGACGAACGATGGTATGCTTGGCGCTTCTCTTCCATACAACGCCCGAAATGGGGACATCCCAATGGATATGTTAAATGTTGAGTTGAACCACAACTCAGCCCAAGGTAGTGTCTCAACCCAGCTCTTAGGATTTTCATACGTTAGAGATCTTAAATACATCTCTATTCCCCGATTAACTACCTCTGTTTGACCATATGTTTGAGGATGGTAAGCAGTTGATAGTTTTAGGGTTGTGCCACTCAGCTTGTGGATTTCCCTCCAAAACCTTCCTGTAAATACTCTATCTCGATATGATACGATTGATTGGGGTATCCTGTGTAGTTTAACAATTATATGAATGAATGCTTGAGCGACGCTAGTAGCCGTATACTCCGTAGGAAGAGCGATTAAATGACAAAATTTAGATAATCGATCTACCACTACCATCAATACCGTCTTACCCTTTACCTTAGGAAGTCCTGTTATGAAATCCATGCTGATGTCCTGCCATACTGCCTCTGGAATTGGTAGAGGCATCAAAAATCCTTGAGGTTTCATAGTTGGAATTTTCATTCTTTGGCAAGTTACACATTCTTCTACAAATTTCTTTATATCTCTTCTCATTCCTTTCCAATAAAATACCTCTCTAATTCTCTTTTCTGTTCTTTCACAGCCTGAGTGACCTCCCAATTTAGATGCATGATATTCTTTCACAATTAATAATATAATTTTAGAATCCTCCGCTACATATAATCTGCCTTTGAAATAGAGAAAACCCAAGATATTTGAATACTCAGAATAATTAAGATCGTCATCCTTTATTTTGTTAACAATATTAATATATGTCGCTACTGTAGCATTCTCTCTTCTCAACTTCTCCTTTAATTCGCTAATATAAACAGTAAGTGCTAAGAACTTTCCTCTTTGTGGTTCCTCTTCTTCAAACTCAACTCGCGACAAGGCATCAGCTGCCTTATTCTCGCTTCCTGGTTTGTATTCAATCACATAATCGAAGCCCAATAACTTATATAAGAATGTTTGCTATTCCGGAGTCTGAATAACTTGAGATAAAAGGTTCTTCAGACTCTTATGGTCTGTTTTTATTATGAATTTCCTTCCCAACACATAATGACGCCACTTGCCTACGGCTTGCGTTATTGCGTACAATTCCTTAGCATATGTAGATGCTTTGGACATTCTTCCCGATAGTTTGCTACTGTAGAATGCTATAGGGTGACATTCTTGCATCAAAACTGCCCCAATTCCTGTATCACAAGCGTCCGTCTCAATAATAAATATTTTGCTAAAATTAGGATAAGCCAGCACTGGAGCTTTTAGCATTTCTTTCTTAAGATCCACAAATGCAGTAGTGATAGCTTCTAATCAAATAAATTTGTCCTTCCTCAATCGATCTGATAGAGGAGCGGCTAGTTTAGCGTATCCTTTAATAAATTTTCTGTAATAACCTGTGAGACCAAGAAAACCCCTCAATGCCTTAATGGTAGTTGGAAGTGGCCAACGTACCATTGCATCCAATTTTTGTGGATCTGGTCTAACCCCATCTGCTGCTATAATATGACCCAAAAATTGGACTGTTGTCTTTTCGAATGCACACTTAGAAATCTTGACAGCCAATTGATTTTGCCTCAATAGAGAGAAAACGATTTCTAGATGTTCAATATGCTCTTCCATAGATTTGTTGTAAATTAATATATCATCAAAAAATATCAAAACGAACTTACGAAGATATTCTCGGAATATTGAGTTCATAGTTGCTTGAAAGGTTGCCGGAGCATTAGTTAACCCAAACGGCATAACTAAGAACTCGAAATACCCATGATGAGTTTAGAAGGCCGTCTTGGAAATATCAGTAGGGTTTATTCTAATTTGATGGTACCCCGAACGTATATCTAGCTTCGAAAACACTACTGTTCCATCCAACTCGCCTAATATTTCATCAATCGTAGGAATCAGAAATCTATCTTTAATTGTTATAGCATTCAGAGCTCGATAGTCAACACATAACCTCCAACCTCCATCTTTCTTTTTAATCAAAATTACCGGAGATGAATAAGGACTATTTCTGTTCCTTATAAATCCTTACGCTAATAATTGCTTGATTAAAACCTCCATTTCTGTTTTCTGATATTGAGGGTACCGGTACGGTCGAACGTTCACGGGTTTCTCATTAGGTTGGATGTGAATATGATGATCTTGCGATCTGACTGGTGGTAACTCTTTAGGTTCCTCAAAAACATCCCTAAAGTTGTTTAATAATTCTCTTGTTCGTACTGAAATACTATTGTCTTCCTCAAAAAGCACTTCTTTTTCTTTTGAATTTTTTTCTTCAAATCTGCATAGATATGCTTGTTTAGAACCTCCAACCAAATTACGAAGTTTTCTTGAAGACAAGGTCTCTTCTTCTATCATCGGTTCGCCCTTCCAAATCGTTAAATTTTTGTCTAAAATAAATTCCATAGACATATCGACCCAATCAGTTAATATTCTGCCAATAGACTTCATCCACTGTACTCCGATCCCAACACCAGATTTGCGCCCTCCATCTTAAGGACAAATAAATCTGTTTTAACTGTGGATCCTTGGATTATAATAGAACTATCTTTACACACTTTAGAACAGCCCAGTACCTCTCCACTTCCTGTAGCTACAGAAAATTCAGTAATAGGGCTCATCGGTAACTTTAATTCCCGAGCTATTTCATCCTGCATAAAATTATGAGAAGACCCCGAATCAATCAATATAGAAACTTTCTGACCCTTTAGAATTCCCCACAAACGAATTGTCTTTGGATCAGGTTCACCATTTAATGCATACAAGCTGATTTTTGAAATCTCGGTTGTTTGTATGTTGTAAATAGCATCTTTAAATTCTTCGGCATCTTCAAAATCTTTTTCATTCATTTCAGTTAATACATCTCTCTCCGCTGATAATCTGAATAGGCGACCTTTGCAACGATGACCACGAATCCATTTCTCCTCACAATTGTAACATAGTCCTTTTTCTCTTCTTGCTTTCATTTCTATCGGTGTCAACTTGTTATGTCCTGCATCTCCGATTCTTTTGTGCGGTGGGACATAGTTATTACGTCGACCTTCCCAAACCACTAGCTGTTTATTATTAGAATAAACAGTTTCTTGTACCTCACAAACCGTTGCTAATGCAAACGCTTCTGAAATCCCCTCGGGTCTTGCCTTCACCAGCTCTTTTTGAATCTCTGGTTTCAAACCCGTGATATACATTTGCCTCTTTGTCTCCTCTGAAACTCCTCTTACTTTAATTGCTAAGGCTTCAAATTTATTTTGATAATCTTTGACAGATGTTGTTTGTACCAGTCTTCCCAAACGCCCCGTTGGTAGGTCGTAAGGACTGCTGCCAAATCTTTTCTGTAAATCTTCTAAGAAATCAGACCAAGATTGTAGATTACCTTCGGCCTCCATCCAAACCATCCAGTCCAGTGCCTCATCTTCCATGTTCATGGTTGCTTGCACGATTCTTTCATCATCCGGAGTACCATGATAACGAAAATATTTCTTTACTTGATATATCCAACCTTTCACATTTTTCCCGTTAAACTTGGGCATCTTCGTGTACAGATTTCTTTTAGGATTATCGCGACTTCCTTGGTTATTTGATGATGATGGATCCTCGTTCACATATTTGGCGAGATCCGCAATTGTAGCTCCTAGATTGGCTACCATATCATTTATTTGAGCGAATGCTTGTTTATTTTCCAGCGCTTCCAATTCCTGTTTTTGCTGCAAATTTTTTAATAATTCTTCCATAACGCTGTTGTATCCTGTATTAAAATCGACTTTAGTTGAAATTCGAAATACAAGACAAGTCAAGAGTACGTCCCTTATCTAGATCTAAATATAGAGTTAGATCGACTCTTGGAAGATTTTTTTGAATATTTTTGAGTCGTTCCCGACTATGAAGCTTTGGAATATTTTCCTTTTTGTGTATTGATGATCCTGCTAACCAAATATTTTAAATAAGAACACAAACAACAGATTTTCTAAAAATAGATACGTCCCTGTTGTAGATCTAGTATAGATCTAGATCAAATCTTGGAATGCCTTTTGAACTGATTAACGTCGTTTCCGACAGTCTTCTGAAGATCTTCGGAAGAGTTCGGTTGAAAGCACCAATGATAAGTGATGAAACCGTCCTTGATCTGTAATCACCAAAATATCCAAGCCAAAAAGCATCACAAACGTAGAAATAGCAAACATCCAAGAAAGACCGTGTCCTCTTGTTTGGAGGCACAAATGCCGTTAATTATTAAAAAGATAATCCCTAGGTTTTAGGGTTACAAAGTCTATAAATAGTCTTGACAAATAAATTAATGAAATGGCTAAGCCCACTAAAAGTCCAGCAACGAAATAAATTAATTAACTCATCTTAAAATCATTAAGATGGGTTGGAACCCGCCTGACTCGTTTACCTCTTCCAAGCTCTTCATTTATAACTTCTATCTCTTCTCTAGGTATTCTTTCCTCTTCCGCGTCACTTGAAGTAGTAGCAGCGCCGTCGTCTTCATCAGGCTCCAGATCGTCCTCTGCACCTTTCCAGTCTCCGTCAATACTGTCAGGTAACTCTCTATCGCTTTCCTCACCATCCTCTAGCCGTACTCTCCGGTGTACATCTTGTAATATAGCTTCCTTGTTGAATGTGAGTCTATCACAACGTGAAGATGGTTTAATTGAACGTCATAATGCAAGGTGAGTGGCTAACGGAATGAAGCAGATTGAGGGGACTGACTACACATATACATTCAATCCTGTAGTAAAAGCGAACTCTATCCGATTAGTGCTCACACTAGCGGTTAGCAGAGACTGGAAATTAACACAAATCGACATCTCCAACGCCTTCCTTCATGGAGAGTTAGATGAACGTATAGTGGTCACTGTTGGATTGGTGATTAGCATCCATGGAGAATGAAGATGAACCAAAGAATGTCATAGAGAAAATGTAGCAAGAATTATGAAGAGAGGTGAAGATTTGGGCAAACAATCCTTGATTGTGCCTTTATTCTAGAGTTTGTATTTATATATGATTCTTATATAATGTATATATTCCAATATTCCCCCTCAAGTTGGCGTTTGAGAAACTACGCCGAGCTTGGATCTTATTTCAAGAAATCGTGACGAGGGTAGTGGATTGGTTAAGCCATCAGCTATCTGATCTCTTGTAGAGATATGAGTGACGTATATTTCTCCATTTTTGACTAATTCTCGCACGAACCCGAAGTTGATTGCCATATGTTTCATTCGAGAGTGAAACACGGGATTGTGTGCTAGATATTTAGCCCCAAGATTATCCGTCCATACTTGAGCTCGTGTGATTGGTATTAGTCGAATTTCCCTTAGTAAATTTCGAATCCAGATTGTTTTTGACGCTGCATCAGCCATAATGCGAAACTCAGCTTCTGTGGAAGAGCGTGCAATAGTGGGTTGTTTCTTGGCTGACCAAGAGACTAGATTATTTCTGATAAATATAGTGAATCCTCCCGTACTACGTCGATCATCTAGGCATCCTGCCCAATCTGCATCGGTGTATACATCTATTCTGATTGACACTGATGGTGCAAGCAATATTCCATATAAAACCGTACCTTGTAGATATCTCAACACTCGTTTTGCCGCTGCCCAATGAACTGTGGTTGGATTTTGGAGATATTTACACAGTTTATTTACGAAAAATGATATATCCGGACGAGTATTCACCAAGTATAATAGTGCCCCTACTGTCGATCGATATAGAAGCTTATCTTCCATGGGCACCCCGTCAGTCGCAGTCAATTTTGTAGTAGACGGCATAAGTGTAGATGCAGATTTTGACTTGTGCATATTTGTTCGACGGAGCAGATCACAGATGTACTGATGTTGAGACATAACGTAACCATTCGTAGTACCTACCGGAGTTAGTTCCATTCCTAAGAAAAACTGCAGCTTTCCCATATCCTTGAATCTAAATTCCTTAGACAATGTGTCAATCAACTGTGTGATGTCTGAAGCTGAAAACCCAGTCACCACCATGTCATCCACATAAATCAGCATATAGACCTGAGAATTTCTCGTAACTCACAAGAACAGAGATGCATCTGATGCGGTACTTGCAAAACCAATAAAATTTAAAAAATTACTCAGGCGTTCGTACCATGCACGAGGAGATTGTCGGAGCCCATAGAGTGACTTGTGAAGTCTACATACCTTAGTTGGATGATGTTTGTCTACAAACCCTGGGGGTTGTGTCATAAAGACAACTTCCTTGAGGTCCCCATTTAGAAATGCGTTGTCGACGTCAAGTTAACGAAGTTGTCAACCCTTGGATATTGCGAGTGCTAGCATGATTCTGATGGTTGAAAATTTCACGACCGGACTGTATGTTTCGTCAAAATCAATACCCTCGACTTGTGAAAAAACACGTGTAACTGGACGTGCCTTTCGTCGTTGGAGACTGCCATCAGATCCTCTCATGACCTTGAACACCCACTTACAAGTAACTAAGTTCGCATTTCGAGGAAGGTCCACCAAGGACCAAGTGTGATTTCGTATCAGTGCACCAAACTCAACTTCCATGGCATGGACCCACTCAGGTGATTTGGATGCCTGTCAGACTGTAGTTGGTTCTGAGAAGCGATCAATTGCAAGTGATGTGGCTTCCATTCCTGCCAATCTCCGATAGTCAACTTGAGGAATATTTCGTTGGGGCCGATTATTAGGGGCTGGGAGACTTGTACTTGCGGGGGCATTATTGTTTGAGCTTACAGTACCATATATTGTTGGTGACACTATGGGCCCCACCGGAGTTGATGAACAAGGTGATTCTGGAGTGGAGCGAGGATTCTGGACTGGACCGAAGTTGGTGACCTTTCAGTCACAGGTGCAGCCAAATCTGAAGGATGAACCGAAAGCATTCCCCATGGGCCTGATTGATGACTTATTGACGTACCTTGGGGTACCTGTAATTTTGCAAATGGAAAGGAGTTTTCGAAAAAGTGCAATGACGCGAAATGTATATTTTTTGAGTTGGTGGATCAAGATAAATATATCCCATATGAGATGGGCTATATCCGAGAAAAATGCAGGAAGTAGAGCGAAAAGCGAACTTATGTTGATTATAAGGTCTAAGAAGTGGAAAGACCTCACACTCAAACACTTTTAGAAAGGCGTGTTTAGGTTGGATATTGAATCATTTTTAAAGTGGTGAGGTCTCATAAGTTTTGGACGGTATATGATTTATAGTAAACACTGCTGTAGAGAAGGCAAAATTCCAGTATGATAGAGGAACACTACCATGAGAGAGAAGTGTTAGACCAGTGTCCACTATATGCCTGATCATATCTTCCTCTCTGCCATGCCACTTTGTTCATGAGTATGTGGACACGACCTCCAGTGATGAATTCCATGAGAGGCGAAGTATGTGGTGAGAGCTTGGAATTCACTTCCGAAGTCTGATTGGAAATATTTGATTTTATGTCTGATTTGTTTTTCCACCATAATATGGAATTTCTGAAAGATGCCTGCAACTTCAGATTTATGTTTGATAGGAAAGAACCAGATAAATTTAGAAAAATCGTCAACAAAAAACACGAAATATTTATGTCCATTATAAGAAGAGACCGGAGCAGGGCCCCACACATCGCTATGAATGAGTTCTAATGGACATTTGGATTTAGAGTAAGTTGAGATAAGGTGGTTACGACTCGCCTTGCCTAACACACATGACTTACATTTATTGAACTTGGAAATAACAGAAGGCAAATGATTTGACGAAACTACATGACGAAGAACCGACTCATTAGAGTGACCCAGCCGTTGATACTAGACATCCAGATTGGCTTGAGTCGAATGAAGGATTGGTGGTGGAGTCGGAACAATCTTGTAGAGGGATCCATCATGTTGTCCTTGAAGGAGTACCTTGTAAGTAATTCGGTCCTTCACAAAGACACGAAAAGAGTAAAACACAAAATAACAGTTATTATCCCTGCAAAATTGCTGAATGGATAATAACAGAGTTTTAAGTGACGGAACATGTAGAATATTGCGTAATGAAAAAAAAGAGGATCCACTTGCAAAATTACCATTCCCCAAGTGTTGGATCTGAAGTTGGGTCACATTACCTAATTGAGCGGACCTGGGTCCCTGATACGGCATTGGAGATGAGATTGACTGGATGTTTGGAGTGAAGTAGTGTGTTGTTCAGTGTCCGGGTACCAGGAGGCCATGTCATGTTGGTTCAGATCACTTGTCGAGAAATACGAATCTGCAATTTGAGTATTATTTGTCGCGAGCTGCCTAAAAAAATTTGGGCATTGTTGCTGGACCGGGGCTGGATAATATTGGGTAGGGGTGAGATTCCCCATACCCGGTTGTCCGGGTACGGGGACGGGGACGGGGATGATTTTCCTACCCGAAGCTGAAAATTCCCCGTCCCCATCCCCGATCGAAATCCTCGGTCATTTCTGGGTACGGGGATGGGGATCAAAATTCCTGCCCCGGATAATCCCCGTACCCGGAGAAAATTGCATATAGACCCCCCAAAAAAAAATTATATTGTATAATTTATATAAATAACCTTATACAATATATTAAATAGATAAATTTATATTTAAAATTATAAAATTAAATCTATATCATAAATATAAATTTCTAATTAAAAATATAAAACCTTATAAATTAAACCTAATTTCTATTCTTGTTGTTCTACCAATCCACCGCCGCTGTCCTAACTCCGCTGCTGACCTAACTCGATCCTAAGTCCTAAGGTATGCTTCGCAAGTTCGCATGATCGGTCTGATTTTTTTTAAAATGAAATAGGCCAATAGGGTTGGCACTTGGCAGTAGGGGTGAGCGGGGACGGGGTGGGGACAGGGTGGGGACATTAGTATTTTTAGTAATTAACTGTTTAAAATAATATTAATAAATAAATAAATTAAAAAAAAAAAAAAATTGACCGGGGATCCCCGCCCCCGTTCCCGTACCCGGTCAAATTTTCCCCGTCCCCGCTCACCCCTAATATTGGGCAGATTGTGTTGGAGTGTTTATGTAATGGGCTTGGGCTAAATTCGTTTGGGAATTAAATGTATTTGGGTAATTTACATTGTTGATTTGGGGATTGTTTTCTTGGGCCGGATTGGAATTATTGTTTTGGTAGGGGTTTACTCGATATTGGCACTTATATGGGTTGTGACCCATACCCCCACAAACCGGGCACGGGTCACGCCTAACTTGGGCAACCCTACCCATATTTCTTTTCCCCAAATTATTGTTGTTATTTCTGCCGCCGCCGCCGCGCCCCCTTCCTCCGGTGAAACTCGAAGCCGGTGATGGCGAAGATCCTCCCGCCGATCCATAGTAAGTTGACGTCTGGTTGAGCGCGGGGATGGGCTGTCGTATTTTCAGCCGGACTTGATGGCTGGACATGATCTCCAGAAGCTCGTCAAAAGCCACCGGTGACTGCCGGACCGCCAGCGCCGTTACTGCCTCGCCGAAGTCCGGTCCTAGGTTATTGTAAACCGTCGCGTTGAAGATGCGAGTAGGAGCCGCTGCCAGTTCGTCGGCCAGTAACTTGGCTCGCCGGAGAAATGCAGATACGTCCTCGCCGGCGGCATGTCTGTTATTTTGTAGCTGCATCTGGAGTTGGAGAATTCGCGACTCAGATGGCCGCCCGTATGATATAGCCAAGGTGTCCCAAATTGCAGCAGCCGACTCCAACCCCAAAATGGTGGGCAGCACTTCCTCCGACAAGGAGGATAAAATCCAACTTACGAACAGTTGATCCCTACGCCACCAAGCCATATAGATTGGGCATTGAGGTGAGGGCGTAGGTTGAGGTGTTGATTTATCAATCAATGACTTCATTTCGAAGCAATTTAGCAATGGATTAAATTGCATCCTCCACAAGAGATAGTTTGTTGCCGATAGTTTGATGTGGAGGAAATTCTGGATGAATCCAAAAGATGGGGATCCAGCCAACATTTGTTGAGGGAGCAGTGCTAGATTGGATCCATTTGGATCAGCAACTGCCGGGATCATCAATGAGGGATGATCGACCGGTATCGAGGAATGCAGCGGATTTGCGTTTGATGGAGCCACAGGATCGACATCGGCGGATGATACCATGTTGGATTGGTGATTAACATCCATGGAGAATGAAGATGAACCAAAGAATACCATGGAGAAAATGTAGCAAGAATTATGAAGAGAGGTGAAGATTTGAGCAAACAATCCTTGATTGTGTCTTTATTCTAGAGTTTGTATTTATATACAATTTGAGATAACAAACCCACAAAATGTGAGTGGGGTTTGTTATTGTAACAACTTTAATTACATATATTATTCCAATAGTCACACAACCGTCCGGGTTTGACGACCCAGAGCACCCCGATCAAGTCTGTCTGCTGAAGAAAGCGCTATATGGATTAAAGCAATCACCCCGGATGTGGTACCGGAGGTTACGGAATTTCTTAATGACAATAGAATTCAAAGAAAGCTACGCCGATCCGTCGTTGTTTCTATGGGTTCAAAACGATCAAACAATATTGTATCTATTCGCATACGTAGATGATATTGTCATCACCGGTTCGTCTAATACAAATATCAAAGAAGTAATTACGAAATTGGGAGAGGAATTTGCGCTCCGGGAATTGAGAGAACTCTCATTCTTTCTCGGCATCCAAGTTCGTCGGACGAAGAAATCATTGTTCTTATCACAGCAATAGTACCTAACAAATTTGCTAGACAGTTGCAATCTCACGAATTTAAATCCTCCAAGCACGCCGATGCTGGCCCGACAGAACTTGTTCTCCGAAGAGTCCCCAATTTCAGAAGCTACAAAGTACAGAAAAATTATTGGGTCTCTTCAGTACCTTACGTTAACGCGTCCCGACATTCAATTTGCCGTCAACAAACTCACACAGTTCATGTCATCCCCAAAACTATTACATTGGGTGGCGATGAAGAAAACCTTGCGATACTTGTCAGGAACGCAAGCTTTGGGTATCACTTTGTCCAAAGTAACAAATTTTAATCTAACCGGGTATTGTGACGCAGACTGGGGGCAGATACAATCGACCGAAGGAGCCAAACAGGAATATTGATCTATTTGGGAGAGACACTGGTAAGCTGGTACTCACGGAAGCAAACCACCGTAGCTAGGTCAAGCACGGAAGCAGAGTACCGGGCAATCGCAAATACAGTAGAAAAACTGGAGGTGACAAAATCCATCCTAACGGAATTAGGGGTAACAATTCCAAGTCCGATGAAATTGCTAAGTGACAATCAAGAAGCAACGTTTGTAGCAAACATAACCCAATTTGCCATACAAAGCTCCAGCATATAACAATGGACCTACACTTCGTTCGAGAGAAGATGGATAGAGGCGACGTAAGAGTTGAACACATCCCGGGGAAGAAGCAAAGGTCATACATATTAACGAAAGCGCTAAAACCGGGCTTGTACCAGAACCTCCGGTTCAATCTCGTCGGAGAACGTCCACCGGGTTGAGGAGGACGTATTGAAATAACAGATAACGGAAATGGTTTAGACAAACCTGAATACGCTTGAAGGCTATGATTTGAACAAACCTGAATACGCATGTCATGACTCTGCTCAGAGGCTATGATTTGGACAACTGTGTTCGGCCGGACTTCGTTATGTCAACCGATCTCATGATACGTCAAGATCAACTGCTATTGGGGTGGATCTTCACGTCGTTGGCACTGGAGATTCTTTCTCAGGTTGTGAGTTTGAAAACAACCGTAAAGGCGTGGCAGGATCTTCATCAAATTTTTGCTTCCACGTTAGGATCGTAAATTCTTGATCTTCGCGAGCAAATTCAAACAATCAGAAAAAGTAATCTATTGATACGGGATCAAATCCGGTATCGTAGACAGTGAAGATGGAGATAGAATTTCTGCCGGAATTATCCTTAACGGAGACAATTTCTGGTCGGAATTTACCAGACGGAAACAATCTGAGATTAGTTGATACGGAGTCAAATCAGATATCGTAAACAGGGACGATGAGATTAACCGGCCGGCGAACTAACGACGACGATCGGAGACGAAAGGCAGTGAGCGGAGGCGACGATCGGAGGACTCGATGATGAACGGATGGGTCTGGAATTGGGCGGCGATTATGGTGTGAAGATGAAATGAAATTTTTTTTATTATTATTTTATTAGATGACTCACAATATTTACAATTGAGCCCTTTTATAGGGTAAATTACATAAGGGTGTATAATAGAAATTTTCTAATTAAAACTATACAAACAATATCACACATCTGATCTAAACTTAAGGATCTAATTGCAAATTAACCCTTAATTAAATTACCTGCCTATATCATAATTGGCAGTCCAGCCTGGAGTCCTCTTGGAACGGCTCTCCCTCACCTGGCGGCTCTGATCTAATTTTCCTTTTCTCTGTTCGATTTCTTTTTCTTCAATTTCTTCTTCTCCGACGACCTCTTCACTGAGCTCGTGGTTCTTCTTCAGATCTTCTATTATCCCAGCCATGTCTATCCGCTTCGTATCATGGTATCCCTCTCGGAGAACCACCTTGTCCTCAAGGTGTATTGAGGGAAAAGACTTGCGCAGAGCTGCAACATCTTCCCATGAGGAATCTTCAACTGGTTCTCCGTCCCACTGGACCAGAGCTTGATGAAATCGCCCTCCCTTCCGGTAGACAATCCTATAATCTATAATAGCTAGAGGAATCAAAACAGGGTTATTTTTTACCGCTATTAAAGGTGTCATATCTTTATTTTCAGGTGGGCTGCCAATAAATTTCTTCAGCAAGGATATATGAAATGTGTTATGGATTCGACTTCCCGGAGGCAGAGATAATCTGTAAGCAACCCTGCTGATTTTTTCTTTGATTTTGTAGGGACCAAAGTATTTCTTATTTAATTTGTTATGAAGTCGAACTGCTACTGTTGATTGTCTTTAGCGCTTTAGCTTGACCAATACCCAATCATCCACATTAAACTATATTTCTTGTCTATGTTTTTCAGCATTTGTCTTCATCCGTTTTTGGGCTTTGATTAAATTGTTTTTCATTGTCTTCATCATTCAATTCTCTGTCCACAGCATCAATAAAAGAACTACCTTCAATATAGTTTGGTAAAATAGGAGCTTCCTTTCCATATAATATTTGGAATGGTGTTTGCCCGATAGAGGAGTTGTAATTGGTATTGAACCAAAACTCTGCCCAAGGAAGTAGAGAAAGCCATTTTTTTGGATCTTCGTGGGCTAGAGATCTTAAATACATCTCGATACTTCTATTAACAACCTCAGTTTGGCCATCACTCTGAGGGTGGTAAGCAGTAGAAAAATTCAGAGTTGTCCCACTAAGCTTATTTAACTCTTTCCAGAATTTTGAGAGAAAAACTTTATCCCTGTCAGAAACTATTGAGTTTGGGTATCCATGCAACCTTATCACCTCTTGCACAAAGAATTCAGCCACCATGTAAGCTGTGTAATTTGTTGGAAGTGCCCCTAAGTGGTAAGATTTGGATAGTCTGTCTACCACAACAATGATCACAGTTTTATTTTGAACCTTGGGGAGATTTGTAATAAAATCAACAGATAAGTCGTGTCATATAGAAGGAGGAATAGGCAGAGGCATTAACAACCCGAATGCTTTCTGATTAAGCGGCTTTATCTGTTGACAGGTTAAACAGTTTTGAACATAAATTTTGATATCATTACTCATACCTTGCCACCAAAATTGAGTTGTAATTCTTCTGATAGTTCTTTCTATACCGGAGTGGCCTCCCAATGGTGAATCATGGAATTCTTTCAATACTTTTGGAATTATAACAGAAGTGTTTTTCAAGTAATACTTGCCCTTGTATAGCACCAACCCATCTTTAAAAGTGTAGTTTTGGGTTTTTTTGGATCCTGAACTAATATTGGCAATTAATTGTTGTGTTTCTGGTGATATTTCATTTTCCTTTCTCATCTCTTCTATTAAGGAACAAATAGGAACTGTTAATGCTAATAAGAAGCCTTTGTGGTTGTCAGCCTTGTTGCTGAATATAATTTCTTCTTCATCATAACATCTGGACAAAGCGTCTGCAACCTTATTATCTTTTCCAGGTTTGTAAATAATTTTGAAATCGTAGCCCAGCAATTTACAAAGGAAAACCTGTTGTACGGGTGTTTGAATCACTTGTGTTAACAGATTTTTTAAGCTTCTGTGATCTGTTTTGATCACAAAATGATTACCCAATAGGTAGTGCCTCCATTTACCCACAGCTTGAGTGATAGCAAACATTTCTTTGATATATATAGATGCTGAAGCCATTCTTCCTCCTATTTTCTTACTATAGAAGGCTATAGGGTGCTCCTCTTGTTGAAGTACTACACCAATTCCTGTATTACAAGCATCAGTTTCCACAGTAAAAACTTTATCAAAGTCTGAAAATTTAAGCATTGGAGCCTTAGTCATGGCCTCCTTTAAGCTGTCAAAGCTATTGGTAGCTAACTCAGACCAAGAGAATGAATCCTTCTTTAATAAATCTGTCATGGATGAAGCAATCTGAGCATACCTTTTGATGAATTTTTTGTAGTAACCTGTAAGGCCTAAGAATCCTCTTAGTTGTTTCAGATTTTTAGGTGTAGGCCACTCTACCATGGCTGAAATCTTTGCTGGATCAGGATTTACCCCATCCTTGCTAATAATGTGGTCCAAAAATCCCATAGTTTCTTGGCCAAAACAGCACTTGGATTTTTTAGCTAACAATTGGTTTTCTTTCATTAAATCAAAAATAAGCTCTAGATGTTTAACATGATCTGAAACAGAAGTACTATACACCAGAATATCGTCAAAGAAAATGATCACAAACTTCCTTAAATACCTCTGAAAAACCCTGTTCATGGCTGCCTGGAATGTGGCTGGAGCATTTGTAAGCCCAAAGGGCATTACCAAAAACTCATAGTGTCCCTGATGCGTCCTAAAGGCTGTTTTTTTAGTATCTTTGGGATTTATTCTTATCTGGTGAAAACCTGACCTCAAATCTAACTTTGAGAAGATGACAGCACCCTTCAACTCTCCCAATAATTCGTCAACTGTAGGGATTGGAAATTTATCCTTGATAGTGATTGCATTCAAAGCTCTGTAGTCAACACAAAGTCTATAACCCCTATCTTTCTTTTTGACCAGCAACACAGGAGATGAGTAAGGACTGGTACTAGGTTTCACAGTTCCTTGATTTAATAATTTTTTAACTAGCTTCTCAATCTCCCCTTTCTGAAATTGGGGAAATCTATATGGCCTTACATTTACAGGATTGGAATTAGGTTGTAAATGTATAAAGTGATTAATAGCTCTTTGTGGTGGCAACCCTTTAGGTTCTTCAAATATTTCAGAGAAAACTTCTACCACCTGGTTTACAACTGTCAGTTCTGAAATTGATAAACTGTTCATACTTGGTTTTTCAATATATTCAAAATAACATAAGTATGCTTCAGAAGTAAAGGCATGTAATGACTTTAGTTGCCCACTTGTAAGTGGTTCACTATTTAGCCACGAAATCCCTCTCCATATTACTCTTTTTCCTTCCCAATTTAATTAAATTCAAACACACACCTACGTACGTATTAAAGCTGCGCGCGGGTAGCTTTCCTGGAGGATTGGAATCAGTGGTAGCCGGAATTGGACGAGAGCTCTGTACACAAGAATTGGGGGAAACTCTAGGGTTCCTTGTACTAACAGATGCCCAGGGTTGGTTGTGTGTTTAGATGGAAGTAGGCTTAGACTTTAAGCAGTGTATTCAATTCATTGATTAATCAAAGATTACAACCTTTGTTTTATAATACATTAACACTAACTGAATTAACTAATTATATATTACATTAATTCAATTATTAACATTAACTGAATTAACTAATTATTTATTGCATATTTAATTAATTCAGCCCAGTGCTGGCCTTTTATCCGATCGGCTCATTCATATGTTTATTGAAACTTTTACGGTCTATACCTCAAGCTTTCTAGTTATAACATTCGCATACGTTTTATTCAAACTTTTTCTCTATTGACCTCAAGTTTATCTGTTATAACTTATGTTAGTCTTGGATTATTTAATTACATAGTTAACTTAAACACATAATCTCACATAAGTCATAAAATCATATATACAGAGTTAAGACAGATTATAAATGTGATTTACAAATTTAGCTCTTTAATTCCTTTACTCCCTCTCAAGCATTGAAATATATATTCAATATTCTAACTTTGAAATGGAATGAGGTGATCTCTTTTTCACCAAGTGCTTTTGTTAGAAAATCAACAGGTTGAAACTTAGTCCCAATTTGCTTTAATGAAATTTTCTTTTGATTTATCATTTCTCTTACGAAATGATAGCTACTTCTATGTGTTTTGTTCTTTTATGAAAACCTGGATTATTTGTCAGATGTATGACTGATCTATTTTCAAAATAGAGATTTGTGGGTTTTATTATTTTTATTTTTAATTCGTCCATTAATTGATGAATCTATACAATTTTACAAGTTGTTTGAGCTATGACTCTATACTCTTTCTCACATGATGATCTGGCTATTGTATTTTGTTTCTTGGTTTTCCATGAAATTAATGAGTCTCCTAGCATAAATCAAAAGTCTGTCAAGGATTTCCTGCTAATTTGGCATGCTGCCCAATGAACATCACAATACCTTTTAATCATCATGTTTCCATTCTTATTATATAGAAGTCCTTGTCCAGGAGCCTTCTTAATGAACCTTATTAGTTTAAAAAGGACTTTAAAATGAACCTCTCTTGGTTCATGCATAAACTGGTTTAACCAGTTTACTGCAAAACTTAGATCTCGCCTTGTTATATTAAGGTAGATCAGTTTCCCGACCATCTTCCTATAGAATGTTGGGTTTTTAATTAATGTGGATTTATCATTTTTTAAATTTATGTCTTTCCATTGAAATTTTAGATGGTTTTGCTCTAGAAAGATCAGATTCTTCTAAAATACACAGTGCATATTTTCTTTGGAATAAATATATACCATGAGGTGAATGAAACACTTCAATACCCCCATTGAATGACTAAATAAGTCATTTGACTTGGAATTATATCGTTGGTGTAATTAATATTGTTTAACAATAATAAAATAAAATATTGTATTTTTCTCCCACTATTAAATCAAAGAATAATTTTGTTGAGAATCAAAATTCGTGTATGTGTGCAAAGTAAACTACTAAAAAATTGTGTTAAGTTAAAAAATTGCAAATAAATCAAAACCAGTAAACGTGTTAAGGTAAAAAATTACAAAACGTGTAAATTGTAAAATGTAATAGTCAAAAATTATAAATAAACAAAAATTCCTAAATTAAACAATAGATATCGATCAAGCGTTAAAAGTTAAATCTTTTATTTCCCAAATCGTGTTTTTCTCCCACCCCCACCTCCGGTGATTCCAACTTCGATTTCTGGTGAGAGGCGAGCGGCAAGCGGCAAGTTGATTCCGTGACCAACAACGAGTTTTGAGTGAGAGTCTGGACCAGCGATACCGAGATCCTACGAGAGCGATACTTCCATTCGGCGAAGGCGATACTTCCTGTCCAGCGAACAGTGTGGTGAGGGATAGACCTCCAGTCCATTCCGACAACTTCAAGGTCAGATTCCATAATCCATCTTTGGTTCCTTTACCATTTGGGTATTTTTTCTGTTTTTACAAAGATTGTTTGTATCTGTTTTCCCAATACCATTTGGGTATTTTTTCTTCACCTAAATTTTCTATCTATTTGTATCCCCAAGATTCAAAATAACTTTAATACCCAAGACTATTTGTGGAGAAATTTAGGTGACAGGAGTCTACAAATCTGTAGAATCTTGGCAAGCATTACTTTCAGAGAAACTTAACACACTTGATTAAATAACTAACAAATATTATTGATTATATAGCATATGTTTTGTCACTAACTAACTATATTATTTACTTACACAACTCCTTATTGCAGTTACTAACTATATAGCAGATTTGTCTTCTTACACCCCCCTCGAAAATTTGCAATCTGTAATGAGATAATGTTGAAGTGTAAAATAACAATATATGGATTAAAAAACCAAGTGTGCATTGCATCTTTAAAATTCTGGGAAAAAAACCTTTACTCCGTTTATCTGTCCACTTATGTACTCATGTAATATTGCAATTTGAATGTATATATTAAAGACTTTAAATTATATGTTCATATAATACTTTTATGTGAAATCTGTATTCTAGAATATAATTTATTCAGAAATCTTTATTATTTTCTTTCTTCTGGTTTGTTCTTTCTAGTTAATCTGTAAACAACCCCAAAAAAATTTGCTAAGTTAGTGTTCTGAATTTTTTTATAAACCTTTACTTGGCCGATGACATCTGAATTTCAAAGACCTGCAGAGATTCTGATTGTTTAGTATCAAACGAATACCAGAAAATCTTTCTCTATTACAACATTGATAGATGGTGAATCAGCCCTTGATCTGCAAACACCAAAATATCCAAGCCAAAAGCACTAAAAATAGCAATGGAAATCGTAATTACCAAGAGGGACCGTGCCCTCTTGTTTGGAGGCACAAATGCCGATAATTTTATTAAGAGATAATCCCTAAAATTAGGTTTACAATGTTTATAAATAGTCTGAATACTGAAATAAGTCTAATTAATTCATTTTAAAATCTTTAAAATGAATGGGAGCCCGCCTGGCCCGTTTAACTGTTCCCTGCTCTTTATTAAATACTTCCACATCTGATTTAGGTCTTCTTTCCATTTCTACGTCACTTGAAGTATCAGCCACACCGTCATCTTCCGGCACGTCGTCTGCATCTTGCCAGTATCCGTCGACGTTTCAGGTACATCTCTATCGACTTCCTCGCCGTCCTCTCGATCTACCCTGTTGCGTATATCTTGTAACAATGCTTCCCTGTTGAATGTGAGTTTATCAAGTCAATGTTCTCCCCTATTACGTTCAACCCCTAAGGGTATTTATATACTTTTCTACTAAACTGGATCTTCTCTTCTAGGTCTGATCCGACCTTCTCTTCTGCACGGCCTGTTAAGCCAAGTGGGCCTGCAGGTCTTGGTTCGGGGTTGGCCTGCTGGTCTGATGGACCAGGGGTATCATCAGATTCTTAAAAATATTATATGAAACGTCTTTAGTAAAAAGATCCGCCAATTGTTGAGATGAACATACATGATCTACTTTTATATGTCCTTTGGTTATTAATTCTCGAATAAAATGAATATCAGTTTCTATGTGTTTAGATTTTTGTTTAATTACCGGATTTTCAGCCATAAATATAAAAGATATATTATATTATTATCACAATAAAGTTGTGGTACATTATAAATTGAATAATTAAGATCTTTCCATATGAAACTTATCCATCTAATTTCTGCTGCCAGAGCTTCCAAAGTTCTGTATTCAGCTTCAACACTTGATCGAGAAACAATATCTTCTTGTTTCTTTGAAACCTAGGTTACCAGGTTTCCTTTAATAAAAACATAAAAAACGGTTGTTGATTTTCTAAAGTCTAAGTCTCCAACAAAATCAGCATCGCAGTATCCTATTATCTTATTTTGTTGTGATGTTCTTCTAAAATGTAAACCATTACTTAGGGTTTCCTTTATGTATCTTAAGATCTTAGCATCTATTAGGTGTTCTGTTCTTAGTTCATGTATAAACTTAGCCACTTGATTTATGGCATAGGTTAGATCTGGTCTTATTTGTGACAAGTATTGCAAAGAGCCTACTAGAGCTCTATAGTTTGTGATGTCTGTTAAAAGGTCACTCTATTTCCTAAGTTTTGAATTTGGTGTTACTGGTGAGTTTCAAGGCTTGCATTGCAATATATTGTATTTTGACAAGATTTTTAAAGCATACCTCGATTGATTCATATCAATACTGCCATCATGATTATATTTAATTTCCATCCCTAGAAAATATTTTAGAATGCCCAAGTCTCTATATTTAAATTCCTCACATGAAATTTTTATAAAATTCTCAATCTCATTGGCATTATTACCTGTAATTATAATGTTATCTACATAAACCACCAACCATATCAAAATATTTTCCTTATGATAAGTGAATAATGATGAGTCAGCAAAGACTGTTAGAAAACTTATTCAGAATTAAGAAATGTCTTAACCTGGTGAACCATAATTTGGGGGCTTATTTAAGTCCATAAATGACCTTATTTAGTTTGCAAACATGGTCTGGTGACCTAGATGTAGTGTATCCAGGTGGTTGTGATATATGGACTGTTTCGAGCAATTCACCTTGTAGAAAAGCATTTTTGACATCTATTTACCTTAATTTGTAATTTCTATTTACAGCAAGAGATATATAGTAAGATTCTCACTGTTGAAGATCTAACTACTAAACTATAGATTAGCCCATAGTCTATGTCTTTGATTTGTTTAAAACCTTCCAGTGGTGTGCGAATGTGATGTGTAACTTAATATTTTAGCAATGAGTCGGGAAGAATCGACTCTCTGTTGCTTGCAGTTGCAGCGGATGCAGCAGATCCAGCAGATGTTGTGGTCGCATGAGCCATAGTTGCAATAGAGAAGACTTTGTAAGTAACTAAAATATAAACACGAAAAAGAAAATAAAAATAAATAAATAAAATGATACAACTAACCAAACGAATACAAAAATAAGAAATTCAGAGAATGCAGATTTCAAAATTGTGATAAATCCAATCGCATAATGCGAAATCTAGAATCGCGAAGCAAAATTACAACACCAATGCAGATGCAAAAATTTTTTTTTGCAAGATCGTAAATCGCAATAATCGGCAGCAATAATTTCAACGATATAGAATGAAATGAAATTGGTAATAAAATATATATTTAAAATGATATAACAACAAATATAACAAATTTATAATAAGATATACCTCTAAAATAAAATCAGCAACACGTAAACGAACAAAGATAATCCGGGATGCAGATCACAACGATTTTTTTCCCTAAAATGAAATCGATAATAAAATATACCTATAAAATCGGCAGCAATACATAATCCGCGAAATCAGATCCAAAATGATATCGCGGAACGATCTGCAACGAACGATCTCTACACGCAATCTGCATACGTGAATGAATGAAACGAGTACAGACAATCAAATCGGAATCGCGAACGAGAGTGAAAATCAAATCACGAATATGGACCGATGTGCACAAAATCAAATCGATCACAATATTTCCTCACAAGTGCGGATATGAGCTAGGACGTGAATATGGCGATCGCGAAATGACGAATCGCGGAATGATGGGCGCAAATGATTTGGGGAAAAAAAATTATGCTAAGCGAAAAGAAAATATGACACCATCTCTGAGAAACTTAACACAATTGATTCACAAGAAAATACCCAAATACTTGATTAATGAACTCACAAATACAATTGAGTTATATAGCACATGTTTAGTCACTAACTATATTATTTACTAACACAACTTCTTATTACAGTTACTAACTATATAGCAGATTTGTCTTATTACAATTACTGGATGATTATTCTGCCTCGGCGAAATGAGTGCCATTTTCAACTGGTACATCGTTTACTGGTGGATACTGATTTAGGTCACAGATAATGGCTTTCGGTGCATTTTTGCTACTATAAACAAACCAATATTATATTATTTCCGAAAAAATCCCCTACAATAGCCAGTATCATGATATGTTCAAGTAATGGAGAGTCTGGTGGTACCTGAGTATAAAACAATCAATAGGACCCATAGAACTTCTCACTGACATCTCACACTTATCCTGTGAAAATATATAATATATCATAAGCAATGTGATAATAATTTTAACAACAACAGGTATTTTTCTTCTGTTTTAAAATCAGTGTACCTCAACTGGATCAGGAACTTCTACACTTGTACCGTGAGGAGCATTTATTGCAAGGAGTGTGTCATTCTGTTATCGAGTACAAATTTAAGAAAAAAATAAAAAAAATATTTGATCTCAACCAAAGCAACAAGTATGAAATATCAGGGATGGATGATATCCAAATACCTTGAAGCAAGGAAGGTTACATATTTCTTCAGAAGAGATGAACTGCAATCTGAAAACATATTTTTTATGAAGTTATTAGTAACCGTGCATGTCATAAAAATGAGATAGCAACAACAATGCATGAAGAATTTTGAAAATACTTTTGAGTATTGACATCTTCTCTTAAGATATTTAATTCTTCTTCTTTTTTTCTACAAAACAACAAAGTGGTTAGTTCATTAAAAAGATTTTGCAAATGATTTTTTTAGAAGAAAAAAATGTACCATGTACCTTATCATTTCGTCTAGTCTACATTCTTCTGCAGAGAGACTTTCATTTTCTGCCTGGTAATAAGAAAGGGTTAAAAACAATAATACTTTACTATAATTCATGCTTGAAGCTGAATCAAGCTAGCTAGCAATATATCAAGATTATGAATTTTACATATAAAGGTAAAATTGTAAATCCCATTTGCTGGATACTAAATAATATGATATAAAGAAGACTCAAGAGGTATGTATTTGACAGAGGATACATAGAACAATGAAAATTGCGGACTGAAAGGTGAAATGAAGTTGCAATTTACCGATTTCATCCAAATATAGCGAGGATGCACATAACCACACTATATTAGGGTAGAAGAACTATGAAGGAGATACCATGGATTTTAAATCATTTGGATAGTTGTTAAATTTCTGATTGTATTTAATTTTATTTGAAATTTTTAATGACTGAATCAACACGAATGCTCTCCACCACCTGCAACATGTACACTAGATAAGGGACAGATTAAGTGAAGGGTTTCACTATTCATCTGTTGGAGAGCAAAAAGAAAGAAATTAAATAGGGTGTTGCAGGTGGTGGAGAGCATTCTCCAACAAATCAAACTCTAACACAAAAAATTGCTCAATAAGCACTTATTCTCCACATGTGTCATAGGTTTCCATTTTATTCAGTACATACCCCAAAACCATAATTAAATTTAATGGTTATCAAAAAAGATTTTGCTATCAGTCATACAACTAATGCTTTTAGTTTAGAGGAACAATATGAAATTGAGGATTGTTAAATATTTAGATCAGAAAAGATCACCTATTTTATTCATTTGTGTATATATATATATATGTAAAGAAAAAAGATAATGTATTAGGGTTTCTTATTCTCATGCATTTAAAATCAATCGATTTTTTTTAAAGAGGTTCAGAAAAATAGAAAATCATAAACATAACAAATAAGAAGCAATATAATAGAAAATGTTTACTTGCAGAGAAGTCATATATTCCTGTAGCACCTTTGGCATTACTATCGCTTCAAATCCACTATGACGACAGAAACATATCGTTGAAAATTGTTGCTTCGCATATTTTAATCAATGGTATACAAATTGAAAAAAATTGTGGTTATTACCTCAATTTTATCTTGTTTTTCATGTTCTTTTCAATCATACCAACTCCTTGAAGAACGTTTGTTATATCATATATCCTCCTTTTCTGAACCTGACAATTATACAAGAAACGGTTCAATTCTACAAAAATAAATGCATTCCGGTGCTATAAGTTAAATGAAGATAAAAATTCTAAATTATACAGCCAAATGTTCTGCCGCATTATTCAGGTCAAGAGTGCCATCTTTGGATTCTCTAAGTAAGTCGATAAATTTTTTGGTCAATAATCCTGGGAAAAAAAGAGATAATCCATAATAAAAAATTCTAATGAATATCGATCATATTTAAATTATAGATCGATGTATATAAAAACGGTAAAGCAATGTTAGTGTATTTTGAGACAAAATCTTACCCAGAGAGTTGTCGTAACGAGAAGTAATAGGAGGTATAGAACCGTCAGGTAACGTAGTTTTAACACCTGCAAAACATTCAATGAAATACATTTTATTCAAAAATTAGAAACATGTAAAATATTGACACATTGAATTTAACAAATGCTGGGGGTGATAGGTGGACAACCTTTTTCCTTTTTAAATTTTGTTTTTCGACGCTTGGCAGGTGGACATACATAGTTGCTAACCTCTTCGCTGTGTCCACGAGGAGGCATCACATAACCATTTTGAAAATGGTTATTTTGAATCTGATAAATTTGTTTCACCCGTAGGAGAATAAATATTCAAAATAATTAAAAAAAATCCAATTCCCGGTGTTTGTATTCTTGTTGGTGATAAATGAAAAAAAAACTCAAAGGACTCCGATGTGTAAAACTAAGCACATAAACCAGAATAAAGAAAATAAGAACATAAGTATAATTAAGAAAACAACCAAAAAAACAATCTAGAACAATGAATCGTTGAATCATCGAACGAACAATACCATATCATAACAAAAAAACAAACAAATAAAAACGCAGGACGAGATTCTATTCAATAGAGATATTTCTGATCTAACAAAAATAACATACTTGAAATCAAGAATTCGACATAGATCGATAAAACCGCTATATCCAGATACGATCGGAAAAAAATACATATTTAAATGTACTAACCTCTAATGTAGAAGATATGGTGGTAGTAGCAGTCGAAGAAATTGCGATATTGACATCCTCCTCTTTAGTAATGATCATTCCGCGACGGAAATGTCTCCACTTAGGAGCTCGCAACAGAATTGCAGGTATAGATGGAGTCGTGCTTGGAGACAGAGATGGAGGAACTAAGTCGAGTGACGAGGAGAGGATTTGAGAAGATAATTTATGAGGAGTGGAGGGCAATGACGATTCATTGAGGTTCGGCATGAAGGGATTACAAACGTGAAGTGTTGGAGACGGAGAAGATCCGACGAAAGTACCAATGACGAGAGGTAAATGTAGAGTTTTGAAGATCGGAGAGAAGGAAAGGGGAATGAATAGAAGAGAAGAGAAAATCGAGGGAAAAAAGAGTTGTGAAAGATTTTATTTTCTCTAGGTTCAATTTTAATTTATACCCTTGGTCCTCATCCGCTGGACACACACCACCACAAGTATTTAAGGTCATTTTATTCCACCAATCACATTATTCTGAATTTCCAATGGTTCCTTTTACTTATTTATATCTTTCCTTTTTTAAACCTAATAGGGTTATTTAGAAATTTAAGACAGAGATGAATATAAAATTCAAGCCCGACTCAAACTTTTTTATTAGTGCCTTGTTATATCAACCACCACCCAATGATGTCGCGACATGTAAAAGACCAAGTGTCAAGGTAAGGATACATGTAGCAACAAGTGTCACAAGGGGATATATTTGGGACCGAATACGGGAGTTAGAAGAAGAAAAAGAGGATCACCTTGATTGTACGCATAATCCATCAGCCCAGGCCCACGCAAGAGTCCAGAAGCAAGGCCCAGTGAAGTGAACAAAGGAGGAAGATCCAGGCCGCCCCAAGGGTATTCACGCGACTGGGCCAGTCCGACCGGACGGATCCGTCAGCCCAGACGGTTAGCTTTCCAAGGGTTGCGTCCCAAGCATATCGGGTCCTTTAGGTCGGGTCTTAGTCCGAGAACCCAAGGTCCAGAGTCCGGTGGGAAATTGTATAAATACCTCTAGGGGTGAAGTGTAAAAGGAGGGAAAACAGTTGTTACTATAACGATAATATACGATTAGTCACCATTCCCTAGGGAAACGATCACACCTCTTACGAAAAATAAAAAAAACTACAAAGGCAGGTGGAAAATGTTAGCAATTTCTTTTGTTATCTTATCAAGTAAATGATCTACACATATTAACAATGATAAGTCTTAAGTTATTTAAGTGATGATAGATTCATGTGGATACATTACTGTAGGTCACGATAAGGCAAAATGATTTACGATGATAGTGATCTTTTGACCTAAGTCATAAAGTGTAAGGAAGACTAAGTCCCTATTGGAGCCTAAATAGAACATTCTCATAATAAAGTATCAATATATGGATCAAAGTATAAATAACTCATTGTTTTGATATAATTAAGATATGAAAGTTAAAGAAACGTTGATGAAGCACGAGAAATGCTATAAGGGCTCGCGGTGGTGCGAGGTGATGTCGGAGGCTCTGCAGTCCACGACGCGCGCTCTACGTCAAATCTTCTGGGAGGGACTCGACAATTAGGTGTGGAATTGGCGATTCTCTCCGTGTTATGCCGTGATTGGGATGGAACTGATGCTTTGGAATGATCCCGGAGAACCCCTTTTATAGGGCCATCCGGTCGCACTCCGCGGCGGTGATCGCGACCGGCCATAATGGCATGACATTAATGGCGCGGGATGGTGACGAGTAATTGTCGTGAGATCAGCAATTCAGGGGGGAATCGACTATTCAGAGGCAGGATCGGCGAGTTCAGAGGGGCGAGATCTGCAACCTGTCAGTGCTGGTTATCTCGGCCTCAACTCGGCGATCTGCCACTACAATCGGCGATTTGGCAACCCGAATCGGCGACTCACTAGTTAGAACTGGTGACTTGATGACGACCTTTGTTCCGCAACCGTGGGAGCATTTCGGGGGTCAGATATAAAGCGAACGGAACCCTAGTCTCTGTTGAGGAGCGTTATGAGAGTGACTGGCGTAATCAGTCATGTATCAGCAGTACTCCCCCCTAAAGACATCATGTGATCAGGCATGTATCGCAAGTATTCCCCCTAGCAAGGTTAAGTGGATCATTAAGGCCATAAAGATAAAATGATCCAGGATCCATTAAGGCCAAAGTGACAAAATGAATCTGATTCTGACCAAAGCGACAGAATTTTGTAGTCTAACTTCGGCCATAACGACAGAGTGACTTTTGATCCTCATCAAGGCCATAACGACAGAGTGACTTTTGATCCTCATCAAGGCCATGGCGACAAGATGAGATAGAATCATTAAGGCCATAGCGACAAAATGAATCTCGATCCATTAAGGCCATAGCGACAAAATGGATCTAGTTCTAGCCATAGCGATAGACCTACAATATATAGTTCAACTCCGGCAAAATCGACATAGTGACTTTTATTGAACAATTTGAACAGAAAATTATTTGAACAATAAAAATCAAAATCAACACCTTACATAAAACAGTAAAATAAAATACTAAAATAATGACATATCAACCTAATTAAAAATAGTAAAAATATAAAAATTATAAATGCTAAACCCTAAACAGTAAATAATAAGAACAATAAAAATCAAAACCTTAAATAAAACAGTAAAATAAACCTTCATCAAAACCTAACTAATTTGAACAAAACACTAAAATAAAAATAAAATAAAACAAAAAACAAAAAACAAAAAATTTGAACAAAAAATAAAAACAGTACATAAAACAAAAAACATTATATATAAAACAAAAAATTAAAAACCATAAATAATAAAATCAAAACCCTAATATTTTGACCCAAATACAAAAAATAAAACCCTAAAACTTAAACATCATATACATAACATCATCAAATTCCCAAATCAAACCCACAAATACATAAAACATCATATACATATAATTCCCCAAGATAAAAATGAACAAATGACTAAGAAATAAAGAAGAAGAAATGAAATAGATAATAATAAAAATGAAGAAGAAGGTAAAGAAAAATAACAAAAACAAAAATAAAAGATGAAGAATATGAAAATAACAGGTGTTTACCATGAAAAGATGACCGGCGGGGAGGATCCACGGCTGGAATAGTCGGAGAAGGAGTGGGGAGGAGTGGAGAGAAAGTTTGGAAATGAGTTTAGGAATATATATATATATATATATAACATATGTTGGCGGTCAGAACGCCAGGACTCCTTTAAGTTGAAATATTGTACGGTAGAACCATGGCGGCGCAAGTGGAAATTTTTTAGAGTTTTCAAAAATTCTGATGGCCAGGCTGGCAGAAAATGAAAAAAAACAAACGGGAAAATTAGTTGGCGGTCAGGCCGCCAGCAAATTCTTCCCGACCGTTGAGAGAATAAGGGATGTTGGTGGCCAGGCCGTCAGAATATTTTTCCCGACCGTTGAGGAAATTGGTTCTAGCGGCCAGGCCGCTAGTAACTTAAAATAGAAATAGGTACTGGCGTCCTAGCCGCCAGTTTATTTCTCTTACTTACGAGGGAAATTAACCGGCAAACTAGGGTAGCCTGCCAACAGCTAAGCCCCTAGTAGTGAGCCGCCAAAAATAAGCTGTTTTTTTGTAGTGTACTTCTATGTGCTTTGTTCTTTCATGAAAAACTGGATTATTTGTCAGATGTATGGCTGATCTATTGTCACGGTAGAGATCTGTGGGTTTTATTATTTTTATTTATAATTCATCTATTAATTGATGAATCCATACAATTTCACAAGTTGTTTGAGCAATGACTCTATACTCTTCCTCACATGATGATTTGGCTATTGTATTTTATTTCTTGGTTTTCCATGAAATTAATGAGTCTCCTAGCATAATACAAAAGTCTGTCAAGGACTTCCTGCCGAATCAGCATCACAATACTATTTAATCATCATATTTCCATTCTTATTATATCGAAGTCCTTGTCAGGAGAATTCTTAATGTACCTTATCAGTTTAAAAAAGGACTTTAAGATGCACCTTTCTTGGTTCATGCATAAACTAGCTTAACCAGTTTACTGCAAAATTTAGATCTGGCCTTATTTTATTAAGGTAGATCAGTTTCCCAACCATCTTCCTATAGATGGATGGATTTTTTATTAATGTGTATTTATCATTTTTTAAATCGATATGTTTTTCTATTGGAATTTTAGATGGTTTTGCACCAGAAAGACCAGATTCTTCTAGAATACCCAGTGTATATTTTCTTTGGGATAAATATATGTCATGCAATGAATGAGATACTTAAATACCCCAATTGAATGACTAAATAAGTCATTTGACATTGAATTATAAAATTAATGTGTAACAATAATAAAATTAATATCTTTGTTTCTTCCCATTTAATTTCCTCCATCGAAAAGTCGGAAAATGGTGGCTTGTGTAAAATCTTCCTACCCTAAATTTAAATAGCTAAAAAGTTAAATATGAAAAGATTATATGTATATACACAATATATATAATATTCCCCCTTCATTCCATTTTTCAATCTTTAGTCATCAGATATTGGCATTCTTGGTTCTTGCATCGATCTCTTCAAACTTCTTGTTCAATCTTTAATCTTTAGGTATGGGAAGGGCGAAATTGAAGATCAAGAGATTGGAGAATGCAGGTGGTCGACAGGTTACTTTTTCAAAACGAAGAGCTGGAATCGTCAAAAAGGCAACGGAACTTTCAATTCTATGTGACATTGATCTTGCACTTCTCATGTTCCCGCCGGCCGGAAAAGCCATATTGTGTCTTGGAGAAAATAGGTTTGAAATTCTTTTATATATACTAATTAACACCGTATGATATATATATATAAATATTTCAACATGTATCATAACAAATATTCTACGTCTTAAAATCCGTTGATCGATCAGCACTATGGACCAAGTTCTCCACAAGTTTTCTCAGCAAACACCGCAAGAAAGAGCCAAGAGGTTGTATTTTTATCCCATTTGATCATCGAATTCCTGGTTATTAATATAAATTAGAGAACCCTTTTTTTCCTGATCTAATATTGAATCTGCTGCATGCATATGTGAATGAAACAGAAAGCTAGAAAGTCTTGAAGTAAGTCTCGATCGAGTCTTAATAAAAATGTCATGTTATTACGTAAAATTGATTCTAATTAACCCTAGATATACCAAACTATGATGAAGGTGCTCAAGAAAACGTTCAAAAAATTGGATCACGATGTCAACATTCAGGACTTTGTAGGATCAAGGTATGTTTAGTTAGAAATTAAGGATGTAGTTTTGCATTTTAAATATGATATTGTGATTTTTCTGCAGCACAAATTCGATCGAAAATATGGGAAATCACATGAGAATGTTACAAAGAAAATTATTGGAATATCAGAATCGACTCAGGCATATTCCTTTCCCTAATCATTTGGTTTGATGAATTTATTTCATGTATTAATAAATACGATTGGATTGATGTAACACAGTTTTTGGGTTAAACCGGAAAGTGTCGATAAACTAGAACATATTACTAGAATTGAAGATTATCTCAGACATGCTTTGAATGATCTTGATGCGCAGAAGGTTAATTAATTTGCACTCCTAACCTTATGTATCATCCTACTTAAATCTGATCATCGATCCATTTGCAGGAAATGTGTGATCGAATCAACTTTGCGAACATGGAGGGAAGTTCATCCAATCAGTTTCAAGGTGGAATGCAATCTATTCTTATGGCGGCCCAACCACCTATGCCATGGATTCAGAACAACGCTCAACACACCAACAAGCTACCAAATGTTACTAGTCATAATGTTTATCTCGCTGCTCAGAACGATACACATGTTCCTCGTCCTATGCAAAATAGCACTCCTCTCGATCACAAGTAATTAACTTACATAATATAGTTCGATTTCAATTGGGTATTTTGATAACTTTATGATTGATTGATTGATTATTCAGAGATACATATAAGTACAGCATAGATCCAGCGAACATGGAAGGAAGTTCATCCAATCAGTTTCAAGGTGGAATGCAATCTATGCATATGTCGGCGGCCCAACCACCGATGCCATGGATTCAGAATAACGCTCAATACACCATACTCAATGTTCAACATAACATGCAGCTACCACATGTTACTAATCATAATTTTCCTCTGGCTGCTCAGAACGATATACATGTTCCTCGTCCTATGCAAAATAAGACTCCTCTCGATCACAAGTAATTAACTTACATAATATAGTTCGATTTCAATTGGGTATTTTGATAACTATATGATTGATTGACTGATTTTTCAGGGATATATCTAGGTACAACATACATCCAGCGAACATGGAGGGAAGTTCATCCAATCTGTTTCAAGGTGGAATGCAATCTATGCATATGGCGGCCCAACCACCAATGCCATGGATTCAGAACAACGCTCAACACACCATGCTCAATGTTGAACATACCATGCTGTTACCAAATGTTACTAATCATAATTTTCCTCTCGCTGCTCAGAACGATACACATGTTCCTCGTCCTATGCAAAATAACACTCCTCGTCCTATGCAAAATAACACTCCTCGTCCTATGCAAAATAACACTCCTCGTCCTATCAAAAATAACACTCCTCTCGATCACAAGTAATTAACATACATAATATAGTTTGATTTCAATTGGGTATTTTGATAACTCTATGATTGATTGATTGATTCATTATTCAGGGATACGTCTAGGTACAACATAGATCTAGTGAATTTTTCTGATTTTTTCGGGATTAACACCCAAGATTACCAATTGGATGGCAGTAGCCAAGTCGAAACGGCTGTAATGAATTTGAATGAGATGGGTCATCATCAGCATTCGATGAATATGCAGCAGCAACTCGGTGGTGGTCAACATTCTTAGCAACCTTCATCATCGTTCAACATGAATACGCAGTAGGTGGAGAAGAGTGACAAGAATGATCCTGATCTTAATTATAATCATTTGGGAAAAGATCAATCAGGTTAAGATGTTAGACAAATTGATTCGCATTATGATTATTTATTTAATTAAATTCAAACACGCACCCACATATGTTTTAAAGCTGTGCGCGGGTAGCTTTCCTGGAGGATTAGAATCAGTGGTGGCTTGAATTGGACGAGAGCTCTGTACACAAGAATTGGGAAGAACTCTAAGATTCCTCGTACTAACAGATGTCTAGGGTTCGTTTGGTGTTTAGCATGAAGTAGGTTTAGACTTTAAGCAGTGTATTCAATTCATTGATTAATCAAAGATTACAACCTTTGTTTTATAATACATTAACACTAACTAAATTAACTAATTACATATTACATTAATTCAATTATTAACACTAACTGAATTAACTAATTATTTATTACATATTTAACTAATTAATTCAGCCCAGTGCTGGCTAGCCTGGCCTTTTATTCGATCGGCTCATTCATATATTTATTGAATGTTTTGCGATCTATACCCCAAGCTTTCTTGTTATAACATTCACATACGTTTTATTGAAACTTTTTCTCTATTGACCTCAAGTTTATCTGTTATAACTTATGTCAGTCTTGGGTTATTTACTTGCATAGTTAACTTAAACACATAATCTCATATAAGTCCTGAAAATCATATTTACAGAGTTAAGACAGATTACTTCTATGTTCTTTGTTTTTTCATGAAAAACTGGATTATTTGCCAGATGTATGGCTGATCTATTGTCACAATAGAGATCTGTGGGGTTTATTATTTTTATTTTTAATTCATCCATTAATTGATGAATCTATACAATTTCACAAGTTGTTTAAGTTATGGCTCTATACTCTTCCTCACATGATGATTTGTCTATTGTATTTTGTTTCTTGGTTTTTCATGAAATTAATGAGTCTCCTAGCATAATACAAAAGCCTGTTAAGGATTTCCTGCTAATTTGGCAGGCTACTGAATCAACATCACAATACCTTTTAATCATCACGTTTCCATTCTTATTGTATAGAAGTCCTTGTCCAGAAACATTCTTAATGAACCTTATTAGTTTAAAAGTACTTTAAGATGAACCTCTCTTGGTTCATGCATAAACTGGCTTAACCAGTTTACTGCAAAACTTAGATCATGCCTTGTTATATTTATCGTATTATTCAGGGATACATCTAGGTACAACATAGATTCAGTGAATTTTTCTGACTTTTTCGGGTTTAACAGCCAAGATTACCAATTGGATGCCAGTAGTCAAGCCGAAACGTCTGTAATGAATTTGAATGAGATGGGTCATCATCAACATTCGATGAATATGCAACAACAACTCGGTGGTGGTCAACATTCTTATCAACCTTCATCATCGTTCAACATGAATATGCATCTGGTGGAGAAGAATACCAAGAATGATCCTGATCTTAATTATAATCATTTGGGAGAAGATCAATTAGGTTACAATGTTAGAAAAATTGATCCACATTATGATTACTTATTTAATTGAATTCCAACACACACCCACGTACGTATTAAAGCTGCGCGCGGGTAGCTTTCCTGGAGAATTGGAATCAGTGGTTACCGAAATTGGACGAGAGCTCTGTACACAAGAATTGGGGGAAACTCTAGGGTTCCTCGTACTAACAGATGCCTAGGGTTGGTTATGTGTTTAGATGGAAGTAGGCTTAGACTTTAACCAGTGTATTCAATTCATTGATTAATCAAATATTACAACCTTTGTTTTATAATACATTAACACTAACTGAATTAACTAATTATATATTACATTAATTCATTTATTAACATTAACTGAATTAACTAATTATTTATTACATATTTAATTAATTAATTCAGCCCAGTACTGGCCTTTTATCCGATCGGCTCATTCATATGTTTATTGAAACTTTTACGGTCTATACCCCAAGTTTTCTAGTTATAACATTCGCATACGTTTTATTCAAACTTTTTCTCTATTGACCTCAAGTTAATCTGTTATAACTTATGTCAGTCTTGGATTATTTACTTGCATAGTTAACTTAAACACATAATCTCACATAAGTCATGAAATCATATATATAGAGTTAAGACAGATTATAAATGTGATTTACAGGTTTAGCTCTTTAATTTCTTTACTCCCCCTCAAGCCTTGAAATGTATATTCAATATTCCAAGTTTGAAATGGAATGAGGTGATCTCTTTTTCACCAAGTGTTTTTGTTAGAAAATCAACAGGTTGAAACTTAGTCCCAATTTGCTTTAATGAAATTTTCTTTTGATTTATCATTTCTCTTACGAAATGACAACTACTTTTATGTGTTTTGTTCTTTCATGAAAAACTGGATTATTTGTCAGATGTATGACTGATCTATTGTCAAAATAGAGATTTGTGGGTTTTATTATTTTTAATTCGTCCATTAATTGATGAATCTATACAATTTTACAAGTTGTTTGAGCTATGGCTCTATACTCTTTCACACATGATGATCTGGCTATTGTATTTTGTTTCTTGGTTTTCCATGAAATTAATGAGTCTCCTAGCATAAATCAAAAGTCTGTCAAGGATTTCCTGTTAATTTGGCATGCTGCCCAATCAGCATCACAATACCTTTAAATCATCATGTTTTCATTCTTATTATATAGAAGTCCTTTTCCAGGAGCCTTCTTAATGAACCTTATTAGTTTAAAAAGGACTTTAAAATGAACCTCTCTTGGTTCATGCATAAACTGGTTTAACCAATTTACTGTAAAACTTAGATCTTGCCTTATTATATTAAGGTAGATCAGTTTCCCGACCATCTTCCTATAAAATGTTGGGTTTTTAATTAATGTGGATTTATCATTTTTTAAATTTATATGTCTTTCCATTGAAATTTTAGATGGTTTTGCTCCAGAAAGATCAGATTCTTCTAAAATACCCAGTGCATATTTTCTTTGGAATAAATATATACCATGAGGTGAATGAAACACTTCAATACCCCCATTGAATGACTAAATAAGTCATTTGACTTGGAATTATATCGTTGGTGTAATTAATATTGTTTAACAATAATAAAATTAATATCGTATTTTTCTCCCACTATTAAATCAAAGAATAATTTTGTTGAGAATCAAAATTCGTGTATGTGTGCAAAGTAAACTACTAAAAAATTGTGTTAAGTTAAAAAATTGCAAATAAATCAAAACCAGTAAAAAATTACAAAACGTGTAAATTGTAAAATATAATATTCAAAAATTATAAATAAACCAAAACTCCTAAATTAAAAAATAGATATAGATCAAGCCTTAAAAGTTAAATCCTTTATTTCTTCTACCCAAATCGTGTTTTTCTCCCACCCCCACCTCCGGTGATTCCAACTAGTGAGAGGCTAGGGGCAAGCGGCGAGTTGATTCCGTGACCAACAACGAGTTTTGACTGAGAGTCTGGACCGGCGAGAGCGATACTTCCATCCGGCGAGGGCGATACTTCCTGTCCGGCGATCAGTGGTGAGGGATAGACCTCCAGTCCATTCCGACGACTTCCAGATAAGACTCCATAAGACATCTTTGGTTCCTTCACCATTTGGGTATTTTTTTTTGTTTTCCCCCAAGATTGTTTGTATCTGTTTCCCCAATACCATTTGGGTATTTTTTCCTTCACCTAAATTTTCTGTCTGTTTGTATCACTAATATTCAAAATAACTTCAATCCCCAAGACTGTTTGTGGAGAAATTAACAGTTTTTATTGGTTTATATGGACGGCTGGACGCATCTTGTCAGTTGCTCTACTTTTCTTCATTTGTATCTAGTAAATCGATTTTTCAAAGATCATCATCAGTTTGGTCTTGATTTTGGTTTAGTTCGTCTCGTCTTCATTTTTAGCATTAACCGCAAGTAGTATTATATGATATCTGCTCTTAATCCTCGACATAAGTGCAGGTTTTTACATGTTGCTGTGAGTTGCGCTCTTGTGGAATCATTTTAAAGTTTGCAGTTAATTCTGAAGCTATAGATTGTTCAAGTTTGGTTCATTGCATTGTATTTCATCGTCACTTTTTGAGGATTTGGTTGGCAAGCATTTATTTTTCTTCATAGAACAAATGCATCAGATTTTCCTAGTTTTACAAGGAATAGGGTCCCCAGTTTAAAGATCAAATTCCATTTCACAGGTGAGTCATAAACTGTTGTCGTTTCAATTATCCCTCTCTCTACTTCGATGATTTGCTCTATGTTCTAATTGAATATGCACATACACACACAGACAAGATTTATTTCATTTTTAAACTATAAATCAAGCTTCTGCTAAACTGCAACTTGTGACAGAAATCCAAATGATGTATTTCCATGGTCTAACATAATAAACACCTTTTTTTTGTAATTAATAACATTTAAACTAATTAACACTCTCAAATTTGGGGCCTATTATGGAATATGATTGGAGCCTTGAGTTTGGCACATATGGGTTGAAAGAAACAGAAGATGGCAGCAATATTCTCTCAGACCACCAGAAACGGTTCTTAAGGAGGTTTTAAATGACATCAGAAACTCCTTTAGGCCAGAGAGCTTCAAAAAGAGTTGTTGTCACCCTTTGGGACCTAGCACGATATAGATATGGATGACCAACCTCCGGAGGCAGTTCTATACTAGGAAATACGGCTGTGTGGAAAGTGTCAAAATGAGACTTGCTCTCATTTTCATATTTATATCTAAATTTTATATTTTATTGCTAGTTGTCAGTTCTCATTGTATCAGGGCAACACCCCTCATTTTTATAAGTGAAAAATTTAACTGCTTAAAAAAAAAACTAATTTAAGCAGTGTGGAATCAAAATGACAAACTTCAAAGGAACTGATTGCACTAATGCAGATGTTTGTGTTCTTCACAAGCAATGGGACGAGCTGACATGCCAAAATTAAATAAAACATAAAAATTGTTATGATTTCTATGAACACAGATTGTTAAAATCTACTTTAGCGTAGTAATGTAGTAGCTAATTAATTTTTATTGAATAAAGTCAATTAATTGTATAAACATTATTGATTACATGCAGTCATGACTCATCAATACAGAATACTTCATCAGCTGCATTAACATATTCAATAATTGATAATTAAATCTAAAATTCTATTGTTTTTAAATTTCAAGCAGTCTAGTTTATAGATATTATATCTAAAAATATATTGTTTTTAAGGTCTGATTAGACATTTACAAAGTACAAGCTTATTATGTTTTGAATGTGTTTAAAAAGGCAGAAGGCAATGATGCCTCTTGAGCTTTGAACTTTAGACTGCTAGAAATAACTCATAAAGAGAAACTTGGGAGCATTTCAGGACAAAGAGTCTCCTGTCATGACTGCATTTCAGAATTAAGCCTCTTATTCTCTCAATTGATGCTTTCCTGTGAATTTTGTTATGCTTTCCTGTATACTTTTAAGAAGCACTTGATTTTATTATGCTTTCCTGTGAATTTACTTAAAATGATTGAATCATTTAGATTTACTATCTTGGCTAATCTTGGATGATATGTGTAACTTGACTAACTTCACACTCAAAGATTTCCGAAAGTTTTTTTTTTTGAGAAATTAAAGCTTTCATTACTGAAAAAGGAGGTTGGGCATAGCCCAAAATTACAGATATAGGGAAATGCAAGTACAGTAAATGTAAAAACATTAAATGTAAAACATTGTCTATCTCTTATACAGCTATGGCCCTGACTAACTAGCCAAGGGCTGAAGCCTCAAGAGGTTGGACTCCCATGAGCGTATAGCTTGTATTTCAATCTGTTAAAGATTGTGCTTCTTATAGGATATAGATTCATATGCAATGCTTACATCCTTTATAATTTCTCTGTTGACAATTTCTGAGGGCCTTAGAGTGTGTTGTTTTAATCTCCTATTCCTTTCACACCATATTTCAAGATTTCCGAAAGTTTCAAACCTCAATATTTGCCATTAGTGTCTTGATCTTATATTTTCAGATCTATTGTTTATTTGCTTGTATCTATTGCTTATTTTCAGATTGTTTGCTTTTTTGCTTATATCTATTGCTTATTGCAGAATGGGGAACTTGGTAGGGGAATTGCCTACGTCGTCTTCTTCTTCTTCTTCTAGCAATCGTCGACAATGGGGAAGTGTGTTGAAATCGCTAGTGACGATGCTGAAAAAGCAAAAGTCCCAAATCGAAACCCTAGTTCAAGAACGACAGTATCTACAAGAGTACATCAAAAGACAGAAAACTCGAGAGAGGACGAAAACTCGCCTTCTTCGTTCCCAAATCTCCCAGGTAGGTTGTAGTTGTATCAGATCTTTAAGTTTTTTCTTGCTCTGGAATTGAATTCTGTTAACGATGAATGATGGTATTGAGTATAGATGAGGAAGACCGAGAAGTTAGAAAAGAAAGCGAATGATGCGAAATTTGAGATGCTCTTAGGGTTGAAGAATAAGGACGTCGCGTTAATCAAGAACTTCAATTCCGGTGAGTAGTTAATCAGATGATTTCTCCTTAGTATCTGTTGATTAAAAACGGATACTGTAACTTTCTGAACAGAGCAGCAATCGGGGAGGGATCTTGAGAATCTCCTTGAATGCATTGAAGATGGGAAAAGCAGAAATGATGGAGTGAAACATTCGATTCTTGAAACAGAAATGCAGAAATTGGAAAGTGCCCACAAGAAGATTGTGTACAGGGATTCTGAAATCTTAGCATTGCGAGCCGAGAAAGATTTTGTCTGGAGTCAGTTTAATAAGTTGGACAGTGACTATGCTGATCTACGCAAGAGTAAGACAATCGAACTTGAACAAGCTTATGAGATCATAGAGAATCTCGAGTTGGACATCAAGCACCTGCAGGCATCTGCTTCAGAAAAGAACAGCATCATGGTATGAAGATCAAATGCTATTGCAGCTCTTGAAGATCAAATAAATGATCAATGACTAAAATCTTTTCTTCTTAACAGGTTTTGAGAAGATGCTCAAGTAATAAAGAACTATCCACTTCTCCAAGATTGAAACTTCCAAAATCATAGGCTTCAATGTCGTCCAGTGAGAGAGATACTGAGTTGACCATGTAATCAATGAAGTGAGATATATAAGAAGGAATGTTGGAATTGGTTATCAAAGAAGAAAGGCTAAAATTCCATATGATACTGCAGAGTATTATTAGTGACGAAGACCTTGAGATAGAGGTGATTCAAGAGGTCTCCGGCGAGCTCAATCTCATTCTCATGAGCAACACCCTCCACCAGAATTGCATATGTGGTCTCGCTGGGGAGGTACTCTTTGTCGATCATCTCCTTGTACACATCGAAAGACAGATCGGTCATCTATGCCTTGCATGATCACACCTGGGGCTTTTCTTGTTGTCTGTTACAACCCTATTAGTAATAATAAATAATGCTATTTGTTTTCATTTGTTTGTAATTACGTTTTAGTCCTTATAATACTAATTGTAATTAGTTAGTGGAGATTAGATCTGAACTGAATTCAGTTAAGTTCTAATCTTAAACTCAATTGTATATAAACACATCTAATATATGTTTAGAGGGGTCGATCACTTGATTCCCCCATTTTCTATCTCTTCTAGTTTCACTCATATGGTATCAGTCGCTTGTTGAGGTCTTGGGAGAATTCTCTGTTAAGATCGATCGAGTGTTCTCTGTTTTTTTTGTTTTCATTCAGCATTAGAGTTTTCGCATCCAATCATGACAATGAACAGAGAATTGGAGGAGACGACGCAAGTTCTTGGTGATGATCATCAAACAAAGGTCATCATAATCAAGAATTTGAAGACCGTTTCTCTGGACCGCAACAACTATTATGCTTGACGGATATAATTTGCAGCACATCTAGCGGGGAATGAGCTAGATCAATACCTCACTGGGAAGATTGTGCTGAACTCTACAGTGACGATAAGGCAAGACAAATTGATTCTAGCCTGGATTATATCATCGCTGTCCGCACCGATTCTATCGGTGGTAGCAAATTGTGCAACTGCACATGAGGCTTGGAAGAGATTACAGATGGAGTTTGCATCCAGCTCAAGGTCAAGAGTTCTAAGCATACGCCAAAAGCTCCAAAGTTTGAAAATTGGAGGAAGATCTATAACAGAATATTTGCAGGAAATTGAACTGTTAGAAATTTTATCTGTGGCAGGGGAGGAAATTACAGATACTGATGTGATTTTACTAGTGTTGGCAGGGCTTGGAGATGAATTTGAGGCCACAATTCAGAATGTGACCACAAGGAGGAGGAGATCACGTATAGAGAGTTAAAAGCAATTCTAACTAATGTTGAAATCAAGAGAGGAATAACTAATGCAACTTCTTCCCTCAGCGTGAATATTGTTGAAGCTGAAAACCCTAAGAAGACAGGTAAGAGTTTTTACAAAACAGTACCTTGTCAAATTTGTTCAGGAAAAGGGCATGGAGCACTCAATTGCTATAATAGATTGAACATCACTAAGTTTCCTCCAACACATGGGAGAAAACTTAATTCAGATGGTCTGGCCAGTAAGATGTCAGCTAATATGGTACAAAAATCATCGTCAGTTCGGTACCCTGAGGCAGGCATGATTGAAGAAATGTCTGTAAATGTTATATATGAGAACTGTGAAAATGCAGGGCAAGAGAGCACTGAGAATTCAGTGAATATAATGTCAAATGCAAGATTTTGGTTTGCTGATTCTGGCTCAACAAACCATATTACAGACAGAAAGGCAAATATTCAAGATGGACTGGACTGTGAGAATTCCATCAATACTCCACTTGAACTTATTTTTGCTGATGTGTGGGGCCATGCCCCAATCGAATCTACTGAAGGATATAGGTATTATGTAAATTTTGTGGATGCTTTAACTAGTTACAATTGGATTTTCTTAACGTGAAAAAAATCTGAAGTTGAAGAATGTTTTGTACAATTTAAATGCACGACTGAAAAGCAATATGATAGGAATATAAAAGCTCTCCAAACTGATAATGCTAAAGAGTTTTTAAAACTGTCAAAACTGTTAAGGAGTAATGGAATAATACATCGTCTCAGTTGTCCACACACTCACCCTCAGATGGGGAAGGTAGAGCGCAGACACAGATACATTGTAGACACAGGACTGGCTATGTTAAAGCATGCAGGATTGGAAACACACTTCTGGGACTATGCATTCATGACATTTGTCTATCTATACAACAGAAACCCCACTGAAATATTAAAAGGTATATCACCTTATCAAGCTCTACATCTCAAGTCCCCTGATTATTATAAGTTGAAGATATTCGGAACAATATGTTATCCCAATATTATAAGATGACGACGACCGACGAACGGTGGTATATCGGCCGATCAAAAATAGTTTAACAGAGGAGGTTTAAAATTCGATAAAGGATGATGTGGTATTTGAAAGTAAGGATGAGAAACCAATCACTGAACAATCTAAAATCCCTCAAGGCTTTGGGGCCTTTTTAATTTTTGTTTTAGGATTTGCAAAACAACTCGCCTTCTTTAGTCCCAGATCTACCGTGCAATCATCATGAGGAGAATTCACGATGCAAGTTGGAACCGTCCTCATACGAGATGGATTTTCGTTCTACCAGCTCTGATGGTAAGCAAAAAATTCAATTTGGATTTTCATTGCATCTTCAATTTGGATTTTTGACAAGGGATGATTAAATCAAGATAGATTGTGTCATTAGCCATTGCAAAGTTAAAGAAACATCAAACATTTGAGACTAGTGTTGTGATTGCCTGAAAACAACAATTATTCCATTCCAACATTTACATTTTCTCACTCAGTTACTCACTCAATCTTCAAAAGAATTGCGTAGTATCAGTTTGATGTCCATGTTTTTCTGTTATGTGTGAGACCGAGTGAGTTGACCTGTATTTGGGCTCAATTGGGTTGTTTGAGCTACAGAAATAATTGAATAATGAATCACAACGTGATTTATGGAAGATGGAAGCTCCATTCTGCAGACAACATCAGTGATTAAAATTGAATTAAATTAACTTTAAACATTTTGTGCAGTTAAAACTTTCATACCTGTTCTGTGTTTTGATTTTCCAAATAATCTTGATGACAAGATATTTGTTCTTTTACAACAAGTTGGTTTTCCAATGGGTTTGAACGTAACATGTTGATTTCCTTTTGCAGATCTTGACAGTGTGATTCGAGTGATGTGTAGGATTCTGTCATGCATTTCAGCTGAGTTATTGCCAGAAATTTTGAATTTTCAGAATCTGAGACTTGTAATTGGTTTTCAGTGGATGTATTGCTCATGATAGAGCTTGATTCCTGATGATTCTCTGAATCTGAGGAAGAATGCGTAAATCCGTCTGTTTTCTTGCCATCATGAAGCTGAAGCTTTCTGGAATAGAGCTCTTTGATTTCTGATAAAACAGTGGATAAGCTCTGGAGAAACCCATCCTTCTTGGATTCTGATTCTGATTCTGATTCTGAGGACAATAATTCCATAATCCTCTGCCCATTTTCTGTGATTCTTCTTATTTCCTGTTGTGTTCCGATGGCTTCGTTTTCAATCCACAATACAAAATCATGAATCTGAATAATCACTTTCTTGAGAAAATCGTTGTTGTTGTTTTTCAAATAATCAACAACCAAAAGATCATTTGACTTGATGTTATTCTGCAGAATGGCGCTTATCTCTGTCACAAGGTTTCTGATGTCAACATTTTTCTTACGATGTGAATCAAATGCCAGACTTATTTCTGCCTGTAGTTTTGATATCAGAATTTCATTCTTAATACCATCAGCAGAAGCAGAAGATAATTTCTCCATCTCCAGGAAATCATCCATATCATCTGACTTCATGGATCTATAAGCACTAGTTTCCTTCCACAAACTCGGTAACCTTGACACTGAATTATCGGATACTGTTTCATTATCTACAATTCTATGATCAGATAAGGAGGCCCTCTTCAATACATTCATTTTGGTTTCCATTTCCAACAAACGGCAAGTTAAAATTTCATTCTCTTTGCGGACACAATCTTTAGTAGGTGATTTTTTAAAACTCTGGACTTCTTTTTTCATCCGTGCCAAAGCAGACGGACCTGGTAACTTTTTAATAATGAGGCTGCGCAATCTATGTGTCTCAGCTTCAAGATTCAAAATCTTCTCAACATCTTCCAAATGCTGCCTATTCACAACCTTTATGTGTCGTGCACACATGTTTTTCTCCTGGGTCTGGATATCAACTTCCACTGAAACAGCATCCAACTCATGTTTCAACACACTTACTTTCCTCTTGTATGATTCAATCTCGGATTTCAATGATTCATTCTCAGCTTCGGATTGGGAAGAACTGACTAGTTCTTTCTTCAAGGTGGATACTTTTGACTGAAGCTCCAACTTGGTCTTTTCCCATTGTTTGGTTTCATTTAACTTTTGCTCACTTTCTTCCTTGGCAGCTCTTAATTGCTTCATGCACTCTTTGAGTGCACTGTCTAAACCAGCAGTTTTTTCTTCCAATTCAATCTTTGTGGATTCAAGTTCAGATTTCAAATTTGAAGTTTCTGCCTTTTCATTCTCCCATCCTGCACAAACCAACACAAAGAAAAATCTAGGAGTCTTAATTTCTTTTATGTAAAATATTAAATGAATTGTATTATGTTTAACAGGTTTTCTTCTACCTTTGATCAATTCATCTGCGATTTTTGAATGTTCTTTAACCAAAGTGTCTTTTTTTGCTAATTCTTTCATGGCATCTTTTAACTTTTCATCCAATATCTTCACTTGATCCTCTGTTTCAGAAAGTTGTGCATATCTCTCCTGAGAAATCTTGATGTAATTTTGTACGATTTTTGAATTATCCTGCAAAAATTGAACCAAAATTAATAAAGTTTACCAAAAATATACAAGGCTTCATTTGTTTAATCGTTTTTATTGTAATTTGACTTCTTTCTGTATGATTGATTGCACAGATTTGCACAAATTGGTTGCTAGGGGAGGGAGGAGATATTCTGCCACGTTTTTATATTTTTTTTAACCCGTTGCCTCGGTCATATTCTGAGGTCGGTCTCGGGACAGAGCAAAACCCGAGCGGGTCGCCCTGGTTTAAAACTTTTTTTAATAAATTATATTAGATATAAGATTATTAGGATTATTAGGATTAGAAATTTATTACATTTTTAAGTTTAAATTTTAACCCTTAATCCTTATGTTCATTTTAGATTTACTTTTTGTTTTTACTTTTAAGAATTAGGATAAATACCCATTTTAAATTTTAAACTTACCTTTTTAATTATTATTTTTTAAATAATTTTTTTTAATAATTCCAGGCGGGTCGCCCCGGTCACCGGGTCCAGGTAGGGCTGTAAATGGGCCGGTCTAGGCTGGTTGGCTTGGGCCCGAACCCATGAAGTTGACCCGGGTCTGTACCGGGTCCGGGTCGAAAAGGAAAATGTCTGGAACCAGTCCAGACCCATAAAAAATCTGGGTCTGGGTCGGGTCCGGGTCCAAAAAATGATTTTTTTTATTTACCTAAAAAAATCAAAAAATAATTAAATGTACAAATATAGTTAATAAATTTTAGTAAAATCAATAAACATAAAATAAAAATAGGCTGTTAGGTCAATAATAGCATTTAGGCATTTATATTTAACCTTTAAGTTACTAATATATTATAAAATATATATTAAAATATTTATATTTAAATTCTAAATTAATAATATATTATAAAATATATATTATAAACATTTATAATATCCGGGTTCAGTCGGGTCTGGTTAATCTGTGTCAAGGGTATACATGCAAATAACCCCATAAACCCTACTGAATGAAAAATAGATACATAAAGGGTAACGATACAAATAACCCATATAATTATCTATATATATGTCAACTGTAACTCATATATCTTTAACACAGTGGATACAATTCTATTCATATTATCTCCGACGATCTCCTACTATCTCAGACCATCATCGTCTCTCCCCGACTATCTCCTTCTCACTTCTTCCTCCCTCACGTTTGTCAACGTGGTATCAGAGCATCATGTGTTGAACCGATCTCACTCACTCAACTTTATTTCTGAACACTCGATAGCTACCTTCCTCCAGCAACCTAACAATACTCAGGCAAACACAACAGAAATCACTCCACCACCCAATCTGGAAAACTTCGATGACTCTCTCAATCCTCTCGACGGAACCTCAAACAATATCCATCGACTACCCATAGCCTACAACATCGACTACCCACCCCATTCACCTGGTTTCTTCCACTCACTCTCAAATCGGAATTCTATTCTAGTTTTCTCAATTTCTGTAATTTTGTCGAACGACAATTTCCCTTTAAAATTAAAACCGTTCAATCTGATGCCGGCGGTGAATTCGTTGGTCACAACCTCCAAAATTATCTGTTGAAACGAAGAATTCGACAGAGGTTCTCTTGTCCATACACACCTTAGCAGAATGGGGTGGCTGAGAGGAAGCACAGAGACATCTGAGATGCTGGCCGGTGCTTCCTCCATCAAGCATCACTCCCGTCCGAATACTGGACGGATGCATACGCCAGTGCTACATTCACGATCAATCGACTCCCATCAGTCACTACTTCCAACAGGGCGCCTTACGAAATACTATACCAACGTAAGCCTGACTACACACTACTACGCACAGTTGGGTGTCTCTGTTTCCCCATCACACCCAACTCACAAAGAACGAAATTGCAGAACGTCTCTACACGATGTATCTTCATCGGATACTCATCTACACACAAAGGCTACAAATGCAAGGACATTGAGACTGGCAGAATCACGGTGTCAAGGCACGTTCTCTTCGACGAGAACATGTTTCCGTTCAGACAGACATCAACGACAGACATCAACGGAGGACTGACAGAGAGACACTTTCAGCAACTGTCACCGGCTCTACTACCATCACCTATAGAGCTGGGCACAATGTGGGCAGAAGATCGACAGTCTCCAGAAGATGACTGGCTATCCTCATCGACCAACACGCCAGAGGCCAACCCAGAAACCAACAGTCCAGAGGACAGGCTCAATTCAAGTACGAGGGCTAACAGAGAATCAAATTCTCGTACAGATACAATACAAGCAAACCCCAATCCATCAAATATCAATCAGACGTACTGCCCAAGAAGATCGAACAGGGTAGGGAAACCTCCGGCGTGGCTAACTGACTATGACACCGGAAACTCGAGTGAAACAGGGCGCCAAACTTTATCGGCAACAGTAATCAAATCAGATTTAATTGGGCCCGATAATCGGGTAATTAAATCTCCTCAATCTCACTCAGGCGGACTCCTCAAACGTTACTCGGTTAAATCCGTGGATAAGTAATCGATAGGGTTACAAATATCGCACATAACGGCACTAGATGTGGGTCGGATAAAACAACTACAGACCCGACCGAATGCAAAAGGGGGATGATCTTCCCAAATGAAACAGTTCACCGGACACCACACACAACTGAACTCTGTGAACCCAACTCAGTCAAAGAAGCTCTATCCAACTCTTTATGGACAAGCGCGATGAAAGAAGAAATCGCAGCACTGGAACTAAACAACACATGGAAACTGCTTCAACGACAAGACTGGATGAATGTCGTGGGCTCTCGATGGGTTTTCCGAATTAAACAGAAGTCTGATGGGTCATTTGAAAGGTATAAAGCGTGCCTCGTAGCCAAGGGTTTTCAACAAAAACATGGGGAGGACTGCGACCTCACGTATAGCCCGGTAGTCAAGGCCACAACAATTAGAACAATTATGGCAATTGCTACCTCGAGACAGTGGGAGCTTCATCACCTTGATATCTGTAATGCATTCCTTAACAGAAATCTTACATAAACAGTATATATGGAACGACCTCCGGGCTTCACAGCTAAATCAACAACCGCCAGATCACATGTATGCTAATTACAGAGAGCGATCTACGGACTGAATTCGAAACAGGCTCCAAGGGCCTGGTACCAATGTCTAAAGGAATTCTTGCACAAGTGTGGGTTCTTCAACTCGACAGCGGACTCCTCCCTGTTCATCAGGAGAAATCACGTGAGGATAATCTACGTCCTCATTTATGTAGACGACTTTAGTTATTACCGGAGACAGCGAAACAGAGGTCCGAAGCTTCATCGATGTTGTATGCAAACAATTTCGCTGTCGCAACCTCGGACAACTATCCTACTTTCTGGGGTTAGAGATGGAGGTCAAGGAAACAACAACTAAAATAACTCAGAGGAAATATTCCAGAGATCTTCTACACATATTCAACATGAAAGAATCGAAACCAGTGTCAACACTATCTATCCCTGGGTCACATCTATCGGCCAACTCCGGCACACCCATTGAAGATCCAACAGACTATCGAAGCCTAGTCGGAGCCCTGCAATATCTAAGCATTACACGGCCAGACATCGCGTTCGCAGTGAACCAGGTGTGCAAGTTTATGCAGACTCCGACATCGACGCACTGGCAGGTGGCCAAAAGAATTTTTCGCTACATCAAAGGCACAACAGACTTCAGATTACTATTCAGAAAATCAACTTCGGTAGACTTGAATATCTTTGTAGATTCGGACTGGACAGGAGACCCAGATGATCGACGCTCCACCACAGGGTCATGCGTCTTCCTCGGCCCAAATCCGGTGGCCTGGATGTCAAAGAAATAATCCACCGTCTCACGGTCGAGCACGGAGGCGGAATACAGGGCGATTGCGCACGTCACAGCGAAGCTCAAGTGGTTCTGCTCTCTACTCAGGGAACTGGGAGTATACCTGAGAAACACGCCGGTCGTCCACACTGATAGCAAGTCAGCAACATTCATGGCATTAAATCCGGTAATCCAGGCCAAAACAAGGCACATCGAAATCGATTACCACTTTATCAGAGAATTTGTATGCCGAGGAGATATTCGCCTCAACTTCGTCAAATCGGAACACCAGACGGCTGACATGTTCACGAAAGCTCTGTTAGCTTCTCACTTTCAGCGACACCGGCAACGCCTGCGGCTCACCGATGTCGAGGGGGGGTGTCAAAGGTATACACGCAAATAACCCCATAAACCCTACTGAATGAAACATAGATACATAAAGGGTAACGATACAAATAACCCATATAATTATCTATATATATGTCAACTGTAACTCATATATCTTTAACACAGTGAATACAATTCTACCCATATTATCTCCGACCATCATCGTCTCTCCCCGACTATCTCCTTCTCGCTTCTTCCTCCCTCACGTTTGTCAACAATCTGGACCCGGACCTCCGGGTCCAAACCCTTTAATGGGTTCAAAATCAGTCCCAGATCTGAACCTATTTACAACCCTAGGTCTAGGGAAGGAACCGGGGCAGAGGGTCAGGGTACTTGACCCGCCCCATTCCATGTCCTCTGTTCTGGCAGAACGGGACGGATACCGGGGCCGCTCCACCCACGACCCATAAATATTATATGATCTGGAATCTGAATGTAAATATTTAATTATATTTTATCCAATATTGAAAAATTACAACACATAATATATCATTAGTTATATCGATCGTAATGAAAAATTAATAAAAATTATATACACAACGAAACACGAACCATGAACCCTTTGAAACTTTAATAATTATCGTAATCAATTAAGCTAATCTCCTTATGACTTATGTGTTTACGTTTAATCTAGACGTAAAAGGAGAGAAAAATTCAAATACTTAAAGATAAGTTGTAATTAAAGTGCTTTATTCAATTTAGCTAAGTTAATGAATTTTTTTGTGTGTTGAATAGAATTGAAGTGATCTTATGCACTATTATTATTATGATTATTTAATTTACTCACCTTGGTATTCTTTTCAGAATCCCTTGAATCCTGGTTTGGTTTCTTCTTCCATGGCCAGATCTTTCGCTCCATTTTCAGATGAATTGAAACTACTAAAATGTAATGAGAATGTACTTAGTGAATGCAATGAATGAATGAATAGTAGATGAACAAGTAATATCCAATGGCCATATCCATACCTTTCTTTTCCAATATGCTAACACTGCCTGCTGCTCTTGCTAATTTGCTGTAACTCTTTGTGAGCCTGTATGATGAATGGATGATAAATAGAGAAATAAATAAATAAATTTCATTTTCCAGAAGCTGAATAAGAAGAAAATCACAGACCAACCTCTTTGTCTTGGATCATTAAATGTTTACCCCGACAACCCAACAACCCAGACAGTAAATTGGGAAATTAGGAATATGGGTAATTGGATTTATAAAGTGGGCCACTGGGGCCTTGGGCCGTGACCCATGGAAGGATATATTAGGTAAGTGTCACTAAGAAATTTAATTACATGTTTAGTGTTTACGTTTGTCTGTGAGAAAAAAAAACATACAGTTTTTGTCTGTCGGAGAGTGTGAATCTTTAACTGTCAACGTTATTTGGTTAATTGTCAACGTTGGTTGGAGAAATATACGGATCTGGAAAGGAAATCAGAACAAAATAGCATTAAAAATGGTTAAAGAAAAAGGAATGTTGATACAGTAGCTACTGGTTGGTGTACTGTTGTTGCAGTTAGTGTTGCAAGTTGTAACTAGAAGAGGAATAATGTTGTGTGTGTGACCACGAAGTTATTACATTGCTTTCATCAACAGCTGCCTCTGCCTGTCTCCAATTCAAGCAGGGGCATTACACCGGTGTATCGGTCTGATTTGACTCGGATACCCTGATATTCGAAAAATTCGGATAACTTTTTATAAAAAATTTAAAATAAAATTATAAAAATATAAAATTATCCTTAATAAAATTAATTAATAGTCAATTAATCACCTTAAAACCTAGATATCCGAAAGTCAATTTATATTTATTCGGATATCCGAATCCAAAATTATCAACTGAATTCGAATTTTAACGACGGATATTGCAGATATCCGACTCCGTCCAGATAATTTTCGAATATCATTTTTGGTATCTGAATCCAGATCCAGAATCCGAATTTGAATAGACATATTCGAATTCAAAAACATATATGAATACAGATTTCGATATACTATTTACAATCTTACTCGTCTACTTCATCAATTATCAAATTTTGAAAACAAACAATTTTTTTTATAAGACAAAAAACAAACATCAAATGAAAATCCAAATGGCTGACATGCTGGTCTTGCTGGATGATGTACTTGGAATTTAGAAACTTAAAAAATACCATAAACTAACATAAGATTGAATCAAACTGATGCTATCATAAGTAAGCTTGTATTGTAAGAATCTCTCTACTCACTAATTTGATGTAAAGAATACTTTGGCAGATGAAGAATCAATGGAATTCATGCTAAATTCCAAACTCTCGGGAATTGGTAATATGAGAAGGGAAGAGAGAAGCAAAAACCTACATCAATTTCTTCCAAAAGATTCAAATATCCATTTTCATTCTTTTCCGATTGTCGGTATCATTCTTCAACTGTATTTGCGACGATGGTACGTCATGCATGAAAGTGCATTTAGAACCATTCCTACAACCCCTGGGACTATTGAAAAAGGCACAAGGTTTGGAATGAAACGATTTCTGTCTTGAACTTTGTTGTTTCCATAATGGATCTACTGCATGACACTCCACTGACCCCCTTTTTGGGTGGCTGTAACTGTTGCCATCATTTTTCAATATATGATTCTTGTGGTCAGAAGAGTCGAGATTACCATGTCGCTGTATTAGACATTTGTAATACTCCTTCGGCTCTCTTGTTGTGTTTGGTACACAAGGAATTGTTGGTGTTTCCGTTGCAATATGAGATAACGGGTCTTCTGATACATGTCCAATTTCAATTTCAAATGAAGGGTTGGATGTTAGTGTAACAACCTGTGATGGTTCTGGTGCTGGTTTTGATGTTCCAGCTTGCAAAAACAGCTTTTCTACCATGCTTGGATCACTTAAAATTTTGATTAGTAACTCATGGTCAATGAAGCTTCCCTTATCGCTGCTTTTCAATGCAGAAATAAAAGCAGTTACAATATCAGATTCTAGTCCTGGAATATTTTCAAATATCGATTTTGGCTTAGATGGAAATAACGGGTGACCATTTTCGGACAAAATTTTCCAAGCATCCACTGGTTCTGATTCAGAGAAATCTACAGGTATTGGAAAGAATGAATCTGAATCTGGTTGTTCTTCATCAGCGATATTGGGAATGAGAGGTGTTTTGGCATCATCATAGTAAGTATTTTGAACGTCAAAAGAAACACAGGGGCTGAATCAAAATAGCCAAACAAACATTTGTATTAAATACACAACTAAGAATTTGTTTAAAAAAAAAAAGATAAATTAAAGAAACTCAAGAAAGATTACTAACTTTGGAGGAATGGAAGATGTCCGTGGATAAATTGCTTCAAGTGATCTAAATTGTAACTGACTTTGGGCTTTAACCTCTTCACTCTCTTCTCCAGAAACAACTAACCATTTTGGATCCAAGACAAACTGCTTGTAACATAGATATGTTTATTATTTAGTGAAAAGATATGGTACGAAATTCAATGTTTCAAAACAAAAAATATTGTACTCTATCTGGGCAACACCACTTGATCACAGGAATTTTAGCTGTTTCTTTCTTTTTGTTGAGTATGGAACGAGGCCCTCCACATCCAGGAGTAATATTATCAGCAGAAGGTGATTTAGTTGAATGCCATAACCACGAACCCTTTGCTTGAATCTTTTCTTGGATATCTAATCTTGAAAGAGCAGGAGCATCTTCAGAAAAAAACAGACGTTCCTGCACAAAAGTCTTTAATTAAACACAACATGCAAAGAAACTAAGAATACACTAAGAAATAATGCAAAAATCATAAAGAAAAGTTTGACAAATAAGAATAAAGATAATAAGAAAGCCACGACAGTGAAATAATATGATCAAGAGAAATTTATTGTATCGGAGATTCCCTTGATATCCCCTCTCCCATAATATTGTATCGGAGATTTACTACAATTATCAATAAAATTTTAAATAATAATTATATCAATATATGTTGCTATAGTGCTATGTAATTTTGGGAATTTCCTTAAAATAATTGTTATGTAATCATAGTTCAAAAAAGCGAAAAGTGCTTCCACTTTTTAGGAAGAGCTTTTTCGCTTTGAGCGCTTCAAGCACCAGGGGTATTTTAGTAATATCTCGTAAAAATAAATACACAACCTATAGAAAAATTAAAATAACTTATAAAAAATTAAAATATAAAATCAGATTTAATAGAACATTAAAGATTTAATTTATACAACTAAAATTAAATCCAATTTAAATCTGAAAGTGGGGTAAGGTTTTTTATTTTAAGTTAGATTAATTGCTTTATTTATACCAACATGTCATATTTAGCTTAGATTAGTAAATTGCAGCGTTAAATCTTTAAGGAATATTTGGAAAATAAAAATAAAAGAAATTAATCTTTATTGAGGTTTCTTCTACTTCTTAAACAGAAGATTTTTAAGATTTCATTGAGCTACATCTCGATTAATTAAATTTCTGTATATATTGGATGGATTGTTGTTAAGTAGTTGATCTGCGACTAGAATAAAATAACATATTATTTATACATGCAAATTTCTGATCTTATAACCACTATTTTGATAACTACATTGGAGTTATTTCGAAATTAAAAATATAGTATGTTACTTTCAACAATGTTAGACATAAATATTAAATAGGGCGTGTTTCAGGTTCGCCGTATCTTGAATGCGCCGCCTTGCACCATTAAATCGTGTCTATTAATATTTAATCCAATGGTTAAAATAATGTACTGCACGAGACACTACTAAAACATGTACGACGAAAAGTCGATCTAATGGACATGATTTAATTTGACGCATTTTGACCTCGCCAAATTACTCATATTAAATATATGAGTATACGAAATCGGAAATCCAGTCATCCACATTGGTAATAGAATATGGATGCTTGTCTTATCTTATTATACTCGTATCAGTCGTTTGATATGCTGAAATTGGATTGTGTTCAATTATGATGTTTTCTCAAAAGCTGAGGTGAAATCTTATTAATCCCATAAAAAACCTTCAAGTTTAATTAAGAGATTTCTCACTTTCTCCATGTATAAATAAATACCTAAAGCTAAAATTTATCAAGAATCAAGAGAATATGTAGAGTCTAGCATGATCGCCATTAAAAGAAAAAAGAAAGCGAAAGGAACAGTAAGTAAGCAGAGTAGCTATCGTCAATGTGCGATGTTACCTGACATAGCCTGTGGTCCAATGCCCAGGAAACCTTCTTCAGCCGCTCGATCGGCGCCATCCGAGCAGAGTAGAAAAACAGAGAGGAATGACGCTCCCTTTTCCTGTGGTATTTGTCCACACAAAGATACTAGGGTTAAATCCCTAGCAACAGAACAGTCGAATAGAGTAAGGTGAGGTAGGGTCATATTTAGGAATCTGATTTTTTTTAGATTTTATGGCCAATTTTTCATTTTGGAACCATCTTATAGGGTAATTTGGTAATTTTCTATATTTTGGGAAGTTGTAGGGCAAACATGTCAAAATACTCTTTTTCAAGGGTATAATATTTATATAAGATATACTAGAATCAGTGTTCGAATCCGTATTTAAATTCGAATATGACTATCAGGATTTGGATTCGGATACTTGAATTGAAATCTGAATTTTAGTCGATCGGATTCGGATATCCGAAAAATTCGCCGTTAAAATCTGAATTCGTTTAAATTTTTTAATAAATTAATATTATTATATTTATAGGGCCAGCTTCAGGTGAGAACCTTTAGCGTGAGAACCCCGTGAGAACTTTCAATCCTTGCCCTTCATCTACATTCGACGGTCATCAATATAGTTCATTATATCTATTTTTTTTGTGGAAGATCCCAATGCAAAATCTTTATTTTTGTCATTATTCACTAAGAACATCCCTTTGTCCAATGTGTTTTGTCACCATTCACATCTACTTTTCACACCTACTTTCCACCTACCTTACACTTTTACTTTTCCCCTTCTCTCTCACTCACGTTTCTTCCCCTTCCTTCATCCCCTTCTTAAACCCTATTTTCTCTCATTCCTTACCTCTAGTGTCTTCTTCCATTTCTATTCTTCTATTTATCCTCTAAAAAAAATGGTCATCGGATCTCCTCTAATATATGCTCGGGTTTGTTGTTTGGTTTTTTTTACCACTCGTTCCTTTCTCATTTAGGTATTTTCATGAATTGGGTTTGCACTATTTCGTACATTCATCTTTAATCTCTTTCACATTAAACAGTACATAGTGCATTACGCACACTACATAGTTCATAGGACATAGTTCAAAGTAAATAGTACTTTTCGATCTCAGTGAACAGTACTACCATTGTACACACTGCATTGCACAATTGCCATTTCCCAAAAGTACATAGTACATAGTGCATAGTACGATAGTACGTAGTGCAAAGTTAATAGTGCATAGTACATAGTGCATAGTAGGATCATTTAGCAAATTAGTTAGCGAATTGCAAATTGAATAGTGCATAGTGCAAAGTACATAGTTCATGGAACAGGGATGTGTGAACGGAGGACGTCCATCCAAAAATTAATAACAAATCATTAATCAATATTCCAAAACAAATATTCATAATACCCTAGTACACAAACAAATATACCAAATGCTATATATCAAATCATCTTAATCGTCAAACGTTGTCATCATACGAATTCCATCTAACAAAGACCATTTTGCCGCATTCAAATCTTTGTCTATTCCATATCCCACATGACCTAAAGCTAACGTCTCAATTGCCAATAACATTCGCAATCCATTATCGTCATCTTTACATTTAACCTGTGTGAACCTCGGCTCAACTATCCTATGCCATTCCTTATCTTCGAATTTGTCAAATCGTAATGTCAGGTACGCATTCATCCAACCAGCCTACATATTGCATAAAGTATTAACCAACTAATAGCAATTCATAAAAAAAAACATAGAAAATTAATTAAATTTGAATTTATTTTAATACCACTCGAAGAAATTCACGATAGTGCTTTGCTTGATTCTTCCTAGAGTTATAGTGTGTCATTGTGCAACCATCAAAATTAACTGTAAAAAGATGCCAATGGTCTCCTTGGTTTATCGGCACAAATATTTTATCAATTTGTGAATCATTTACTTTATCGGCCATCATCTCCCTGAAATCGTTGGCAGAGACTGTTTAAGAAAAAAAAATACTGCATAGTGCATAGTGCAAAAAACTAAATAGTTCACACATTAACAAAACACGACTATAATAGCAAAAAACAGGGGGAATACTAGAATTGAGTAACAAATTTCCATATGTGCACACATAAGAGTAAGAGTAGAGAAGAAAAAAAAAGAAATTATAGACGAAATGATAGATCAATAAACCCATTAGGAGGACATTATAGAGGAAATTTTAGGGATGAAATCGTTGGGGAAGAAATCGTTGGCAGAGACTATTTAGGAATAAATCATTGAGAGTTTGGAAAAAATACTATTGGAAGAATCAAAAATACTTTCGAGGGAGTATAGATGAAGAAAAAATGAACTACAAAATAAACTGGACTTTAGGCTACTCACCTAATCTTGGACAATGGAGACCTCGCCGGTGCCTTCCCATTACGATCACCACTTGTGTTCGACATGTTGTTGAAGACGACGACTGGATCACTTATCGGGAGAGGAATGGGGGTAGAAAAAAGCGCCGCTGCCTAAAAACCGAGAGAGAAATATCAACAAATGGGAGGTGCTAGGGTTAGAGATTAAAACTTTAAGGAATCTAAATTTCCACAACACACAACCGTCCGCCGGTCAATACAATGTGCACAGTACTATCGTTGCCCGTATGTACTATCGCCGGTCAGTCAGTACCTTCGCTGTCATAAACTTAGCATCAAAGGTGCAATTTCACTCCAACGGTTACAATTAATAGGCATTAAATGGATGGCTAAGATTTGAGATCGCACATAGTGCGCAAATAGCGGTTCTCACTAGAAGCGCTCTGTATTTTTATAAATTAAGTTACGATACATAAGTAAATTAAAATTAAAATACACACAGTGAGACTCGAACCTTAGACCTTTAGCAGTTCAGCTACCTTAATAATGACAGTTACCGAATATAAGAACTACTAAAAATTTAATAACTGAGACAAATCTCATCGCCTCCTCCTCCGATCTCCCGATGCTGTCTCGACTCGTACCTCACCGGACCTCGTACTTTTATCATGCATGTTGACCCTCTATATCCTCCAAGTATGCATATAAAAATTCCAAAATCCGTAATAACTGCAATATTCGCAAACCTTAATAGACTTCAATCTCTGTTTGAGATCTTCGTCTAAGTTGTATAACAAAAAATCACTATCCATCTGTATCGTAACACCAAGGAGTTGAAGACGAGGACAACCATTAAGAATAGCACGTATACGGATGCAAATATCAGCATAGCTAAAATTATCCATATCGAGTTGTAACTCGATCAATCCACTCATCTTTTTTGTTATAGAAGCTACCGATACCTCATCACATTTACCGACCATTCGAAACTTTTTGAGGTTTGGAAATAAATTCCCAATAAGTATTATGAAATCATCGTCGAATTCAAATCCAAACGCGCTTATATCATTTATTAACGGACAGTTCTTGGAAGCTTTTGTTAATACTTTCTCGAGAATAGGGCAAAACCAACCTTGGCATGAAAAACTTAATGTCTTCAATTGTGGAGACCTGTTTGGATGGTAATTATTAAGATCCGATCGTAATTAAGGTAATGAAAATTTATTTATACCTTTCAAATACGTATTCGAGGTCTTCGTAATCCTGTATATTCAGTGTATAAGTTTCGTAGTCAATCAAACCCCCAGAACTACGATCTAGAGCAATCTCGAGTTCCTTGAAGATTAAGTCTGTTCCATCGATATGACTCCATGTTTGAAAATTGAGAGAAAGGTTATACCATTCCTTGCACACAAATTGTGCCGAGTGTAAGATGTCATGTGCTCCGATCTTGTCGAAAATTGTAAGCAGAATGTCCGACGGAAGATCTGTAAACGATGTCATGAATCAACCCTTGCAATGTGTTTTGTCGTTCAATGGAATGGAATTATAAATAATGTTTCATCTCTATTTATAATATAAGCTTTTAGGATTCGAATTTAGAAGCAAAAAAATAGAATAATTAAAAATAGATTCTTAATTTAGAATTAACGAATGGAATGAAATGATCGAACACCTCGATATAAAATATAGGTGTATTTTTCAAGTAATTAAGATATTTTACGAGATATTAATCTAGGCTTTTCGTTTGAAATAAATTGAGCGGTCTAGATTAATATTTTACCCGAAGTGTTTCCAATAAAATACAAAGTCAGCTTCACAATGAGATTTTGAATTATCGAGACTCTTTCCGAAATTAGACATGGGCTTAAAACGGGTCCAACAATAGGGTTGTAAATGGACCGGGTCTGGACTGGTTGATTTGGACCCGGACCTATGAAGTTGTTTTTCAAGAATAATTTCTTTATTTTTTTGTAAAACATTTAATTTAAGATTTTTTTTGCAAAATTTATTAAAATAAATAATTTATATCCTTGTATTTTTTTTGTTTAAATTTCATTTATTATTGTTTTCTTGTTTTAAATTCCAATTAATGCACTTTACAAAAAAAACTAGATATAAAAACTACTACTTTTTTTAATAAGGTACGTGGAAATATATTAGTAAATAAAAATTAAAATACACATAGTGAGATCGAACCTTAGACCTACAACAGTCAAGCTAGGGGTAAGCAGGACGGGGCGGGGATTGCGTTCATCGTCAGGGACGGGGAAATCCCCGGTCCCATAAATCGTCCCCGTACCCAGTCAAAATATTTTATTATTATTATTATTTTAAACAGTAATTTACTAAAAATAACCAAAATAGACTATCGTGATATACTGAAATCGTCAATCCTTTTATTAATTAATATTTAATAAAAAAGATCATAAGAATAAAGTGCGGTGGAACAAAAATATCTTTTGTCTTACCTTAGTTATTTCATTTAAACCAACGATGAAACAAGCGGTTAATACAGTAATACCTTAATTATTTCATTTAAACAAGCGGTGGAACAAGCGGTTAATACGCTAATACCTTAGTTATTTCATTTAAAAAAAATTCAGACATGCGACAACTTACCTTAGGACAACGGTGGAACAAGATGTCGGCGCTCGACGGTGGAACAAGGTTACAAGAATGAGAACGAGATTAATTTGATTAGGTTTAACTTTTTAATTAGAAATTTAAAATATAGATTTAATTTTACAATTTTAAATATAAATTTATCTATTTAATATATTGTATAAGGTTATTTATATAAATTATACAATATAAATTTTTTATAAGGTCTATATGCAATTTTCTCCGGGTACGGGGATTATACGGGACGGGAATTTCAATCCCCATCACCGTACCTGGAAATGTCCGGGGATTTCGGCCGGGGACAGGGATTTTTCTTCTTTGGATAGGAAAATCATTCTATTGATACGGCTTAACTCAAACTCCGGACAACTTATTTTTACCTGTTAAGAAAATAAACAAGCAAAAAAATCTCACTTTTGTACATGGTTGTGTTTGGCATACAGCTCAATCCAAGAACTGTCTCAATAAAAACTATCACATTTAATTTAAGATTTTTTTCTGCAAAATTTTATAAAATAATTCATTTATATCCATATATTTTTTTGTTTAAATTTCATTTATTATTGTTTAAATTTATGTTTTAATAGCACTTTACAAAAAAAACTAGATATAAAAACCATTTTTTTTATAAATTAAGTTACGACACATAAGTAAATTAAAATTAAAATACATACAGTGAGACTCGAACCTTAAACCTTCAACAATCCAACTACCTAATAATGATATAAGAACTACCAAAAATTTAATAACTGAGACAAATCTCAGATATTGTATTGAAGTATAAAGTATTATGCGTTTAGATTTAATTATATTAAGTCCGGCCCATACTCAAGGCTCATAGATAGCTAGTATAATTAATACATGTTGTAATTATTTTTAACTCAAGTTTTACAAATACAAAAACTAAAACCCGAGGGTTTACAAAACGTTTCGTCTCCACTCGCGTCTCCTCCTCCTCCGATCTCCCGACGCTGTCTCGACTCATACCTCTCCGGACCTCCTACTTTTATCATGCATGTTGACCCTCTATATCCTCCAAGTATGCATATAAAAATTCCAAAATCCGTAATAATTGCAATATTCGCAAACCTTAATAGACTTCAATATCTTTTTGAGATCTTCGTCTAAGTTGTATAACAAAAAATCACTATCCATCTGTATCGTAACACCAAGGAGTTGAAAACGAGGACAACCATTAAGAATAGCACGTATACGAACGCAAATATCAGCATAGCTAAAATTATCCATATCGAGTTGTAACTCGATCAATCCACTCATCTTTTTTGTTATAGAAGCTACCGATACCTCATCACATTTACCGACCATTCGAAACTTTTTGAGGTTTGGAAATAAATTCCCAATAAGTATTATGAAATCATCGTCGAATTCAAATTCAAACGCGCTTATATCATTTATTCACGGACAGTTCTTGGAAGCTTTTGTTAATACTTTCTCGAGAATAGGGCAAAACCAACCTTGGCATGAAAAACTTAATGTCTTCAATTGTGGAGACCTGTTTGGATGGTAATTATTAAGATCCGATCGTAATTAAGGTAATGAAAATTTATTTATACCTTTCGAATACGTATTCGAGGTCTTCGTAATCCCGTATATTCAGTGTATAAGTTTCGTAGTCAATCAAACCCCCAGAACTACGATCTAGAGCAACCTCGAGTTCCTTGAAGATTAAGTCTGTTCCATCGATATGACTCCATGTTTGAAAATTGAGAGAATGGTTATACCATTCCTTGCACACAAATTGTGCCGAGTGTAAGATGTCATGTGCTCGATCCGATCTTGTCGAAAATTGTAAGAAGAATGTCCGACGGAAGATCTGTAAACGATGTCATGAATCAACCCTTGCAATGTGTTTTGTCGTTCAATGGAATGGAATTATAAATAATGTTTCATCTCTATTTATAATATAAGCTTTCAGGATTCGAATTTAGAAGCAAAAAAATAGAATAATTGAAAATAGATTCTTAATTTAGAATTAATCAATGGAATGAAATGATCCAATACCTCGATATAAAATATAGGTGTATTTTTCAAGTAATTAAGATATTTTACGAGATATTAATCTAGGCTTTTCGTTTGAAATAAATTGAGCGGTCTAGATTAATACACTACAAGAAAACAGGGAAACAGCCACGGCCAAGTTCACTGGCTAAATGGCAAAATCCGTGGCTAAATTGATTTAGCCACGGGAATTAGCCACGAGAGCTGCCGTGGCTGTAAGTATGGTGGCTACTGTTTTTTGGCCACGGAAATGGTTTTCCGTGGCTAAATATTAGCCACGGCCATTTATTTTAGCCACGGCCAAAATCCGTGGCTAAAGTTAAAATATAAGCCACGGTATAATCCGTGGCTAATTTTATTTTTCCACGGATTTCGGCCAAAATCCGTGGCTAATCCTTAACGAGCTGTGGCTAAATCCTTGAAACATAGTGGAAAGTGAAGGGCCACGGCCAAAATCCGTGGCTAAATGTCAAAAGGCCGTGGCTAATTCCTTGAAACAGAGTTGAAAGTGAAGGGCCACGGCCAAAATCCGTGGCTTAATGTCAAAAGGCCGTGGCTAATTTCTAAAATATTTATAGGAAATATTTACATTTTAGAAGACGCCTATTGAAGGTCTTACACATTCATATAACCTGAAAAAAGCATTCAAACATATATTCATACACATTTCATTCATACACATTCCATTCATACACATTCCATTCATACACAAATATCCATAAAAATTATGCAAAACAATGAACCAATCAATTCCAAAACATTCCATTCAATTCTTCAATTCTATACCATTCCAAAAGATAAAAGAAAAGGAATGAATTCTAAACCATTCATTTAAAACAAAACTAAACCATTCATTCTAAACCATTCATTTTCATACAATTCATGTCATTTAAAACAAAACTAAACGAAAAGATAAATAAAGAGGAACCTATTTGTTAGTGTCGGTCATGCTCTTAGTCGCGCTATTCGTCCCACTTTTAGTCAGACTTTTAGTCGCTTTTTGGCCAACATTTTCGACATTTGAATCTCTTGTAGTAGGCGTGATTATGTTGTCGTGTCCTTGGCTCGACTGACCCTAATGTAAAAAAAAATTGAAATTAGAAAGAAAATATGAATATTGATTTATATATAAATGCTAATTACCTCAATCGTCTCTCGACGTAAGTCTTCCCTTAGTTCCTTTAGTATATCCGGCATCTGTTTTCTAATGGCCTCTTGAACTGCCCGATCAAAGTCTTCTTTACTTTTTTGTTGTTGAATTTCTATATAATTCGTCGTTGTGTTCTGTGAAGTCGCCATATTATCAGGAATTTGTAATGGCATTGGATCACTTGCTCTGGTTCCAAGCACACGACCTTTGTTTTTTCCGTTAGTAGCTTTGACCCATAATTCTAAATTATCAGGGAGTGTGTGTGATCTATTAGATGAGTTGATCTCAGAATTTTCTGCTTCCATAGCATTTCTTTGAAGCTCATTATAGTCAGCCTATAAAAATGAAAATCAATAATAATAAAAAAATATGACTTAAATATCTTAAAACGAAGCATTTCTAACGAATTTTCTTACAATGAAGCATCCTCCCTTTGGATGGGCCCAGTCGTTTGTCTTAGCCAAACTATGTGTTTTCTTATAAACCTCACAGTGACCGACTTCATAACCAGCTTCTTCATTCTGATTGTTATACTCAAAAAAATTAGAATGATAAATGTAAAATATATGAAAGAAATGTTTTTTTACCATTCTTTCATGAGTGGCCGCAACTGAACAAGATCCACCCGTGTATGGCATGTAATCTGGATTGTTTGTCCTATTTTCTGATGCTTTTTCTGATCTTTTTTTCCAATCTTCTTTCCAATCTTCTGATTGTACGGGTCCATCGACTTGTGCCTCATACGGAAGATGTATCAACATATGCTCCATTGAATCAAAAAAAGAAGGAGGAAAAATCTTCTCTAATCTACACATAGTCTCGACAATGGATTTTCCAAGTGCTCTCATTTCAGATTCTTTCAAAGTAGGGGAACAAATTTTACTAAAGAAATGGCTAACTTCTGTTAATACTTCATTAATTTCTTTTGGTAACAAATCGATGAAAGCAATTGGTAATAATCTTTGCATGAACACATGACAGTCATGAGACTTCATACCTGAGAATTTGCAATCTTTGACGCTTGCACATCTAGATATATTTGAAACATAACCATCAGGGAAACGCAATGTCTTCACCCATTCACAAACTTTCTTGATTTGGTCCTTCTCAAGAGCATAAGAGGCCTTGGGAATAAGTATTTTGTCGTCACAAATTTGTGGGTGCAAGCTATGTCTAATACGCATATCCTGAAGGTCTTTCCGAGCATTTAAATGGTCTTTGGTCTTGCCTTTGACATTCATAACTGTATTGAAGATGTTATCAAAAACATTTTTCTCAACATGCATGACATGCATGACATCCACATTATGACGTATTAATAATGAACTCCAAAAAAAATACTTCTCTTTGTCCAATTATGTGTTTTCCCGAAATTGGATTCTTTGACCTTGTGCGACAATCCAAAAATCACTTCATCCGGAGAAAGGATGTGAGATTCTAATTCATATCCTGTAAGGCGTTCAATCGTAACATCTTTTTCAATCCTTCTACTAAATTTATCCTTCTGTCGCCGATATTGATGATTTGCCGAAAGAAATTGACGATGACAATCAAAGAAACATATCTTTCTACTATTTTTGAGATAAAATGCTTTGTTGTTTCCCATACAATATGGGCATGCTAATTTTCCATGAGTACTCCAACCGGACAACATTGCATAAGCTGGGAAGTCTGAAATAGTCCACAAAAGTGCCGCTTTCATTAAGAAATTTTGTTTTTAAATGCATCGTATGTCTCGATCCCGTCATTCCATAAAATTTTCAATTCATCAATCAAAGGGGATAGATAAATGTCAATTTCTTTCTTTGGACTGTGAGGACCGGGGATCAAAATAGTCAAGAACATGAATGGTTGTGTGTTGCATATCCACGGTGGAAGGTTGTATGGGGTAACGATAACTGGCCAACATGAGTACGGCACGCTCGAATGACCAAATGGATTAAATCCATCAGTGGACAAACCAAGTCTCACATTTCGAATATCTGCGGCAAAACTTTCGTGAGTACGATCAAAATATTTCCAAGCTTCACCATCGGCTGGATGTCTAACTTCATTGGCGATATCTTTCCGACATTGACTGTGCCAAATCATTTCCTTTGCAGTATTTGAACAGTGGTATAACCGCTGAAGTCTGGGTATCAAAGGAAAGTATCTTAAAATTTTAAATGGTATTTTTCGACCAGTAGAAGTTATTGTCTTGTACCTAGGGTGTCTGCATGGCGGACACTCAGTTATGTTTTGATGGTCCTTGCGATATAAGATGCAGTTATTCTGACATGCATCTATTTTTTCATATTTCATCACAAGTTTATTCAATTTTTGCTTTATTTTATAATACGAATTTGGAAGATTATTCACTTCTGGTAAGGATGAACCCCATAATTCCAAAATTGTATCAAT
>LFYR01000223.1:358581-399352 GCA_001185155.1 Zostera marina | reverse complement strand
GCATCAACATTGGGTAATTCAGTACGATGGTCATCGATAACGAATGGTCTACTTGCATCATGAACCATATTGACTATTGGATTGTTACTACTAGATCCAACTTCAAAGGTAGTATGGCCGTATTCTTCGAAAATTTCTATCCGTGCTTTTTTTCTTGAGCTATCGATTTCACCATGTTGATGCCAAATAGAATAATCAGCCATGAACCCGTTTTTGTAAAGGTGAATACCCACTTCATCTATCGAAAAATAAAATGAACAACAACATGCAAAGCAAGGGCACTTTATTCTTTCACATCCAAGTGTTTCTCTTGCAAATTTCAAGAAATGAGGGACGCCATTGCCAAATTCCACCGTTAGATGACCCTTTGAATCTTGCCGGTTATACATCCAAGTTCGATCATCATCGGTCATTCTAAGAATTTTAAACCGATACAATTAGGTAACCGTTACATTGGATATCGTATTTTCATTATAAGGAAAAAAGCCTGATTTTAGTTAATATAGAGATGAGTCTGATTTTAGTTAATTATAAAGAGAAAAATCCTTATAATTCAATTTCAATTATAAGGAGACAAACTAAAAATATATATTTTCAATTTCAAGTGTCATTAAACTTTAAAAACTGATTGTAATTCATTTATAAGAAATCATTTTATTTTTCGCTTCATTTATAAGAAATCATTTATAGATCCCAATATAAGAAATCATTTATAAGAAGTCATATAAGAAATCATTTATAAGAAATCATTTTATTGTAAATCATTTATAAGAAATCATTTAAAAACTGATTGGTTCTATAGATCCCAATATATTACAGCTAGGGCTGAGGGATTCGGTGAGATGGTGATCAACGTTGATTTTGAATATATTAAAGCAAACCGGAGGGGGAAGCTTTAAGTGAAAGCAAGGCACACAACTCACACACAACGTGTGATCATTACTTGGGCATGTGCCATAGTGGCAGCCATCAAAACAGCATCAAAATCAGGAACCTGAACATAAGTATTTTGGGTTCAAATCTATCTAAAATCCCAATATACCATATGCTCATAAATTAATCGATTGTTTTGCATTTCAGAGGATGAGATTATCTGATCATGCCATCATAAGATTCAAGGATTAAATTATATTAAATAATATAATCACTTTCATGATTCCCAAAAGAAAATGAAAATTGTCTCTCAATCTTTAGGAGTTCCAGATGCTGCTGCTTTCAATTCAATTGATTCATCCCTGAATGACAACTGTTTTTTGAATAAATGGTCATCTGCCCCAAAGATTCAGAGGTTGCGAACATATACAAAGGTTTGCGACTATGTTTTTAACTAGTGTTGCTACCAAGTTTTCTTGTTTTTAAATTCAAGATGTGTTTTTAGGTATATAAGCGGGGAGCTGTTGGGAGGTCGATAGATATATCTCGATACTCTGGCTACAATGAGCTGAAACAAGATCTCAGTCGGATGTTCAGCATCAAAAGGGGGGCAACATAACCACATTCCTTTAATAAATAAAGCAGAACAAAGAATAAGCAAACGTAAACAGAGGACCAGTGGTTACCTGTTATTTCCCTTGACCGATCTTTGTCTTTATCTTCCTCCCAACCAGAACCGGAGTTTTGCTTGCGAAGTTGCAGAGACGGTTGTCGCTCTGACCTGGAAGTTATCGGAATGGACAGAAACGCTCTCGCCGGTTGCCGCTGGTCGCCGCTCGCCGATTGTCAGAAGTTGAAATCGCCACTAGTCAGAAATGAGAAACGGGAGTGGTAGAAAAACTTAGGTAAATTTTAGGGGTTTTGGTTTTATTTCAATGTTTTGGTTTATTTTAACTTAGGTTTTATTTAACTTAGGTTTTATTTACAATTTAGATTTTAACTTAGTTTTTATTTCAATGTTTTGGTTTATTTTAACTTAGGTTTTATTTAACTTAGGTTTTATTTTAACTTAGGAAACACGATTTGGGGAAACAGTAATTTAAAATAACTTAGTTTATAAATTTTTCAAATAAAGTTAGTTTATAACTTTTTTAGTTTATAACCATTTAAAATAAAGTTAATTTATAATTGAATTTTCAAATTTAAAATTTATTAAAATTTAAAAGTTAATATTAGAAATTGATATTTTTTATAATTTTAAAAAAATCACTACTTGTTAATTTTTAACTTTTTAGGATTTATAATTTAAAATAACTTTTATAATTGAATTGATAACTTCAAATAACTTTTTTTAATTTTATTTTTCACTTTAAAATTTAAAATATCTAAAATAACTTTAACTTATAACTTCTTCTTCTTTTTTTAATTTAAAATAACTTATTTTATAACTTTTAAAATATTTAATTTATTTAATTGAATTTTAGAATTTATTAAATTAGACTAACCCTGACCTACTAAGTTCATATTAGAAATTGTTATTTTTTTAAAAAAAATTATATTTAAAAAAAAATCATTAGTTGTTGATTTTTTACTTTTTAGGATTTATAATTTAAAATAACTTTTATAATTGAATTTTTAATTTTAAAAATTAAAATACCTTCTTTAAATTTATTTTTTAACTTTAAAATTTAAAATATCTAAAATAACTTCAATTAATAATTTTTATAATTTAAATTTTTATAATTATCTAACTATAATCTAACTTTAAAATTTTTATAATTTATAATATCTAAAACACTATAATCTAACTTCTTCTAACCCTAACTTCTAACTTCTAACTCTTACTTCTAACCCTATCACTATCTAAATATGTATATATACTTATTTTTACTAATTTTTGTTAATTTCTATTAATCCTAACCCTAATTATTTACATTTACATTAACCCTAACCCTAATTATTTACATTTACATTAACCCTAACCCTATTATCATTATTAGCCAGGGCTAAATGCCGTGGCTAATAGATAGAAATATCAGTGACTAATTTATTTGTCACTAAATTAGTCACAGCTCATAAATCCGTGGCCAAATCTGTAGCCAAATTTCAGTGGAAAATTGGAGGGAACTTTTGCCGGGAATTTTAGCCACGGATTTTAACAGCCGTGACTAAATATTCAATGAAAAATTGGAGGGAATTTTGCCGGAACAATTAGCCACGGCTTCTACTGGCCGTGGCTAATCCCGTGGGCGTAGCCCAGTTTTCTTGTAGTGATTTCTATTGAAATTATTCCTATTATAATTGGAATAATGCACCTGATAATCCCCTTCAGTTGTTGGTTGATCCAGTTGCTTCATCAAGATTTTTTCTTTAATAAGAAGATCTGCAAGTTGTGTAAAAATGATATCCTTCTGAAAATTCAGAGATGTCCTAAACATACGGAATTCAGGTCCAAAACCTCTGAGAACATATTCTGACACTCTTTCATCAGACATTAAATATCCCGTTTCTGCTAAAAAGTGTTTCAAACTCTTAATCTTGAAAATATATTCTTTCATTGAAATGTATGTCGTCTTCCTTAGTGAATTCAACTCATCACGAAGGGTTTGAATTTGATTTTTATCAATAGGTGAAATATATGTTTCTAAGATATGCCATGCCTCATATGTAGTAACACAAGGTAAAAGTAGAGGTTGAATTTCCTTACATACCATGGCTTTAATCCAGCTGAGCACTATGCCATCGTTCCTCTTGTGAGACGCATACGCCGGATTTTCAGAGTCATCACCTAATCTCAGAGCCGGAGTTCCAAGTTTTTTCCAAAAACAAAATCTAACAAATTATGTATTTGCAACGCACCTTCAAATTACTTATAGAGCGAGGCTTGGGCTCGGCTCGTTAAGGAATTATCCAGGCTCTGGCTCGAGCTCGCCGAGCCTGGTTTGGTCGAGCTCGGCTCGTTTTAAAAATTGTCAGGCTCGATCTCTGGCTCGAAGCTTGCGAGCCCGGGTCGAATTAAAAGAAATAATTATTTAGAGACATGGGGGATCGAACTCATGACCTCTCAAATACTAAACAAACCTTTTACTAACTATGCTACACCTCTATTTTTAGTTTTTTATACTCCTTACCGAGCCCATCGAGCTCAATGAGCTCGTTGGGCTCGCAAGCCCGAGCTTAAACGAGCCGGGCTTTATTTGACACCCTAATAATACCACAAGAAGCATGCTTTCTTCTATTCCATACTTCCATGCAAATTTATATATAAGTGATGTTCAAAATCCTTTGCATGACCAATGATGGAAGTTAGATTGTTAGAAGTTGCATGCCAAGTCAATCATACATATTTTCCCAAAAAAGATTTTCGATTCGAGATATGTCATTTTCCTTTCCGGCAATGGAGGGTTCAAGGTAACACGGTCGAAAGGAACCACCCTCCTTGGCTATTGCATGCTTCGTGGATGTTCATTCGTTACTTCGAACCAGGCCTTCCAGAAGATTAACAGACTTTTTCCTTTCCTTGCTCAATGTAAAACCAGAGAAATCTACAAATACCTCTAGTGGATCGTTTTACTCCAAATTATACTAGAGGTATTTGTAGATTTCCTCTACTTCCACACCTGCCTAAAATTTCCTCCACACACTCTCTCTCACTCACTCTCCTCGCCGGTGATTTTTTAAAATCTTCAACTCCTCTACGTCTTCCCCATCATAGTCTTCACAATCATTGTCTTCTACTCTCTCGTTGTCCTCCTCCGCGTCTTCCCCGGCGAGATCAAAAAAAGAGAAGGAAGATAGAGGACGTGTACGTGAAGGACGTGTGAAGGTATATGGAGGAAGAGATGTTAGATAGAAGGTAAAGACGTGTGAAGGTACAACTTTTTGAAAGAAAAGAGATAGGCAGAAGTAGATCATAGGTACAAACAAAAGTCAAAGGTACGTAGAAAGGTGATTAATGCTTTATGTATTCCATAGAGATTTGTGTAAGAAAACATTAAAAAGTATCGGTTAAGATTGAATGCATGAAGATCCAACAGCTCAGATAGGGTGAACGTTTTTAAACTTACACTATGCTGAGCTTATAGGAAAATTCCTGTAATATTGCTATATAAAAACATTTATCAGAAAAATGTGTGCGTACAGTCATACATTCTCCCTAAAAATCGAACGACATATACAATTTTAGCGCAAATACTGTTCAGTGCATCTGATTTGCGCTATATATACACATGATTAGGATATTTTTTTATCTTGAAACCTTATAGGTTATTTTATATATATATACTTAAATATTTAGGTGCGCCATCTATCGGTGCACCGTCGTACGCCAAAATAATCCTCACCACTCGTTTGTAATCTATCCATCGAAATTATGTTATGCACATATTACTATTTTGCGCACGACGTATGGCGGTAGGGATCTTGATAACTTCTGACATTATCTGTAGGACATCTCTCGATCTACCTAACGTATGATACAAAGTCTAACTTTAGCTACAATACTTTCCTTATCATCCTCTTTGTTTTACTAAAATTAGAAAAAACATATTTGTAGTATAACCTTCTATTAATTGCTTGATGTATTAATTGACATACGTCTATTGTTGTTAATAATCTACATTTGCTTTTTGAAGCTCGTACAACACAGCTATCATAGTTCACTCACACTTTTTTTTTGAATAAAATGTTCATACACACTAACATCATTATAATCTCACTTACAACAATCTTTTCTTCCATAATTTTTATTTTTAAGATTTATCATCCAAAGCAAATCTACATCTTCCCCCAAATGTATGGCTTTTTCTCTTTGTTTTTCTTAAAAGTTTATGTATATTTTCTTGGATGTAGTTCGGTTGTCAACAGACTATCGGTTGTCAACAGACTATCGGTTGTCAACAGACTATCGGTTGTCAACAGACTATCGGTTGTCAACAGACTATCGGTTCTTACACTAACAGGAAATACGTCAACTCAAGACAGATGTATATCACTAAAATATCAATTATCTTACATCATCTTCATCTATAAATATGATCAACCATCGTACATCATTTTATAAGTATATAGTAGATTCTACATATTGTACATCATTTTAAATTATATCTGACAAACATTCTAATATTCAGTATGTTCTACATATTATACAAGTACTTCTTTTAACAAATAATATATCTTTTAGAATATAATTGTCAAATTGTATTTACGAACGGTCAATACAATTTCATTCTGATCCAATGGTTCACAAGGCTACGACGCAAATAACGCATTGACATATGCGCACACGAAGTGTGTCGTATATTAATAAAAACATCATTGGGAGGCCAACCCAGTCACGAAAGGCTAAAGAAAAGAGGAAAAAACATAGAATTAGTAAGTACAAGTAAAAAAAATAGAAAACTTGAAAACAATCTTTGATCTATTGTTGTAGAAAACATAATGAGAGTGTAAAAAAATAAAAGTACACTATGGTTTTTTTTGTAGTGATGCCTACTACTGACACAAAGCCTCATGTATATCGTTTCCATATATCCTCTACCTTTTCTACAAATTAAAATACTTTATTTTAAGTATGCACTTATTTGTATATCGTTGTACTGTTAGGTAATATGTTTTATTATGTTCGCGTTGTATCGTTTCATTTACTAGTGTTTTCTTTATTTTATGTATTAGGTTAGTATTCCTTACTTTATTGCGTCTGTATCTTATAATATCAATCAATAGATTTACACTTGCGTACAAAAGATTAAACTACTGCCAAAATTCGATTTGACAACACATACTACTAGACGTATTAGCTAGTATTAGCTAAATCCTATCAATATATATAATCAAATCAAGTTAAACTCAAATTAAAACTTGATTAAATTCTGTCATTCAATTGATATTACTAATAAATATGTTTTCAGGTTAATGGATCAGCCCAGAATTTTGAATCAGCCCAAGAGAGGAAATAAACAAGTTAAATACATAGAAGGACATGATTGTAATATAATAAAGTTTTGGGTTGTAATAGAATAATAAAAGCTTATAAATAGACTATGTAAATTGACATTGAAATTCAATCGAATTAAACTCTTTCAGTTTGATTTAAATATTTATGTTAAACAGTTCGCGCTCTCCTTTTCCCCCAATTTTCTTATCGTCGTCTACAACCCGGTGATTCTTGGCCTTTCGACGGGAATATAGGACCGGACTATGTTTTATATGGTATCATCGGTCATCCGTGGGAATTAGCTGCTGCTCCTTTCTTCTACAGCATGCCGCACACTCTGATTTCATGGATGTTGACAAAGAAATAAGCACGGAGGTTGAAGCTTCTGTTGCTGTCCAAAAGAAGCCTTTTGACCTAGAAACAACGTTTACAACCAGGTCATCTGTATACTTTTTACATTCTGACGATAATCCAAGTAACAAAATTGTGAATGACCTCCTTAAAGGTCAATCAAACTACCCAACCTGGTCCAAAGACATGAAACTTTGGCTAGTGACTAGGAGAAAGCAAAAATTTATTAATGGGAAAGTCTCCATGCCTAAGGATGAGAACTCAGAAGAGTTTGAGGCCTGGGAGACAGTGAATGGGGTAGTATTCTCTTGGATTATTAATGCTTGTGAGAAAAATATTGCTGCTTCTATAAGATCTGCCTGCCGAGAGTGCAGCTGAGGCTTGGGAAATTCTCAAAATTAGGCACAGCTAAGGGCAGGCACCCCTGAGGTTTCAAATTGGCCAATTTATTTCAAGGTGAAATGTCTGTTGGTGATTACTATATAAAATTAAAATCAGCTTGGAATGCTTTGCAATATATTAGCAAAATAAAAAAATGTACATGTGGAGCTATTGAGGCTTGGGAAGAGGAAGTTGAACAAGACAAAGTTATTAAGTTCCTCTTAGGATTAAATGAGGAATTCTTGAATGTAAGAAGCCAAATACTGGTCAGAAAATAAATTCCAAATATGGATAGTGCTTTTTCAACTGTTATTACTGATGAAAAGCAAAGAGGAGTTACTGTTACAAAAAAATACAATTTTGATACCCCTCATATGGATAGTGTTATGGCTGTAAGAAAGGCTCCTAATATTAGGAATGAGCCTTTCAATTCTGAAAAATACAAGTTTAGTAGAAAAGGACTTAGACTTAATCTAAAAATCAGATGTGACCATTGTTGGTTTTATGGTCACACTAAAGATTCTTGCTATCATTTGACTGAATATCCTTTTGAGAAAGATGCATGCAGCCAAGAATTCTTTTTCCACTGCTAAGAAACTTAAAACAGATCATGCAAGTTCAGTCATCACACATACCATTACAGATGAAAAATACAAAGTCATGCAAAACATGTTCCTGAAAAATGCAGGTATTTTTTTAATGATATTAAAACTAATTTAGCTTGTTTTGCATATTCAATTAGCTTCTGATTTTAAATGGATTTGTGATAGTGGTGCATCACAACATATGAGTGGAAATTTAAAAAAAAATTATTAATCTTAGACCTTCAAATAAAGTTAGAGGAGTCTTATTACCTAATGGAGATTGTTTTTTAATAGAACAAGTTGGAGAAATCATACTTTCTCCAACAATAACTCTGAAAAATGTATACTATATTCCAGATTTCAAACTAAACTTGATTTCTCTATATAGGATCATTGAAGATATGGGTATATTGATATTTTTGAATAAAAAACACTGTTTTTTTCAGGATCCTCACAGCAAGGATCTGATTGGACAGGGTAGTGCTGAAAATGGAGTGTACACATTTGACAAGGAGGCAATTTGTTGTGTTGCTCAAGATATCAAACTATGGCATGCTAGGATTGGGCATGTTTCATATGATAAGCTTAGAATGCTAGCTGATAATTCATGTAATAATATTAGTTTCTCAAACAATTCTAAAGCAAATAAAGAAATAATTTCTCTATGTGATATATATATGCCCTTTTGCTAAACAACAAAAATTATCATATCCAAAGAGTATATCTCAAAGTGAAAATTTGTTTGATCTTATTCATGTTGACATTTGGGGAAAGTTTTCAATACCAACATATGATCAAAATTTCTACTTTTTAACCATAGTAGAAGATAAAAGTAGAACAACTTGGGTTTATTTGATGAAAGATAAAACCAAAGTTTTTGAGATAATTGATTTCTTTATAAAAATGGTTAAAACACAATTCAATACAATTTTTAAAACTTTAAGAAGTGATAATGAGTTAGAATTCACTTCTTCAAAACTTAATAAATTGTTAAAAGAGAATGGTATAATCCACCAACTCTCTTGTCCTTATTTTCCTCAATAAAATAGTAAAGTTGAGAGAAAACACAAAGATCTATTAAACATTACTAGGGCAATTAAGTTACAAGCTGCTCTTCCAATCAAATTTTGGGGTTTTTGTGTTTTAGGAGCAACATATATAATAAATAGGACTTGTTCTAAGTCTTTAAAAAACAATTGGGTGTCTTTGTTACTATGATAACACCAACAGAGAACACAAGTTTTCTGTAAGGGCAAAAGGCTAGAGGAGTTTTCCTAGGTTATCCACAAAGAATAAAAAGATACACAATTTTGGACATTGAATCTCAAAAAATAGTAATAAGTAGAAATGTTACTTTTAAGGAAATGGTATTTCCTTTTAAAACAATTAAAGAAGTTTCTTTAAAAGAAAACCAAAACAAAAGCATTTTTGATAGATTCATCCTAAATATTTATGAAAATAATCATAATCTAAACAATCAGATTATAAATAAATTTTCTGAAAAAAAGAATGATAAAACTAAAGAAGTATTAGACAATAATCTAATGCCAATAAAAAATGATAATGCTGAATTCATTATAGATGATGAGATTGTATCAAAATAAAATATATCTGAAAATGATAAATTAATACACAAATCATCAAAAAATCAAATATTAGACAAAGTAAATGATTCTGATATTTCAGTTTCATTAAACCCAAACAATGAAGTATATTTTCTGAACCAAACACAGACAATACATCATTTTTAAACAGTAAAAGCACCTCTCCTGAGTCGTCAAACTCAAGAGAAAGCTCAGATAGAAACACTGGAATTTCAGACAGCTCCCCTGAGTCAAGTTCCAGTAAAAATTTGCAGAATACCAATATCAGTGATTTGTCAAATTTAAACATAAAAAACCCTCACATAGAAGGTTCTGATAGGATTCATGATAGTCCTACTAAAATAAGTGAACAGTCATCAGATACAATGACTAAAATAACATCTAAAACAGATGTGCAGTAAGATGAAACTAGCTCTGATCAACCAAATGTAAAACAATATAGAAGATCAACTAGAATACAACATTCATCTAAAAACAAAGATTTCTATTATATGGAAGATAGTGATTATGATAGTGCTAATTGTAGCACTAATCACTCATTGAACAAATACATATCATATAAAAAGATAAATAAAAAGAAAAAGGAATATTTAAGAAAAAATTCTATGAGTAATGAACCTCATAGAAAAAATTCTATGGGAAAGCTTCTAAAAACCCAAATTAAGTAGAAGCTATGGAAAAAGAAATGCAAGCTCTTTTGTTAAATAAAACATGGGACTTGGTATCTCTCCCACCCACAAGAAACCCCATTGGATCCAAATAGGTTTTTTAAATAAAATATAATCAAAATGGGGAGATAGACATTTACAAAGCTAGATTAGTAGCTCAGGGTTTTTCTCAAATAGAAGGTTTTGATTATTATCATACCTTTACTCCAGTAACCAAAATAACAACCATTAGAATACTAATCACAGTGGCTACCACAAAAAATTGGAAATTACATCAAATTGATGTAAACAATACCTTTTTATATGGTGATCTGAATGAAGATATATATATGAAACCTCCACCTAGTTTAAAAAAAAAGGAAGACCAGAGGGTTTGCAAATTAAAAAAGTCTTTATATGGACTCAAACAAACTTCTAGGTAATGGTTTGCCAAGCTTAAAGACACATTACTGAAAATGAATTTCAAACAATCATTTTCATACTACTCTCTTTTCATTAAAGAATCCACTGAATTTGTTTTATATCTAGTAATATATGTGGATGATATTGTAATAACAGGGAACAATGAGAAGGAGATAGAAAAACTGAAAAAAGATCTTAAAACTTTTTTTAACCTAAAAGACCTAGGGAAACTACATTATTTCCTAGGAATTGAAGTGTCATATTCAAACAATGGTATTTTCTTATCCCAAAGAAAATATACCCTAGACATTTTGAATGAAAATGGACTTCTAGGGAGCAAACCATCAAAAATTCCAATTGAAAAACAAGATTGGAGAAAAGATGAATCAAAACCATTAAAAAATCCATTCAGACATAAAAGATTAATTAGAAAATTAATCTATCTAAATACAACAAGGCCTGACATCACCTTTGCTATTAGGACTTTAAGTCAATTCATGAAAAAACCCACTGAATTACATATGGATGTCGTTTTTAAACTATTAAGGTATCTTAAAAGATCTCCAGGATAAGGAATTATGATAACTAACAACAAACCTCTTATATTAAGAGGTTATTGTGATGCTGATTGGGGTTCATGCACCCTAACCAGGAGGTCAGTAACAGGCTTTTGTGTTCTTCTAGGAGATTCCTTAATCTCATGAAAGTCCAAAAAACAGGAATTGGTTTCTCAATCATCAGTAGAGGCTGAATATAGGGCAATGGCTAAAATTTCAAGTGAAATAACATGGGTAAATCAACTACTAAATGAACTGAGAGTTTATAATGATAAACCAGTTCAAATATATTGTGATAACATAGCTGCCATACATATAGCAAAAAACCAAGTTTTTCACGAAAGAACCAAACACATTGAAAGAGATTGTCACTTTACAAGAGAGAAACTGAAAAAGGGTTTAATTACCTTAAAATCAGTTGGTACTAATGATCAACTAGCAAACATCTTCACCAAAGGGGTTGGAGAAATAGAAATGAGTAATACGTACATTGTTCAAACTATGTATAATTGACATTTATGCCTAGCTTGAGGGGGGAGTATTAGCTAGTATTAGCTAAATCCTATCAATATATATAATCAAATCAAGTTAAACTCAAATTAAAACTTGATTAAACTCTGTCATTCAATTGATATTACTAATAAATATGTTTTCAGGTTAATGGATCAGCCCAAAACTTTGAATCAGCCCAAGAGAGGAAATAAACAAGTTAAATACATAGAAGGACATGATTGTAATATAATAAAGTTTTGGGTTGTAATAGAATAATAAAAGATTTATAAATAGACTATGTAAATTGACATTGAAATTCAATTGAATTAAACTCTTTCAGTTTGATTTAAATATTTATGTTAAACAGTTCGCGCTCTCCTTTTCCCCCAATTTTCTTATCGTCGTCTACAACCCGGTGATTCTTGGCCTTTCGACGGGAATACTGGACCGGACTGCGTTTTATAAGACGACCTAGTAAAACACGGTTATTTATTATGGTAGAATATAGAACTTCTAAAGAATCTTGTAGATAATAATTGTGGTACGTACAACCACATTGCACTCACTAAATTCATTTTATATTTCTATTTCAATTAATTTAATATGGACGGTTAGTAGTAAAACAAAATCAATCTAACGGTATACGACATTTCAGCGCATTTGGCACACTAAAATTCGGTACACCAGATGTGTGCCCTATATATATAAGGTGCGGTTCAGATGCGTCCACTACAAAAAAAACGATTCAAATACAGGATTTAAATGCCCGTTTAAAAAAATAAATTCAAACAATGTATGATGGATTTCCGCCATTAATACATTTGCGAGTCCGTCTATGAGACTTTATATGGCGAATTGCCGCCATCTAAAAATAGGTTTTAACCGCCGTCCCTCAGTTATTGGTGGCGGATTTCCGTCATCATAAGTCCGTCATACAAAATCTTATTTCTTGTAGTGTTCGTATTTTGAATGTGCTGTCGTGCGTCATTAAATCGTGTCCATTAATATTTAATTTAAAAGGTAAAATAATGTACTAGAAAAGACACTAACACATGTACGACGAAAAGTCGATGTAATGAACATGATTAATTTGGCACATTTTAACATTGGCACACCTAATAATTACTCTCTATATATACTTAAATACTCATTTAGGAAGACATTCTTAATGCCTATCTATCTTAATTGCTAATTATTTGTTATTACAATTGAAATTATTGTACTTCCCGTATTTATCTTAACCTCTTCCTTCTGATAAAAATTCTCAGCTACAAGTCTATATATCTTGTATCTTTCTATGATACCATGAGTTTTTTTTAATCTTATAAACTCATTTACAACCTACATTAATGTTCATTGTAGAATCTTTTGGGACTAATTAAAGTCCAGGTACTGTTAATGTTTAAGGCTTTTAATTTTTCATTCATTGTTGATCTTTATTTAGCATCCTTATTTGAGAATGTTGCAGGTTCTATTTCCTCAGCTTAATTGAATAGAATTACATTCATATCTTGAAGGTCGAATCACCTCTTGTAGTCTCCTGTTCTAGAATAACTTTCCCAGAATTGATCTTCACTGTTATTAGACAGACTAAGTGATTGATTTTCTCTGGAGTTTGATGATAAAGACGGATTGATCACATGAAAATAAAATGAATTGAGAAAACAAGAAACGAGGCATCAAATTGATTAAACATCTTCAACTATGGTAGCCTTTCTCATCTCCCATGCTTTGAGATTAGAAATCTTCACAGTTTCCGACCCATGATTGAAAGCAAAAAGATGAACTTTTGCCTTTTCGTCAGATAGTAAAGTTGGGTATACTCTAGATGTAATACATGTTCTTCCTTTCGCCCCAAAACTCTCCACAATCGAACGATCGATCTGAAAATAACCATCAAGCATACAATATCAGATCGCTGATAAACTCTAAACCCTGAATATATTAAGGGTTTTTACTCACCAATGATCGTAGAGATATTTGTTGTCTCTTTTTTATGTCTATATCAACAAATCCTCCGAACGATCGTTTGTATAGTTCCGATCTTAACGATGATCTTAACAATGAATCAAATTAATTAGTGTGGAATATATATATGTACATATAAATTTCAATTCGATCGAACCTTGTTGCGTCGGAGCACATGAGAGTGACGTATTTACTGCGATATTTGAACACCCTAAAGAAAACAGCAGTGTACTCAGTGAGATTGCCGGAAGCCAGCACCAACAGTCCAAAAGGGCCAACTTTTCCGGGGACCTCGGCTCCTTTATGAGCGCAAAGTTTCTCAGGATCGCTGAACCAGGAAGGATCGAATGGCTCAGCTCTCTCCAAACCAGACACCTTGAAAACAACCTCCACATCCGTCTGGGTTGCTTTTACTCCTTTCACCTCAAGACGGCTCCCTTGCTTCAACTTCAGGCCTTTCATTTCCGTTTTTTTACCTCTCAGAGATTCAATCTCCTCCACCGGCCATTGCACCACCTGTCTTCCGTTCTTAGCAAGCCACACGCTTCTCGGAATTGTCTGGGAATTCAATTCAATTCAATATCAGGAATAAAATTTACGTAATTAGCAGGAGGGACGTCGTTAATTAGTGAGTAATATAATTCACCTGAACACCAGCCCATCCCTTGGCAATGTCGTCTGAAATAAGATCAGTCTCATTTACCCAACTCCACAGAATCCTCCGTTGCTTTTTGTCATCGTAAAATGACTTGGAAGCGTAAAAACTTCCATAATCATACCTCAATCCATTGGCATTATCAATGGAGTTCAGGTTAGGAACGTACTCATCACTGTCCTCGTGGTATTTCCCAACGGTGTAGTAATCATATCTAGTGTCATCCAAACTCACCTTCAGAACATGTTTCACACACCGATCAATATGATTCACCGGAGTAGTATGACGATTATGATCAACACCTCTTTTGCCTCTACACAAAACGGGAAATAAATCCGGACACTCCCACATTCCGGTATTCATTACTGAATGCAGTGGACGGGAAGCTTTCTTCCAGTGAATGAAGTCATCGCTCCTGTACAAGATAACAGTACCCATGCGATCAACTTTGCTACCAACAATGGTTCTCCATTTCCCATCAGATGCTTTCCAACCAGTTGTCGGATCACGGAATGAAGTAGCATTGATCCCGTCAACTGGTCGCATGACTGGGTTGTAGTCTGGTTTGTACCAACGTCGGAGGTAAGGATCCGAGACGTTCATGGGAAAAACTATATTTTGAACCTGTCTGTTGCGCGAATCAACTCCGGTGTAGAGAACTGCCGGTCCTTTTCCGGGAAGGATTGTTGCCGAACCAGACCAACATCCATTGATGTCAAACGACTTTGTCGGGTAGATTGCTGGTTCAACGATCTTCCAATTCACTAGATCGACGGAAACTGCATGTGCCCACACGATGTTCCCCCAAACTGCACCTCGTGGGTTGTATTGGTACAGAAAATGATAGATTCCATTGAAGTACATAGGAGCTGCATATCATTATCAATCGTCAATCTTTTTTTATTTTTAAATCAAACATTACAACATTTTATTTATATACACTGCTACTCAACATACCATTGGGATCGTTCATCCAGTTTTTGGGTGGTCGGAAGTGATAAACAGGTTTGTACCGATTATCCACTTTTGAAAGCTCCACTGCTACAGATCGTGACTCGTTGAATAATTCGTGAGAACCTCTCACTCCTTGTCGCATGTCGAAGAAGAAGAAGAAGAGCAACAGTGTTCGGAATTGGGTTGGAAATTCCATATATAGTTGCGAAAAATGGCTGGATTATGGTGTAAGAAGAGAAGGAAGCTAGGGTTCTTGATCGATCTTATAAATATATAACTAGAAAAATACCTTTGCGTTTACGTAACTATAATTATGTGATTGATCTTTTTCTCAATAAGACATCTTTTTGACGTAACTGTGTAGTTAAATAACATTAATTTCATGTAGTTTCACGCATAAAATGCACTTCAAATTATGATAGATCACGGATGAAACAACTCCTGTCTCCTGTAATGGTATGAAACACCTGTGATAGCAAAGCAAAGTTCACATGATATATACATTCATTAAAAATAAAATCTTCAGTTGAAACCAAAATAATGGATGTCATGAATACAAAAATAGTAGTTGAAATTGATCACTATATTTTAGGTAAAAAAAAAGCATATATATATACCATTGATCATGATCAGTCCAGTGGAGAGTATTTATGATTTTCAAACAGCAACAGGAAAAATGAAAATGAAACAAGAGAAGGAACACACCATAGAACCTCAATGAAATGAAGCCTGCATCGTAGTTTAATTTTGGAAATGGTGAAGAATTAATCCAAGGCAACATATAACCAACAAATAGAGTGATGATAAAAGAAGAAGGTACAATATTAACAGATTAATATGATTCCAGACTAGGATTCAGCTTGTCAAAAGCATGCATGAGAGTCATAGGAAATGTATGTGTGTATCCACTATAGTTGGTGTACATATCAATTTGCGTGTCAATATTTTGTATGCAGTGCATAAATCAAGGGATGGATATATACAATCAGAAATCAGAATCATCAATTACATCAAATGACACTACTAATTACTCAAAAAAATGACACTACTAAGTTCTAACTGGAACTTTTTATAATAATATATGGTATTTCTTAATTTTGATCCAACTAAAACTTGGGGTGGAGGTAGTTGAGACTTGAGAGACCACAAAATTAACCCCCAATTTACATACTACTGAAAATATTAATACATATAACCATGGTTGCTAATTCTTCAGTTCTTAGGAATGAGTGGGGAGCGAGGTATGAGAGAGGGCTTTACCTCCTTAGTTGATACATAAGGATGGTTTTCCCTGAACCCATTTAATAGAGTGTCTAATGGCATAGAACGGAGTGCCTCGATTTCCCCTTTGCTTGGCAAGTCTGTTTCAGATCTTGTCGGCGTATCACCGCTGGGTTCATACTCCTACATCAAAAAAAATCAGCAATGTTTTACAGATGGTGTGTGTATCAAAATGAGTCTAATAAAAACCTTCTAACCTCATAATTCTGTTGGAATGTATTCTCTGCGTGCCTTGAAATATCTTCTACCTGGACCGCGTGGTCTTTACCAAATTCAGAAAGCATCACTGATTGGGACTCTAGTGTATCGAACATTTTAAAAGCTGACTTGTGTTCGTGCTCTGTTATACCTGTTGCAATGATAACACTATAATCAATCGATGATTTAAAAGTATAAAACTCACTTCATTCCTACCATATTTAATATTTCAGATATAAATTAGGTTTAGATTTTATCATGATCATCAGTCATCACTTCATGTAGACGTATGATATTTATTGTTTTTAAAAAATACAATCTGATTTTTTTATCTAAAATAAAATAATAATAATAAACAAAATATGATTTAGGAAAATAAAAAATACCTTTGACAAAGCCAACTATATCGTCACTATCCTTAGATACATCAGCTTCAGCAGAAATACAGACTGAAGTGGTCTGGCAATCATGTTGTTCATTGCTTTCTGTTGCAACACTGGTAAAGAAAGAGCATGGAGTTAATAAATAAATTAATTAAAAATATGAAAAAGGTAACTATAAAATTAAGCATGATAATATAACTATAAAGTTAACCTGACAAGTGCATCAGCCTCTGCCAAATGTTCCTTAGCAATCTCAATGACTGACTTCGTTGTGCCTTTTCCATGCTTAGAAGTAACATCAACAATAGCAACACTAAATTTCAAAAAATTAATATTACCATAGATATAATAGGCATTTCAATCAAATAAACCTAAAAGATGGAATTTAATCATGTTAAATAACGATCGATCATTTGGTCTTATATTTATCAAAAAAAAAAGATATTGCAACAGCAATAAAGAAATACTTTTTAAAAAGATTTAAGCAGAGTAGAAGAATAACCACTAACCAGTGTTCAAAAACATCTTCTATTTGACTGTGCTCGGTAGACACAAAATTAGAAGCATCATCAAAAGAATTATTTGCCTTCAGAACAAAGTTATCCCATTTATTTTTTGCATCATTTGCCACAGATTTCATAGATGAACAATGTGCATCCAAATATGCTTTGTTTTCAAAAGAAACATCACCCAAGCATAAAAGCCTCTCGGCAACCTGAAATCAATGCAATAATTCAAACATACAGAAATATTTAACAAATTAAAATAAAATAAAATTAAGCATACCATCTTATTTTGTTCACCAATGTGACTAGACAATAAACTTGTCATCTGTGATACAAGTTTTTCTGTTTCAATCTTTGATTGATTCTGATTATGAAAAAGTGAAGGAAAAAACTTAGAAACTTAGAAAGCATGGAGTTCAAAAAAATGTATGCTTTAAATCCTAAAATATCACCTCAAAATCCTTTCTAAAATTAATAATATGCTTTTCTTGAATATCATTTATTAGACTTGAATGATTCTGAATTTTCAGAGAGTCTATCTGGAGATTTGTGAGCAATTCATTGACAAAGGTTGACATTAACTTTGTATGCTCCGCACAGTTTGTAAATCGCTATCAAAGTAAAACATTTGCCTCAGTAGAATAAATAACAGTTTGATAAATTGAGTATCTAATTTATTCTAGTAAAGTAGACTTGGTATCTAACTGAACCTTTCGTAGATCTTGAACAAAATCAGCAATCTCTTTCCTTTGATTTGATATTTCAACTCGCAGACCATCAATTAACTGATCAGCTATATCTTCTCCAGAAGCCAAAATCTAGAAGAAAGAAAAACACAATAAATGATAAAATAAGACACCCAAAAAAACATGACAAAAATCTTAAAATCCAAAATTTCAAAAAGTTTCAATTGACTCTTTCAATTTGACAGTGATAATGATATAGAACCAGAATTCATGATATTTTCTATAACTCACTTGCAGTTTACATATTCTTCAAAAAAAAACTCACTTGTTCTAAAGACATTTGATTAGCACAGGTAAGCAAAGATATCTCCTCCAGTGAGTTATTTATTTGTGCTTTTTGAATGTGTACACTGTTCTGCATTGCTTCTAAGTGAGAAACATACAGAATCCGGGCGTTTGACACTTTCTCATTCAATATTTCTAGTGACTGAAAATAAAATATTTTTACCAAAAATTGTAACAAAAATACAACTTATATTTAAGAAAGAAATACAATATAAAAAATCTTATCTTATACACCTTATCATGAAAATCTAGATACGACCTACAAAATTCTTCCATCTGTTGAATCTGGTTATTTTGCTGGGTCATGGAAGAATCCACAGTACTGCAAAGAGAGCTCATTTTCCCAACAAGATCGCCCTGGAATCTGTTTATGACTGACTTGTTTGTTGCAATTAAATGGTTTTCTTTGACTGTTTTGTAAAAAATAACGATTGGAAATATAATTTAATGTGTAGGACAACTACTTGATAAATTAGCAATCATAAGAAGTTTACCGATCTTGGAGAAAAGTGATTTGTTTTCCTTTATAGACTTTTCCAAATCAGATTGAAGAGTAATAGCCTGATTGGTCAGAGCATTTTCTGGTTTAAATGAAAGACATTAAAAAATGCTTTCAAATATAGTTCAACAACATTAACAAAAGGGAACTTATACTGAGTTTCTAACCTGCAATATTTTGTTCAGAAATTATAAAATCTCTCTCCTTCACGTTGTATTGTGATCGTGTGAGATCTTCCCTAGTTGTGGCCAATAATTTACTCGTGTGAACTAAACTTTCCTGTAATAATTTTTAAATTCAGAAATACTGAATAAAAGTACCACAGAAAATTAGAAAAAACAGGGTCAAACTACCTCTGTGGCTTCAAGGTTTTTAGAAAGTTCAACCGAATGACGGAGTTGTTGATTATATTTTTCTTGCATATCATCAAATTTCTGTTAATTAGTCGTTGAAAGAGAGTTAGTCAATCAAAAATATAAATAAAAAATAAATATACCTATAAGCCAAAGAGAGAAATGATACAATACAAATAACTATTTAAGCTCACCTTTTGATTTGTCTCTATCAAGATCTTCATCTGCTCAATTTCATCTGCCATGGACTGACCCCAACACCGACAAAAAAATTAATAACACAATTAATTCTTCTAAATTTACATTGTAAATTTGAATCCAATACCTTTCTATCGCTCTCTTCTTGACAGTAACGTTCTTTCGGTATGTAAACTCCATTTCTTTCCCGAGTGGCATTTAACTCTACACAATTGCAAATTTTCAATTTTGATTAATAAGATTTGCTTTAAATATTAAAAGCGACAGATTAAAATATAAAATTTAGAAGAATTAATCCGCCACATTAATAATGTTAGGCATCTTTTTTACCAGCTTTGAGACGTTCAATTTCACCGTACAAATCTTTAATATGTGTTGATTTCATCATTTTCTGGTTGACCTGCAAACATAAATTATGCCATCAGAAAAATATATTAACAAACAAAAAATGTACCTAATTAACATCTATACCATTTGACAAGAATAAAGAAAACATCTTCAAGGTTATTGAAAACCAAAAAAAATGCAAAAGTGCAAATAATAGTTGTGTTCAGTTCACTAACAGAATATGTAGTTTAGGCAGTGAGAAAACTAATTGATACGATGACACCTAATTATAATTATTTATTCTAATATGCAAAACATGATATCTAATTCTAACTATTTATTCTGAAATTCACTAAATAAATGAACAAACAAGAACAGAAAAATTGAATATCTATGTACAAACCTCAGGCTTGTTCTTGATATTTCTTGCTCTGTGAGCATAATCTAATGTGCTAAGTGTCTCCTCAAGACAATGAACTGCAGGAGATACAGTAGCAATAATGCATGTTTTGGTACGTCCTCCAAGTGAATCGCGAAGAAGTCTAGTCAGCTTACTATCCCTGTATTTTATTCAAAATAAAACAAAAGGTGTGGTTAGCATTGATTCAATTAAGAGAGAAAATTAATGATAAAAAAACTAGCCTGTATGGAACGTGTCCAGAATGTTCAACCAGAGCAGTAATCACACGTCCCAGAGTAAGCAAACTTTTATTTATCTCTCCAGCTTCTCGTGCCCGACCCTGGAGTAAAAATAAGTAAATAATTTTGTCCCGAAAAAAACTCTTTGATATTACTTGAGGAAAAGTAAGTGACATTCCTCTGTAAAAATGGTATATGACAGGAAGAACTATTTACTCTAATTGGATTAAGTAAAAGGACATTACAAACTATCAAGGTACTGTTTTTACCTCTCTAGCACCAGATCGAGAAATATTCTCTGACCCGGCAAGATCAACCAAATTGAGCTTTCCACATTTTATAAGTTCTTCACCCTCTGGAGTTGACTCCTTGATGTGAATTGTTACAGTAAATAATGAATGTGATCGACTGAAACATTTAGAAAATGTTACAATATGCAATTCATTATGATAGAATATTAGATTTTTTTTAAATTGTCAAAGTACCTCGATTGCTTGTTCAATAGAGTTTCAGCAGTACGCCGTTTTGCAGAACCTCTTTCTAAAAGAGTAAAAATTTCATCAGAATTCTTTACTATCTCCTCTTCAAGGCCACGTACTAAGACGCCTTTTTTGCCATCTTCCATAAGTGGCAGCACTTTCTTTTGTTTGTCCTCTAAACTGGCCTTCGATATCTCTTCTTGTGCAAGAAGATCGGTGATTTCTTCATTATACAGCTCCAAGAACGTAACTTTCACACTGTACTCTGCATTTTGACATTCCAGTGTGTCAAATATTTGTTTGACAGCTCTGGGAATGACTCCTGCTTGCAAGGGCAACTCTCCGCTGGGTCCGTTCTGCAAAAAATAGAAACACGTGATTTGAAGAATTATATGCACTTATACTTTGCAAGTCTAATTTGAGAATTATTACAAACCCACATTTAAATATGAAAAAATACCTTTGACCTTTTGCATTCACCTTGCATTGTATAAGTTTTACCAGTTCCAGTTTGACCATATGCAAAGATAGTACAGTTAAAACCTTCTAACGCCTCATTCACAATCGGGTATATGGCTTGATTATATAAATCTATTTGTTGGGAAGTTGGGCCGAACACCTGTAAATATAAACATAATCAAGTAGCGCAAACAAAATAGATTTTAAGTTGATAATTGCTATGAAAATGAAAATGTCAGGAAACAAAAATAATAAAGAAAATAACACTGAATGGTAAATATAAGGACGCAGGTTGATTTTCTATTACGAAGTTACAAAATAAAATTAGATACTTCAGTGTGAAAATGTTATGAAAATATAAATTTAATCTACTGTTTGGTTTGAAAAGGTAAATTCAGTATCCACAGTAAAAATACACTCAAATCGATACAGTGCCTAATTTTTTTTCAATCGATTAAATAAAAAACCTTGTCGAAGGTGAAAACCCTATCAGTCCGCTTCCCTGCAACAGTCTGCGAAACTGCAACCTCTCTCTGGAATTCATTGCAGGTCACCACTCGAGGAGTGTTGAACCTCAGTTCGTCCTCACTAAACGGTCTACAGATTGAACAAAAAAACAAAAAACAAATCATCTTCTATATTAAAGTCGCCGGAGGTATGCGATCGGAGTTTTTTACCTGCACCGGACTAGAACCTGCACATTGACAGCCTTCTCCTTGTCGTGACGATAAGACATTTCCGATGAGGGATTCCGATTGGGAGCGCTTTTAAGTTTTGACGCACGATCTAGATTTTCAAAATTACAAACTAGAGGGAGCCCCCTTAAATCTTTAAGGGATTCGCATCCCAACATCGTAATCAATCCTGACCGTTGAATAGAAATATATGTAGGACTGGCCAAAGCCCTTGAGCTATGTGGACTCTAGCCCATGAGTTGTTGGGTTATTAATTGTTATGGCTAGATAGTGAGTTTTGAACTTTTTTTTCTAAAAATAAAAGGGTTTATAAATTGTAAAAAAAAAAATTGGTAAATTGCATTAAAAAAAACAAAAATTTGTCACTTATATTAGACTGTCCAAAAGACTTACATTAGTTTATAAATACTTGGTATGTTAGATACATGAAAATTACGAATATACCACAATCAAATAAAATCAATATATACAGCTACAACCACTGAATTCTAATTTAAGTTAATTCATTTGATGGTAAAGATATTTAATTTTGCTCATCTTTTCTAATTTCTCTGAGAAAATTCATTCCATCAAACCAATTTACCCCATCAACAAGTCCTAAAACCAAGGAAACAGTGATGCTTTTTGGTGAAAATAGCATGTTTATAAATTGTAATTTTTGTAAATTATAAACACAAGATTTAGGTGTAGTCGAAGAGTTGCAAAGCAAATAGTTCCCTCCAGTTTGGTTCAGAACCTATTTGACTCAATCCCAAATTCTTGGTGTGAATCCATGTTTTTCTCTGTTGTTCTTTGTTAAGTTCTTGATCAATTCAAGCTCAAGCTTATCAAGGTAAAATATGTGTATCAAATACTCTATCCATGATTAATAATTGAAAATCTTATTTGATATACAATGATTAACCAAATCCTATTTAAATCTTATTTGATATATAATGATTTACCCATGCCAGTAGGGATCCCTACTCAGTTAATTTAGGGTAAATTGGTTAGTAGTTAAAGTAGTTATTTTCATTTCTTTCTCATTTACTGCTAAAACTGAAACACATCTTGTATATGGTGAAGAAGAAAATAAAGTATTACCAGAATTAGTGATATAGGCAGACGCACCAGAATTTGGATACTATGTGACGACCGGATCTGTTACGACGAGATTTGCAGAATGATTCGAAGTTGCACCACTCAATTTCGTTCCCTAACCCTAACCTTATTCCAGACCTATCGAGATTAATTTCTGGTTGTGTTTGGGAGGAAATTTCTGAAAATTCAGCCTGCTGTAGCAATTTAGGGCTCCATGCCCTTTTCGATTGCAGATTTGACATGGGAATTTAGGGTTACATGTCCTTTTTGATTGCAGATTGACACGGGCGAGCCTTTGCATTCTCCAATTTGGTTTGCTTAGAGACGGTGTTGATTTCAACAATATCCGGTGTCGGTGATTCTTGAAGCTCGTAATCCATCAAAAGTTGTTGAAGATTGTTGAAAGTCATGTTGTGGTCGAAGCGAGTTGTAATGGAAGTGACAAAATGTTTGTACTTGCTTCTCAATCCACCCAATGTAATTAGTATAATATGTGGTTCCTTCATTCTTTCACCAGCCGAAGCCGATCTATCTCTAATGATGCAAATGTTCTTGATATATTGAGACATCGTTTGTGTGCCTTTTCGAATGTTTTGTAATTGCATCCGAAGATGGAGTATACGAGTCTCAGAGTCAGAATAGTGTATTTGCCTCAGACATTTCCATACTTCATGTGACGTGGTGAGAGCAGCGACTTGAGGCAAGATCGTCGAAGATAACGACGTCAAGATCCAGCTTAATTAGAATGATTTGGTCCTGCTATTCAACGAAAGAACCCTCGGGCAAAGCGATTTTTCCTTCCACGTATTCCAGAAGCTCGGAGAAGAGCCGAGAATTGAGCTCACCAACAGAAGTAATTATCTCCTTCTAATGTCACACACTTCATCTGTTTTGTGACAATCGCGTTGCTCGTCATTGCAGTGGAATTCAGGTCAATAATGGAGTTTGACGATGATACCATATCAATATTTGGATTCAAATGATAAGACAACATGGGTTTATATAATTTATATATCAACTAATACAGCTTAACTACTAATACAAGTGTTAATTACCTTAATTACTATTCTACTAACCACCAATATTATTCAGAATTACTTTTCCTAGAGAAATTAAAGAAGATGAGCAAAATTAAATCCCACTTTGAGGTGGATTTATTGTCCCACTTGTTGCTCTTGGTATAATAAGATTGGGGAAAACCTTGCACCCGAATACTTTGAATTTCGTGTGATCAGACGCTCGACCTGTGAAATTCTCAATTAGGGATTTTCACTGAAAAATGACTATAGCTAGGGTTTCTATTATTGTAAGTGGTGATACAGTATCCCGAACTTGGTCATAACTCACCAACAACTAGAGGTCCGAATAGCCCAAGATGAACTGAGACGTCTATTTCAGGTTTGGAGAGGTCTCAAGTCAACTAGAAGTCGGAAAAGTCGAGCTCTGAAAAAGTCGATCCCAGAAAGTCGACCTGGGACCAGATATGGTCAGTTAAGCAGTTGGTTACGGCTCAAATGATCATATTGCCCCCATAAAAAGATCTATAAATATGGAGCACCTCTCACTCATTTGGCGCAGGTCATTCGAAGTGAAGAAGTCCCAGCAAAGCAGAACTCTGAGCAACTGAGTCCCGGTTTGATTTCCCCGCGAAGTTCCCTGCCTGACGCTTGTTCGAAACGTCGTCGAACACTGGTCAGATTCCACCCTCATCAGCAAGCATTTTCAATTCTTTAAATTTTCTCTCTCTCAGACTCTCACTTGTTCTTTCTCTTAATTGCTCTAGCGATCCAATGGGCTTAATAGAGACAGATTTTTATTATGGTTTGAATGTAAAAACAAAAGTTGTTAAAACTTAAAAGTATGTATATATTACAACGGTAACGTCAACTTTTGAATTAATTCGGATCGGAAGAGTAAAAAAAAAGCACGAAACTTTAATCATCAATGGCATATGCGTTATTATTTATTCATTAATTAACGTAAAGACGGTAAAGTTATACTTAATGTAATTAAATACGACAAATATTTAATGATTAATGATGGGTTGCACATGCTTATTGCTGATTATCATTTTTTTTATTCTTCGCCCTTCGTTTTTGTCTTTTCAAGATTTGCTTGTGTTCTCAAGTTAACTCCAATTAAGTTAACTACAGTTAAATAAATAAATATTAGAATTTGATTGTTTTTTTCGATTTCAAACCAACTTCTTCTCCTTCCTCTACCCATCTGTTTGTGCTTCAATCCAACTCCTCCGGCGATCCGTGGTGTGGAATAAAGAACCGTACTTTCTCCTCCTCCGATCTTCATCAAGCAATGACACAGTTCCTAAGCGACGACCCGTACTTTCTCCTAAACCACGGCACATCATTAAGCGTTTTGGAAAGGGGGGGCGTGGAAGAGGGGAGAAGGAGGCATGTGGGAGAAGACGACGCTGATGAAGAGGAGTCGGAGGAGGATAATCAGTTCTCTCTGTTGGCTCTTCTGGTGACAGTGTTTAGGAAATCGATCGTCGGGGGTTGCGCGACGGAGAGAGAGGGTAACGATTTGATGGAGATTGGCTGCCCGACTGACGTAGCACACGTCGCACACGTCACGTTCGATCGATTCCATGGATTTCTTGGCTTGCCTGTTGAGTTCGAACCCGATGTTCCGAGAAGGGCTCCCAGTGCCAGGTTTGTTAAATAAGATTTCGTGCTGATCTTTTCACCGGCGACGACGAGCCCCAAGTGTTGATTTTTTTTTTTAACGACATTATTCCTTTTCGGCAGTGCGAATGTCTTCGGCGTGTCGACAGATTCGATGCAGTGTTCGTTTGATTGTAGAAGAAACAGCGTGCCGACTATACTTCTGCTGATGCAAAGACATCTGTATGCACAGGGAGGGATTCAAGCTGAAGGTATATTCAGAATCAACGCAGAAAACGACCAAGAACAGCATGTTAGAGATGAGCTCAATAGAGGAATTGTTCCGGATGATATCGACGTTCATTGCCTAGCTGGTTTAATCAAGGTAAGCTCACAGACGTGATTCTGGCTTTATCAAGTGTTCATGTTGTTGTTGTTGTTTACCTTTCTTAGCTTCTATTTCAGGCTTGGTTCAGAGAGCTTCCAGTTGGGGTTTTAGACTCCCTCACATCAGACCAAGTAATGCAATGTCAGGGAGAAGAGGACTATATTGCTCTGGTGAAGCTACTGCCGCCTACTGAGGCGGCGTTGCTGGATTGGGCTATCAATCTCATGACAGATGTAGTCCAGGAAGAACATCACAACAAGATGAACTCACACAACATTGCAATGGTGTTTGCTCCAAACATGACTCAGGTATAAACACATCAAATTTCAACCAAACATATCATATGGTGTTGTGTACTGTGTTGATTTGTTGGTGCAGATGGACGATCCATTGACGGCGCTTATGTATGCAGTGCAAGTCATGAATTTTCTGAAAACATTGATTGAATTTACAGTCAGGGAGAGAAAGAAAGCTGTTGTAGAAACCACTTCTGTGGCTCGTTCCGACAATTCCGACGAAAATGGCCATCATGGTCCATCAGGTGTTGGTCTCGTGGTTCACCAAGAGGAGAAAGAAGAAGAAGAAGAGTCTGAGAAACCCGTTCATCCACAGAATCACCATCCATGCCCACTTCCTTTAGATACAATTTGCTCAACTGAAAATGCAGCATCTAACCTCAATGTGAAACGCAGGAATAAGAGGTGCCAATCCAATAATCTGAAACACAACAAGGTAATGGCGAAGAAGGTGAATTGGCATGTGCCTGCCGGAGATAAAACCAAAGAGAGTATCATGAGCCGCATTAACTCCAGGGTGGAGCTAGTCGAATCTTGGCGATGAGAGTTAACAATGTCAATTAGTAATCATTCTCATATGGTTTGTGTTCTTGCTACCAATAACTTTTTCACTTCTTGTTGTCATTGTTCAGAAGTGAGAACACGTGTGTTTTTACAATCTTGTCTCCCTGTGTACTCTGTACTTTAGTTGAATGAAATGTATGAATGACATTCACTTTATTCAATAACCAAATCTATAAATATAATCCAAACAACCCTCAATGAGAAATCGGAAACTGCATGATGAACAACCTTAATAATCACCAGAAGTGGAAGCAATGTAACTTCATTACCTCTAATTGGTTGCAAATTTGCAATGACGTTCACATTAAATCCACCATTTAATGGAAGTAATCCATAGAATTAAGGTTTTTGTACTTCAGAAGTCTCCTCTTCATTTCTCTCCACTACTGTTTATACAAGTTCCTACCTAATCAAAAGAAGAAGTTGATGATGATAAAAATAATATAATGACAAAATTATGATTATTTCAACAGGTAGAAGATGTTGAGAGAATTACAAATGGAGGTCCTAACTGAGTTTGATAGATACCTAATGTTGGTGAAGAAGTGAGATTATCATAGCAAATTTGGTAAACTGACATTATAATTTATAGGTTAATAAAATTGCAAGCAACCTGGCCACCAGGGGAAACATTTGTATATGAAGACAACAATGGTAGGAAATAACTATTAATGTGCAGGTACTTGTAGTAACCTTGTACTACTGAAGCTAAGACATTTGGATTCTGAAATGAAAAATCAAATGCACGGGAGGAGGAAAAGAAAAATAGGAAACTGGATGATAAAATATGTCTGGTTAGCCAAAGGATCCCACGCCAAATTCTACAATGATAAAATGTAGACTGTAGTACCAAATTCTCAATTAAAATAAACTAAGTAATCGAAATCGATCAAATAAACCTGAAGGCTGTGTAGATGATGATTTTTTACTCAATAAAACTTTTTTAAAAACCACAACTAATTAGCATTTAGTATGACAATAATGTGAATAAAAATGTAAGTTTTACATTAGAAGACGATAACAATTATATAAATATTTACTTTACTTATTACCGTCGTCGTCAACCTCAATATCTTCTGTTTCGAATTCATCCTCATCATGCGTCTCTTTCTTTTCTTCTACTTCTCTTTTCCTGCTTATTTCAATTCCCTTGGATGCAGATTTCTTTGCCTTGTTCTTTTTTCTAAAATCTGGAAAACAATAGGTGATCTTTGAAAAATATTTTATTTCAAAATTTTATATCAATAGAATTTTAGACAAATGTTAAGGTAAAGACAAAAAATGATATAAACCTTAAGAACTAAGCCAAAGGTGGAAGCTATGCACCACCTTGCTTAAAAAGTATTAACTACTATCAAAATACCAACATCTTTTAGGACGTACCACGAAACACTTTTTTAGTAACATAAAAAAGCAAACACATGCAACAAGATTTTGACAATTTTTTCATAATTCACACACAAAGAATGTTAGAATACAGTTTAAATAATCCACTAACGTTGTTGGTGGGATTCATGAAAATGTTAATGTCTCTGCTTTAAAAAAATTAAATTTCTTAAGAAGATTAAACTTTTTTTTTTGAAGCAAAGATTAAACATTTTAGATGGTTCGTGAATATTGGGATAAAAACAAGTACTTTATTCACTGTGAAGTTTAAACACTTAATTAGATTATTAGAATGAAAAATTCTAGTGCACATGAAACATAAAAAAAACATGTAAATACTCAATAATATTTACATGTTTCCTTTCATTCAGGGAGTTTTCACTTTTCACTTGTAACAATAATATTTGTTATTGTCAATCGTGTAAGGTGTTTTCGATATGTTGCATGATATGGCTCAACCGTTTTTAAGGAAAATTTCATCAAAATTCTCTTTTGACATATTGAGTAACACCGTAACAAGGTTTGACACACTGTAACAACTCATAACCAAGGGTCAAGGCAATGCATTAGAAAGTATTGGAGAGAACTATATAAGCTTTGCATAGAATGAATCAATTTATAAACTTGAGGCGTTGATATATTTAACAAGATTTACCTTCCAAAGCAGCCCTGAGAGGAGCAACAAACTCAGGGAATTCAATCTCCTCAAGAGATGATAAAACATCTTCTGCGTTTATTGTTTGCCTCTTTGATTCTTTGCAAATATCATTTGCTCTGCACAAAATTACAAAAATTTACAATTTTAAGAACAAACAATGAGCATGATCTAAAATGTGCTTTGACTTATTACTCCTCCTTTAAAAAATGAAACATGACATTAAATTGATTTAAATCAAAACTCAAAAGATCTGCTGTAAATACCAAACATGTTTTAGAGAAGCTAAACTTCCTAGAAGAGTTATGGAATTATGAATTGTAGGCAACATATTTTCATATATAAATTTAGGGGTTCCGAAAATCTATCTAGATCGTAGGCATCGCCGGCCGCATGACACATATCGATTTAAAATAAGTTAAAATTTCTACAAGGATCACAGAATCACGAATCCATTGAATCATAATTTATTAATTTGGAGGTTAAAATATTTTTAAATTAATCCCATTATTATAAAAAAGCAATAAGCGCCGGGTTTTAGTTTAAGCAGCCAATACACTAGTACTTAGTAGCCAAGAATATGCAAAAACGCAACATGAGGAGGGAAGGAGGAAAAAAGACTTACGTTGCAGAGAGGTAATGGATAAAAATTCGAGCACTCTCAGAGAAAGCCATAAGAGATTCCTTGTTTATATTGATTTCGTCCGGCTCTCCTCCAGCACCGCCTGTTTTGGAAGATGCAGCTAAATTGGCAATCCTTTCCTTGACCACCCGACGTACGATACTCTTGGGAAGATCTACCAAAGCCGCTGTCGGCTCTCCTCCGGTCTCCTTATTTGCCATTGACGAGCGACCGTTCCGTCCTTCTCACCAAACCCTAAAATATATTTCCCGCCTTCCGAAACTGATGAGTGATGAGTAATCCTCCGCCTTCTTCAGTCATACATTTATAGAGAGGATTATATTGTAATTTAGATATTTTTATAAAACATTAGGTGTTTATGTGAAATATTATCATATTAGGCTATTAATATTATTTATTAGCCTTTTAATGTTAATTTATGTAGTCATTTAGTGATTTTAGTCAACATTATTTAATTTTTATATTATTCCTCCTTAGGCTAGGATTTATTCAAATTCAAGGGGTCTTTCGATAAGACTTTACTAAGATGACACAAATTGACGAATCTGCAACGATCCTTCCTCCTCCCCTTCCTCCTCTTCCTCCGCCACCGGAGAAGACAGCAGAAGAAGATCCTGACCTCCCAGCGGAATCCTTCTACGTATCAGTGACCGACGAGATCGACTGGATCGACCGTAACGCCGTCTACGAACGCGACGATTCAACCAAAGGAACAACAAACCCAAAGTCGCAACAACACAACAACAACGCAACAAACACGAGCATCTCCAACTCGCAGAGGTTTTCCGGTAATCTCAAGGCACTCGGTCTCCCTAACACCAACCACGTTCCTCGAAGATCATCCCCGAGATCCAAAAACAAGATCCGAACCAAGTCTTTCGCCAAGAACAGCGGATCGGATGGTGCGTCGGAACCGGTGTCTCCCAAGGTTTCTTGCATCGGAAGAGTCATGTCGAAAAAGGAACGACATCGCCATTGCAACCGCTCCCGTCAGGATCCTCCAGCTCAGGGGTTTTGGTTGTGTTGCTGCTGCGGCAGGTAAGAAAGCGACGTGGAATCATGGATGCTTGGTCAAGAATGGTTGGTGGGCTGATGGTGTCATATACTCTCGTGTGTTTGTATAATTTTGTTTTTGTAATTGTAGTTGGAATTCAAACTTGGTTGTGTTTGTAAGAATAATAAGAATAGAGGGTTATTGGACTCATTTATAAATGTGACTGATGATGACACATTGACACATATATAAAAACCAAATGAGTCTGGTGGTTAGTGCAATTTACCCATTGATGGTAAAAATGTAAATTACACTAGAGTTAGGATATTAAGGTTTCCTGATTTTGTATATTATGATTTATGACCTATATTGGGCCTTGAGATTGGGTGTTAGTAACTAATGATGATAAGTAATAAGAGGAAGTTATAATGATAAAGATTATTAGTAATTCAGTACTTTGGTAACAAAATTGCCAAAAATATATTATGGTGACCATCCAAAGGGTAAAACATCTAGTGAGCAATTGCCCTTCCTAAAAGTTTGGAAAATTTGAAGACCTATATGCAATAAAAAAATTTATAGGGGTTAATATTAATATTTTTTAAGAGTTAATATATAAATTTCACAACTCTTTTATATACTTTCTCTCCACGTTTCACAAATTCTCCCCCCCTTCTCCTCCAAACAGGACTGCCCCTAAATCCCTAATCTACATGATTACAAGTCTACATCTACAAGGAGCGTACCTGAGCCCTGAGGTACAACTACATCTACTGTTTACATCTCGTTTTTTTGTTTTTTTGAATGTGAAATGCCAAACTACATCTACTGTCTACAACTTACATTCTATTTGCTGGAATTTTTAGTGTTATAACTTATAAAATTGATGAAAATGAACGGTGTTGAGATTTAGGAATAGTGATTTTTTTGGAATTGTTAGACAAATCTAGGTGTAATTCTATATACTAGCAAATGGCCGGAAGCTTATTTCCCAAAGTACGATAGAAGTGATTAGTTTGAATCTCATAGATTTGATGTTTACTGAAAAGTAAAAAGCTCATGAGCATGAGCTAATAAATAATTTCAACATCATTGGGTGTTTTATTCATTTCAACTATAATTAGAAATTAGGTAATTTAGTTCATTCAATTGATGAAAAGAAAATCAATCTTTTAAGGTTTCTATTATTCAAAATTTTAGTATTATAATTCACAAACTATAATTTCACTTGAATTATTCAGGGATTCCAACTTAGAGTCTTAAATCAATTAGTTAAAGAATGGAATACGTTGAAAGAAAAATGAAAAGATCAAAATAAATATATCTATTTTTTTTAATACAGATACTTCTCAATTTTTTTAGGTTGACTACGCTTGCGAGTTATGGATTTGTCATTTCATTTGTCGGAAGCTTAAAAAGATCTTCAATACATACCAAGGTTCTGTTACTTTTAAAAATATCTAATAATATGTGTTATCGTCGTAGGACATTGAAGTAATGTAAAATGTATTTGGAATTTTTATTGTTAATTAAATGAATGTATTTATTTTTAATTTGAATATTAATTAATGTATTGAATATTAATTATTGAATGAATGTATTGAATTTTTATAGGTTTTTATAATCGATTTTATTAATAGGTTATGCTAAAAAATTTATAAGTTTTTAAATTAGTACAAAAATTTTTTCGCCTTCGGCGAATCTTGCCCCTCCTACCGAGGAATCCTAGATACACCACTACCTATATGTGTCATCGTGTGCCGAAACCTCGGACGTCTAGTATTTCCTATCCAATGATCGATAATATGTCCTACTGCTGTTCGCATCTTCAAACTACTGTTAGTGAAAATCTCAAGACTGGTCGACTGGCTGCTGATGAAATTTCCACATGCAAAGTGGACGAACAGGATCGAATGGCGCATTCAGCGCAAATTGGATTTGGCACAACCTCAATTTAATCAAGCAAAAAAATCTTACAGCACAACCTCAATTTAATCAAGCAAAAAAATCTTACAGCACAACCTCAATTTCTAGTAATCACAGTAGATTTTAAAAATTGGATTTTTTTTTGGATATTAAATATGTATCTCCAAAATATTTTTATTAAATGAACTCCTCCAATGAAGAGAAACAAAAATATTAAAATGCCAACTATTATTTACATGAGCAAGCCTTTTTCACTTTGGTAAAGCATAGGTAGTCCTGAGGTAGTCTATGATCTCTGCACTTTCAAACATTTTTACTCCAGTATTAGGATCGTCCAAATAAGGTGCCTGAGAAAAAACATGAATTACCAAAAATCAATCAAACGATTTTGACAAGAACAGAATATAGAACTATAGAGAAAATACCTGAAAGTGGCCAACTTTCTCAAATAATTGTTGTCGCTTGGGGCTGCCACGTGCAACGCTGCAATACAAAGTAATTTTCAAAAATTTCAGATTACAACCTTAAGAATGAAAATTTAGTTGTCTAAATGCAACAATACTTAAGCCTGTACATCGGTCGGATTCGAATTGGATACGCAGGTATCCGAATCCGACCGAATAAAATCCGGATATGAAAATCCGAATCCGGATAACTTTTTATAAAAATCTTAAAAGAAAATTATAAAAATATAAAATCACCATTAATAAAGTTAATTAATAGTCAATTAATCACCCTAAAAAACGGATATCCGGATATCTGGAAATCAATTTATATTTATTCGGATATCCGGATACCCGAATCCAGACGAATTCGGATTATAACGACGGATTTTCCGGATATCCGAATCCGTCTGAATAAAATCCGAATATCAATTTAGGTATTCGAATCCGGTTAGTCATATTCGAATTCGAATACGGATTCCGCTATACCATTTAAAGGCTTAAGCAATAGGGATCTGATCTCATTTCATGGGTACGCCTAATATAGCAACAGGAATCTCTTCGAAAAACTACATTTTATATTAAATTATTAAATGGTAATAATAGTATAAGTAATGCGGGTGTTAGGTATACAATTGTTATAAAAAAGGTATTATGTATGTATCACAGTATCAGTTATTATCCATACCTGTGAACTAAATGTGGGAGCTCCAATTCAACTAAAACCTCACGAACAATTTTGCAGAAAGGAGAGGCCTGAATTACACAGAATAATGACTTATGGATCGTATTTAAAACAATAAATAATTAAAATATTGTCCAGCAAAAAAAGATTGATTGTATAAACCTCGTATGACCATATTTCTATAGGTAGTTCTGGAAGTTTTGCAGGTGTGTATATAGAACCCTGCATTATAAAAATACAACATTGTCAGACTATTTTGAAGAAATTTAGCAGTCAAACATATGTCTATATGAACTTTAAAATGGATTTAAAAACAATGCATGTTATTTGTAGATTATTTAATTTGAAACTGCAATAAACCTAAAGTATTGAATCCCAATGAAAAGTTAACAACATTTCAAATCTTGAACAATGCTTAAATGTGATAATAGAGAGAATATTCCTGGGATTTGGAAATTGATAAGAAGAATTTGAAATTAACTGACCTTGCCAGCCCGTCCAATCATTGCTAATCCCGCGGTAATACTCTAGAAAATGACACGGAATACATTGACAATGAATAGTGAAAGAGTTAAATTTAATAGGCAGCGAGTCATTGATATATTAATGATTACTTCTTAGACTAAATTATGGGTTAGGAGAAAAACTTACTGTAAAGAGACCAAGAGATAACATCGGAGGGATGGTACCATCACCTGAAGATATATATATATATATATCAAAAAGAGAGAATTGATACGGGATATTTATGAAGTGTCAATCCAGAATAAAAGAAACTCAAAGACTTATTTCAACTCAAAGGCAACTTTGAGTCTATGAGTGGTAAAAGCAAAAAAATAAATATTCACAACATGAATGAAATAACATATGCCGAAGATAAAATTATCAAATGACATTGTGAGATGGATCATTTAATCCACTGGTTCAAACATTCTCCAGAAACCATAATATACATAAAAAACAAAAACTAGGACGTCAACATGAAATAAAAAAATAACAGTATAACACAAGAAATTATATGTGTAGAAAATGTACCATATTTATCAACAAGGTACTTAATTATGTCATCTGATTCGTACATTGCTGCACCTGTATTTGGATCTACCTGTACAGTAAATTTATCAACAAGATTTGAACCATAAAAATACAGTAATTCTGGGAGCATATGCTCTTTTTTCAGTGCAATATATACCAGAGACATACTAACAAAACAATTCATACATAAAAGTCCTGACAAAAGGCCACTGTAACATATAAGTGCTACAAATGAATTGCGAAGGGTATCGAAGAGAAATATCATGGAGATACAAAGTATATGGTGGGAAACTGCATCCTTATAATGCTCTCTGAGCAATTTGTGAATAAGACTAAAGAAATAACTGAAAAAATGATTACAAACTTTATAAGTTATAAGACGATGTGAAGCCATAATAAGTACCATGTAAGGAAATTGTTTCTTTCCACCCAATTGAAAGGCCTTTGGACGAAAGTTTGGACCATTTCTAGGACATGGATAATACAAGACATCCAAATCTAATACAGTCACAATTTCCCTGACCTGCAAGACAACCAAAGAAAAGCAAATTACCAAAAATGAAAAATACACTATCATTATTTTACAAATTCTTAAGAAACAATTTGAAAAACATTTCTGAAGTTTTTCATAAAAATTATTGCAGCTTATGATACATATGAATGTAATTCAAGAAATACCTTCCGACAAAAAGGGCAGCTGCGCGCGAAGAATATCCCATAAAATCAACATTCGACAAGGATCCATTAATGTTTGAACATAAGCAAATGTAAAACTCAAAAGATAAGCATACACCACAAGGAGAAAGAAATTACCCCTCATATTCGTAAATCTCAATAGGCTTCTCTGGGCGAGGACCTAATTTGGAAGTCTCTTTCACTGCGAAACCTGTCGAATGAACAAAGAGAGACAACAATTACAATAGGTCTGAATTTGAAATGAAAACGAACTTAATTCCAAATCTTACTATCCTATATATATCCCAATTTCGTTATTTACCACCGATTTTGGTCGCATACTGTGTTGACGGAATCTCCTTCTCGGAGACAAAAGATGCCGAATAGCTGCCAATCGAAAACGTGAGAAAATTCGACCTCGAGTAGACTATAGACTATAAAGTGATTTGATTTGGTAAAAATAGAGTGTGAAGAAAAAAGTTTAAAAGAGAGCAAACCCAGAAGCAAATGCTCCAGTTCCCGCACGTAAAGGAAAAGCAAGAAATGCTCCGAAGATATCGAGTACTTTGTCGGGACGAACGTAGAAACGTTTTGGTTGAGGGGGGCTCTTCAAACCAGGAAGAGAAGTTGAATCAGTCGAGGCGTCTGACGTCTGATCCGTCTCCGTCGACGCCTTGACCGGGAAACGGTGTTTCGGAGTCCAAGACAACACGGATGGAATTCGACGTTGGGAAAGTATCGGAAGGTGAAGATTGAGGAGTGTTGCTGCCATTGTTGGAAAATGGAACTCGGAAGAGAGTGGAAATCGTAACGGCTTCGGTGTCCAAGTGGTGACCATTTAACTGATTGAGGCATCACAATGACACCTAGCTCGTTCTGTAAGAGATCTGTGGTCCAGATTTAATCAATTTTTTTATACGAAACAAACTGATTTAACCCGAACCTTAAATCCCTAAATCCCTAAATCCAAATGATTTCTAGTCATACATGGAATGGGATAGAGAAGGGTACCCAGAATAATCTCCAACGGATGTTATTTAATAGTAGGTCCAGACTCCGAATTAGGTATGACGAGATACCTGAAGAGTGGCCGAGTCGTTCCTTAGAGACAGATCTCTTTTGGGGTGGACGAGTGACGGTAGTTACTCTACATTTGCCTTGCGTTTGACTAATTAACTTAGTTGATTGCTGACGAATCCGCCCCTTGCCTTCTTTCAGGGAGGAGGGAAAGGAACACTACAAGAAAACAGTCACGGCCAAAATCACTGGCTAAATGGCAAAATCCACGTGGTTAAATTGATTTAGCTACGGAAGGGGCCATAGCTGTAGGTCTAGTGACTACTGATTTTTGACCATGGAAATAATTTAGCCACGACCATTTTCCGTGGCTAATTTTGATAATCGGTAATCGGGTAAATTTTTTTAAAAAAATAGCCACAACATAATTCAGTGGTTAATTTTTTTTTGGTCGTGGCTCATTTTTTTGTGGGATAAAGGGTCACAGCATAAATCGTGGCTAATTTTTGTTAGCCGTGGCGAAGCCTGAAAAGAGTTGTGAGTCGAGGTAGAGGCGGCGAGGACCGGAGGTCGTGAAGAGTCGGCGAGGGTTTGGAAAAACGAAGAGTCGCAACACTTGGGGGAGAGCCCGATTTAGGGTTTTAGATTTTAGAATGAAAAAGTTCACAAAAGATTATTACAAAGAGTTATTTGTACTCCATACTAATTTCCTAACTAAGCTATGGACCTTGAGATTATGGGTCTTGGGAATAACTATTTTACTTAATAAAGGATTAAGAGATAAATGATAATTTACTTAAATATGAGTAGCTTCAATAAAGCCCGTGGACGTAGCCCTATTTTCTTGTAGTGAAGGATGCCTTCAACAGACTATAGTTGTGTAGGAATGTCGGACACTCGGGTGAACATGAGCACGTACATATATGACGGGCGAAAGCATGTCCCAATCTTTTTAATGAGTTTCTGAAACCGAGATGAGAGAGAGGAGATGTGAAAACCTGAGGCGCCTAAACATACGAGTTTTAAGGAGTGTGTGAATTAAGTTTATTTATATTATAAATTATATTACTTGTAATCTTCAGACGTGTCTATATACGAAACCACGTTCAGTAAGACTCACTTTCAGCAGTCCCGTGGTGTACTATTTTTCTTGAGAATATATTTATCATGATTTTATTCAAGTTGTCATACATGGAATCTAAAAGAGAAAAGCAATAACTTTAAAAGATAAGTTTTTTAAGTTTTTCATTTGAGTCTTATATTAAGGTTTATTCTTACAACGAAAGGTGATTTCTACTTTACTGATTTCTACAATTCTGTGGTTAAATTGCGTGGATAGAAAGAATAAGAATATTTACAATTGACATGGCAGATTTGATGTCACGACACTTTAATGATTACATTATAATAAAGCCGATGAGGAATATACGAGGAAGATCGATTAATATTCGATCTATAATTACAACATTAGTTGGTTTGGAAGAAGCCGATGAGGAATATACGTCGAAGATCGGAGGAGAAAGATTACGACTTTCCAGCAAGCTATAGACTGGTTTTCCGGTAGGATAAAGTAATCCATAATTCCTCTCCGACGTCGGTCCCGGTTTGAGATTCTCATTAAACAGTGCAAAAACGTACGCATCGATCGGAACAGATGGTTTCAATGGTGTGCCTTGTCTCAACCTTATTCTCCCCATAAGATTCCTATTATATATCCCCGCATTCTCCGGCGTTGCACCTGGTTCATTAGAATCACCTTTCGACGGCCATCCAGTTTCCGAAATCTTCACGTCAATATCCCCACCATTAACACCCGCAGCCGCACTGAAACCTTTCGTCATTGCTCGGATCGCAGAGTGAACGCAGTCAATCTGAGCGTACAACATGTTGTCGTATCTCAGTTTTGTGACAGGGTCGGTCACTCCTTGGTTACGTTGAAATAACACGTATTGCAACGACACATGATCTGGGTCCTGCTTGTACGCGAAGTAAGGGTATATATTGATGAGGAAAGGCGAGTTGACGGTGGAGTGGAATCGGAGTATCGGTCTGAGATAACGAGCGACACTTGATTTGAACTTGGAAGATGACGGGGGATATGAGGCTCCAAGTATGTTGAGAGAATGTGGTGTGGTGACGTTGATTCTCTTTTGGAGACCCAAAGAAGAAAGTCCAGCATACACGGATTTCATTGCCGGAAGAAGATTGGTCATCAGAGCTCTATCTTTGCCACCGAGTATCTCGTTCCCGACGGTGATGCAGACGATTCTTGTGTGATAAAGGTAAGGCTGGATGTTCTGTTTGATCCATTCTAAGGCTTTGGAAGAATCCCTCATGCTGGCTACGTTCTCGTTGCCTATACCGACTGTGAATTCCACCGGTGTGTTCTTGAATGCCGTCAGCACGCCGGGGTCGGCGTCGTAGAGTTTGACTCTTGTGATGTTGAGAGATTGGAGGAGTAAGACTACATGTGAGTGAGAAGGGAGGTTGTTTGCTATCTGGCCGTAGTTGATACCAACTTCGACGCAAAACACACCGTACGTGATCACAAAATTGAGACCGGAGAGAAACGTCAAGAGTTTAAATCCCGACATGTTTGACATCTCATTATTTTGTCTACCTACCACTAAATATTGGTGGATTTTTTGCGTGTATATCCCTGTAAATATGTTAATTTATATATAGAAAAAATTTATGGTGCGTCCTCATCAAATATTATATTAATATTTTAAGAGGGTTAACTTATAAATTTTATATTATTATCTTTTTTAATAAGTTATTAATTGTCATACTAATTATGTGCGTGGATTTATGTCATACTAATTATATTGTGAAATTATTTAGTACATCTTCATTCTTTATAATAAATCAGTCCCGACAGACTTCTTTTTAGGGCGTGTTTTTGGTTCGCCATGTGTCCGGGAACTATACTCGTCGTCCTCCGCGGACATCCAGGAACTGCAGGAACCCATCGTAGGAAATGCAGGAGCCCATCCGGTGTGACCTGGAACCCATCGTGGTTCCATCTCGAGTGAGCGACTCTGACATCGCGAGTGAGAGTCGACTACCGTCGGATTGACAAATCTGTCAAATCCAGGCTTATCCACAACCCGCATTCACTGCGGACGTTCGCAGGTGAAGCGAACTGCTTATTTTTATTCAACAAATAGATAATAAATTGATTATAAATAGGTGATTTTTTTTAAGTAATTAAAATTTCATTAAAAAAATAAAGTTAATGTTCAATTTAAATAAAGTATAGAAATAAAAACAGAAGTAAAAATAAATAAACAAAAATTTTATTGACTCTCTCTTATTAGTTATGTAACTGTTAGGGCAGCAACTCTTAATTAAAAACGAGCCTGCTACAGTAACCTGAAATTAAGTCACAGAGGAGAAGAGAAATTTGTTGTAGGACCGTTGTTGTAAAGAGTTAAAAATACTATAAGGGGTTTTGTATAAATGTACCCATAATATTAAGTATAAGTATAGGCTTAATGTGTAATGATTAGATAAGTTGAATGTTATAATTCTTGAGTGTCAATTAAAGAGTTTACTCTTTCTTCTTCTTGTTTTGACCTAACGACTTCATTCTCCCCCTTTCTTCTATCTTCTTCTTCTATCAATTTCTTGTTGATGATTCAGTGAATGGAAACCTCTCCAGATTTCTACATGGTATCTAGAGCTTTGTGATTCGATTGGGGCATCTGGGCGTTAGGGCACGGCGAGCGCGGAATCTTCTCAGCGTGATTTCTTCTCGGCGTGAATTGGAGCGGTTCCTGTTCTGTTCTTTTCTTTTCTTCCCGGCTACAGCGCGTGGTCTTTCTCTTCTCTTCTCGGCTGGCGTGGTCTTTCTTCTCGGCTGGCGTGGTCTTTCTTCTCGGCTGG
>LFYR01000223.1:324929-353123 GCA_001185155.1 Zostera marina | reverse complement strand
CTTTGAGAATGAGCAGCGATTTTTTTTTTTTGTTTTGTTCTTTCTTTCAGGGTATTAATTGGTATAACAGGAGGGTTTTCCCAGTAAAAATGAAAGAAAGAGGAGCAAAAATAAGAATCCCAGCTGGGTTTTTCGCCCCCCCTGTTAGCTCAATTAATTCATAGCTGAGTTAGTTCACAAGGCTGCTAAGGAGGTGGACAGACAAGCTGATGATCATACTCATGTTCAAATTCACAACTCAGGATTGCATTCTGGAGTTGTCAATTTGCGGGGGAATGTAAAGAGTTAAAAATACCAACGTCCGTCCAGACGGACCATGAGCCGAACAGACCATAATGCCCAAAAGACACATAAAGGTTTCCTATACATACCTCTCATGTTCCAACAAGAGAGGAAGTTGAGATTTATTGAAAGGAATACTAAAGAGTTGTGTATGTGAGCCCCCTGCGAGCCTACACACCATCAACCGTGTCCTAATTAGCTTCATAAACCATGCTTATTGAGTTTATAAAATAACAAATAACACTTCCTATTTTAAAATAACATAATCCTTAAATTTAATGGTTTGAGCCTTTACCCTTTTACGTCTGCCAATATTTTCAGATGTACTTGTTGACTTCAACACTTCTTCTATCTCTTGCAGCTCACATCGATGCCTCCTCTCAAATCTGCTCTTCCTCTCCAGGTACATCCACAATTGCTTCTTCCTCTCTTCTATCTTCATTATTCAGCCTCTTTTGCATATCTTGTAATACTACTTCCTTTTGACATGTGTACTTATCAGTAACCTACTTATATAGTAACTAGATACGTTTCTCAGGAGATATTCGTTTCTCATACTTTCATCATAAATGTTTCCAAAGGGTATGACAACAGTTTTTCTAGTAATATTCTGAATCAAAGAAGAGATTGATATCTTTAATAACCTTCTTAAAGACTATCTCAAAAAGCCTACTAACGTAATGTCTGTATCTTTTATTTTTTTCCATTCATATATGTCATGACATGCAAGTACCCAATAACATTTCATAGTAGCCCTTAAGGGGGAGATAAATAGGTGATTTGAGTAATAATAAATTATGATCAAACAAAATATTGTATTTGATCTCATCCAACACAGTCATGAGTTAATTAAAGATCGATTAATCTAAATCTCATGGAATTCCTAATTAATTAATTTATTTTATTTTATTTTATTTATAGTTGACTTAAGAGCCATTAACCCATACTTTAAGTCAAGATCGAGATAACCATAAATAAATATAATTGACTATTTTCAATTGTACGTCCAAAGTTTTGTCAACAGTATTAAATATTAATTACACTCTTTATCTTTGATAACCATAGTTCGTTAACCATAATTACACTAGTTAATTAGTTTTTTTTGATAAGGTATTTAATCATAAATTAAAACAATTAAAATATTTTTACAAAGATAAAGTTAAAATAAAAGTCAAATAATAGTAAGACATTGTATTAGATTTAAAACCAACTTTGATTATTCGAGGTTTTCTCTGCTCCTTTCAGGTTCCTCCATGTTTAGAATAACAAAAGCATTCCAGTGTTGATAAGTCATTAATTGTCTCATTTCTGCATTTGTGTGATTTCTTGTAACGATGTTCTTGTAGTACATACGCCCCATTCTGTAATACAGATGATCATGCCTTCGCTTAGAAGAATGTCAGTAGTTTTTTTGTATTACATACGCTCCTTTCATATGCTCCAACTAGCTACTGATAGAAGTGTCCAATGAATTCCTCAGATGGGAGAGTTGATTTTTAAATTATCAATTTCAACACTCATAAAACTGAAGTCGATACATGCTTTCCTGAATTAATCCTCCCAAAGCCATGGTTAATTACTTGTTACTAGATGAATATTCTTGTGAACTTGGTTATGAAATACATTTCTTGTTTGACTAGATCCAAGAGTTGAAGCATTCAACAAGTTTGACAATTGATCTTAAACGCGTAGGATTATTATAATCAACTTTTCAATTAATCTTACCTGCGGCCATCGATTAGCTTCAGAAATTATACTTTTCAATTAGCTTCAGAAATTTCCTCCAACTATTCATTTGACCAGAAACCATGTCCATCAATAATAAACAGATCATCAAACACCGGCCGTTTGCTTCTTCGCTCACGGCGGTTGTCTTCTTCTGGGGTTGGGTTATTGGTACTGCGGTAACATTTCCAGTCGGCGTTATACTCGACTTGGAAACTGAATCAGGCATGGTCTGGAACACGACCATTGCCATGGCGGTTGAAGACTTCTATGCATCTCACCGAGATTACAAGACGAGATTGGTGTTGAACGTAAGAGATACCAAGCAGGATGTTTTCGGAAGTGCAGTTTCAGGTTCTTTTTCTTATTTTATTTGTCTGATAAATTGCTCTGCAGTACGTTTATCCTTCAAAATCCATTTCAATTTAATATACATGCATTAATTCATGCAGTGGTAGATCTGTTGGGAAATTTTGGAGTGCAAGCCATCATTGGTCCCACAGATTCCAGTCAAGCTAGAATAGTCTCGGAGTTGGGGAACAGAGCACAAGTTCCGATCATCTCTTTCTCCGCCTCTAATCCTTCGTTGTCGCATGCAAACACGCCGTACTTCATCCGAACGGGATTAGACGACTCGTCGCAGGTGAACGTAATAGCCGACATCATCAATCACTTCCGTTGGAGCGAAGTGGTGCCGATTTACGAGGACAGTGAGTATGGAAACGGAATCATTCCGTTCCTCTACGAAGCACTGTCCTCCGTTGATGCCAAAATCTCGTGTAGAGGAAGCGGCTCCATCCCTCCGACCGCAACAGATGATCAGATTTACAGTACATTGAAAGTTCTCAAATCGCACGAGGCAAGAGTGTTCGTGGTGCACATGAGGCCATCGCTAGGTTGGCGATTGTTCAAGAAAGCCAGTGAGATTGGGATGATGGAGGACGGATATGTCTGGATCATAACAGATGGGATCAGCAGTGCATTAAATTTAGCAGATCCCTCGACAGTGCCGCTCGACTCCATGCAAGGTGTATTGGGCGTGAAACCTTACGTGCAGACGTCGGAGGCACTCAGAAATTTCACGTCTAGATGGAAAACGAGGATCCGAAAAGATCGGGATCTCAATTCCGATGCTTCTTTGGATGTCCATGCACTGTGGGCATACGACACGGTTTGGGCTCTTGCCATGGCGGTGGAGAAGGTCGTGGAATCTTCAACTTCGACTTCAACATCAACCAAAGATCATTTTGGAAAAAGCATCGATTACTCCAATCTGGGGATGTTGAAGGCATTTTCCCTCGGTCCAGAGTTAGTCGATGCAATTGTTGCGACGGAATTCTCCGGTCTAAGTGGGAAATTCCACCTTGTAGATGGCCAACTCCAGTCCTCTCCCTTCCAAATCGTGAATGTGAATGGATGGGCGCCGGGGAGGGAGGTTGGGTTTTGGAAATCGAGTTCCGGGTTGTCACGACGACTTTCAGTTTCAGCTGAAAACATGATCAATACCAACGTTCTAGGACCAGTGATTTGGCCAGGAGAGGCGAAGCTTATTGGAGGTGATGGAAGAAGAATGCTATCGCCGGTAGAAAAAAACAAGAGAAAAATTACCGTGATCGTTCCGATGAAGAATGGATTCAACGAGTTCGTGAAGGTGGAATCCATTGATAATAGAACTAAAGAGGTAAATGTTTCTGGATTCTCCATCGACGTATTCAAACAAGTGATCAAAAATTTGAATGTGGATATCGTCAAGTATGAAGCTTATTCGATTTACGAGAATCACAATTATGATGATATGTGTAAGGAACTAAAGGTAATTACAATATAATTAATTAATTAATTAATTACGTAATTAGTAAGCTTAATTAATTGTGTTTATATATGCAGAAAGATAGCGTGATCGTCGGAGATGTAACGATCATAGCCAGAAGATCCTATGTGGAATTCAGTTTACCGTTCACCGAAACCGGAATCGCGATGTTGGTTCCGACGAGTAAAAATTCATATGCCGAATCGGGGAGTCCGTGGATATTGTTTAAGCCATGGAAATGGGATCTGTGGTTGACAGTGTTTGGGTTCTTGTTGTTAACAGCGTTAATGGTTTGGGTAATCGAGCACAGAATAAATCCAGAATTCAGAGGTCCTCCATCTCAGCAAATGAGCTTGGTTTTCTACCTTGTTTTCTCAACCTTGGTGTTTCCACAAAAAGAAATGGTGATAAGCAATCTGTCAAGAATCGCATATATCGTATGGGTGGTTGTGATTTTCATATTGACGACAAGTTACACGGCGAGTCTGACGTCGATGCTCACCGTGGAGAATCTACAAAGACCAAGAATCACAGACCTTGTGTCTCTCCTTGACAACGGTGACTATGTTGGGTACCAATGCGGCGCCTTTCTCAACAACACACTACATGATTTTGGATTTTCAAAATCCAAGATTAAATGTTACAACACATCTGAAGAGTATAACATAGCTTTGTCTCTAGGTAGCAGTGGTGGCGGCGTTTCGGCGGTGTTGGATGAAGTCCCTTACATCAATTTGTTTTTGAATAAACACAGTTCAAATTACACTATGGTTGTTCAAACACACAAAGGATTTGGCATGTCAAACACTCAACAGACATCTGGTTATGGATTTGGATTTGTAAGTTCATTGCTTTATTGATTAATTACGATTTAATCATCTGATTAGCTGCTAATTTATATAAATTAAACCTGCTGCATGTTTAATTAGGTTTTCCCCAAGGGTGATCCATTGGTTTTAGATGTTTCGAGAGGAGTTCTAGAAGTTACCCAAGGAACAACCATAGACGCCATTGATGAAAAATGGTTTGGAGCAAGGAAGATGTCCAATGAAGAAGATCATGACTACATTCAACTCTCTTTTCATAACTTCTGGGGATTGTTTGTCATCACTGGCGGAGCATCTGTGATAGCCATTATTGTCTACTTGATTAATTTTGCATGTAGTAATTGGGGGGAGATCAAAGATGTCGTGTTTTCGGATTCTTCTATAAAAACTAAGATATCTATGACGGCTACCATGTTCGACAAGAAGGATTCCAAATTCAAAGCCGTTGAGAATGATAGTCGTCATACAAATTCTTCCGATGAATGTTGTGGTTCTATGATTGTTGATCAGACTTCTGCAAGCTCTTCGGAATATCATCTTTCTGCTACTCCAAAAATTACAAGGTTTCTATCTCTTAACTAACATATATAGTCATCCAAATTCATGTACATATATAATAATAGTAGCAGGAATCTATTATATTTTATAGTAACATATACAGATTCATGTGCGTCATTAAATCGTGGTCAGTAATATTTAATCTAATGACTAATTAAAATGATATGCTGCAGAAAATACTAACACATGTACGACGTAAAATAATGTACTCATGTATAAAATACTAACACATAAACGACGCTAAATCGATCTAATAAACATGATCAGTTTGACGTATTGACACATATAACATTCACACTGTAGACGCATCCGTCCATTTTATTTATAATATCTCATCCGTTCATATCTTATTTATTGAATTTATATATCTTTGTCTTGAGATTTGAGAAAATATGTTATGTTTTAATAGAATAATTTTTAGGTGAGTCTCTTTTAGGTAAGTCCAAAAACGTTAATGAAATCCCTAACCGTCCATCCATTTCATCTGAATTTTTTTTCGATCGACAATGTCTACATTGGTATTTGCAATTGGTTATTCAGACAAATCCAGAATATTGAGAAGGTCGAAACTAGGTCGAAGAATAGACTTAATCATACTGACATAATTCAGATTAAGATCATTGTGACTAACTGAATTAACTAAGCCTTCATTCGATACTGAAGGATTAAGATTATTCAATGGCATATCCAGAGGAAGATCAATAGACATCGGATCTGAAAATGTTGAAGAAGATGGTGGCCTCATTTGAAAATTTGAATTTGCTAGTAGTACTGAATTACTGTCGTCGTTACTGTTAATAACAGTATCTGAGATAGTTTGGTGACACAATTCTGCATATCATTCGTAATGTCAATAGTAGGAAGAACAATAGACTTGATCGGACTAACATAATTCAAATTAAGATTTGTAGCTAGAGAAGTTGTTCGCTCCGTAGATAGAATATCCAATAATTGAAAATCTCGCATCAACGGACTACATGACTTACTAGAAGAGGAATGAAGTTTTATCGGTTGATCTTTGTCACCTATATTGAACAAACTAACTAATTAGTGAACCTAAAATTACAAATATATATAGAGAAGATTAATATATTCAAATTTGTAATAATTATAATACAATAAATCTGTAATAATAAAATATTTACTGTGTTATTCAATATTCATTAAATATAAATAAATAATATACTATTACCTTTTGAGGAAGAAGCAAGATTTTTAACTTTCCCAAAATCAAACTCAAATATATATAGTAATGTAAATTTAATAAAAATATAAAAATATTTAATTAATTCAAATTTTTTTAATAATAAAAAATGGGTAGAATACAACCTTATCATTGAAATTATTTTTCTTCAATTTCCTAAGACGAAGAAATTGATGTAGAGTCGGTTGGACTAAAGTACGAGTGTATTCCTTGCATGGTTTAGATGATATATTCTACATTAAATGATTTAAATGGTTTAGATGATATATTCAGTCCGTAGTATTACGTATTGTATTCTATTAGTTTTTATATCAATGGACTAGTTGTACATTTCGAATTCGTAATTGTTGTGATGCCCATTAATTATTTACCTCAACCATTTAGATAACCATCCTAAATATATCAAATTGCATCTTTATCAATCTTTATCAATTTTTTCAGTATTTATCAAAATTTCCCAATTCTCATGGAGTCATCACTGCAAGACAACAATGATGTTGAATTAGAATCAAGGTAATTTAACGATTTTTCCGCAATAAATTCTAGATAATTCTCGCTATCACTGACTACTTTTTTATCCTACAACATTACTAGTAATGATCATCCGTCGACCGATATGTCTTTTAAGACCCTAGAAGATGCTGAGAATTACTATTACCGATACGCTGGTCGTATAGGTTTCTCTGTCCGTAAGAGTACAACATCTTCTAATACTGAAGGTCTTACAAGATGTACGTTAGTATGCTCTAAACAAGGAAAAAGCAACGCCATCATACCATCGTCAACTACCTCATCCAAAAAACCCCAAAAGATTCAAAATCCTAGAATAGGGTGCGAAGCTAGAATTACTTTTTCTCTTAAAGATCACATATGGCATGTACCTATATGCATCACATCACACAATCATTTACTAGCCACACCAAGGAAAAGGTGTTTTCTTACTAGTAATAGGAAAATCACACCCCACACTAGGAACATTATTCATGAGTTGAAAGCTAGTAATGTTGCTCCAATCCAACAATACTCGTATGTCGTAATGCAAGATGGAGGTGTAGAAAATTGTTTTTTCACAATGGTAAACTACTACAATCTGAGAAGAGATGACATGAGAAATTTGAAGATTCACGACGTAGACTTGCTGTTAGAAAAATTGGAATCTCTAAAGGTCGACGATCCTCAATTCTTTTCCTCCTATGTCGTGGATGATGAAGGTAAATATTATATCTCCTTTCTTCTCGTGTTTCATACAACATGTTTTATTTAGGACTACCTTTGCAGGTGCACTAAAACATTTATTTTGGGCCGATTCCACTTGTATTGAGGATTTCAAAAAATACGGTGTTACAGTTATCTTTGACACTACATACAACACTAATAGGTACAAATTGATTTTGGGGATGTTCTATGGCGTCAATAATCATAATTCTTCCATTTTATTTGCATCCGGAATCCTTGCAAATGAGGTTGTCGAATCATTTGTATGGCTATTTGCTGAATTTAAAAAATACATTGGGCAATCACCCAAAACAATAATCACTGATCAAGACCCAGCAATGAATGTCGCTTTGGCTATTGAATTTCCCGATACATTTCATAGACTCTGCATATGGCAAATTACTCATAAATTGTGTGATAAAGTCGGTGTCGTTTATAAGAAAAAAGACCAGATGGACAGATTTCATAACTTCCTACGGAATTTGAGGAGAATTGGAATTCTTGGACACCGGATAATGGAATTGCAGATAATTCTTGGTTTCAGTCTATGTTTAGACTACGCCGAAAGTGGTGTCCTATATATTTGATTGACTACTTCTTTGCAGTAATGCAGAACACGCAACGTAGTGAAGGGATGAATTCTCTAGTAAAGTCAAAGGTACATAGATATTCTATGTTATATGAATTTGTTGAGTGTATTGAAACTGTTTGTAGAAGACAAAGGAATAAACAAGAAGAACTAGATCACAAAGATTTAAATGCACCACCAATGCTGATCGATCACCAATTTATAAATAGAGGCAACTTTACTTAATGTATATACATCACATTTCTTTCAACTATATCAACATCAGGTTCAACAAAGTCTTATGTATTACATTAAGCCAACTGTAAGTGTACATTACCCTACATTTTCTACTCATGGTTGTAGCCTTCACTTTACTAACCCTCAATACTAATTTATTTCATTTCTTATTATTAGGATCATTCTAATTATCAATCAGTCGGTATCTATACACAACTGTTGTCCTTGAGGATTGATATCTCCAAGGAATTGGTGAACCTCAATGTTATTGCCGAATGTTTTCTTCGAGAAATATACCATGTCGCCGTATTATATGTTTGTTCACCTTCATGGCGATTACCCATTTACCTGGCAGCCTCATATGTGATAGGTGATTTCGTATGGCGAAGAAAATTTCTCCATTGCCAAATTTTAGTCTGTCTTTGCAATTGAATACAATTTTCTCAAGGTGTGCTGAAATATCTGTCTGAAGTGTGGATATGAAAAAAAACTAATTTCAGCATTGATCGAATGCATATTGCAATTTGAATAGAAAAATGACCTTCGGGAGATTATCAATTCTAATACGGGATCAATAACCAAATTCGATGATGTCGATAATTTCAAACCTATTGTATCTAATCCGAAAACGGCAAAGACGAAAGGTAGTGGTAAGAATGTCGGTCGACCTAGTAAAGTGAATCCGAGATTTAAAAGCCATAGGGAGATCAATATACCCAAAAAGAGACTTTGCAAAAAATGTAAAATGTCAGAACATTATGCTACAAAGTGTACGACTATAGTTCGATCATAGTTTCTCACTTTCGTCATGTAATTGAACTATGATATATATTATTACTGGTTTACTATTTATGTATGATGTCGTACTTAACGTATGTCTGTTTCACTTTTACAACGAAGTAGGTTTCACATACCGCATGATGTTCGTTATGTACTTCAGCTAAAGTATATCCTCTGCCGCGATTGACGTACTTCGCAATTATTCATCTACTTCTACAATCATGAGCATTTCACTTTCATTTATAATAGATTATAGAACATTGAATTCCTTGTCGGTAGTATAAAACTATCGCTATTTATTAAACCAAGATAGATAAGTTATGTTCTCGATGCATGTCTTGAACATTGAAGTTCTAATCTTCTGATTGTTTGTTCTCTTCCAATCTAAAATAATTCCATCCTCTAATGGTTCGACCTTATCGAATATTTCGTCAACATACAAATTAATGACGTGTATCATATATAGACATCCGTCTAGTGCCTCGTTTGTTTTCAGAAGGTGTGGTCTGCACTCAATACATCTCGGTTCGCCCTTCACGTCCATAAATTTTTTGAAGAAGTACGACAACCATGTAACCTGCGATATAATATTTTGAAATTCATATTTCAAGCAATCCAAAATGATAAACAAATATCGTACCGCATGTCCTGTATTTTCAGAGTTTTTCTTTCCCTTCCATTTGTAGTTCGAATCATAATGGAAATATGTATTCATCGACCTACTCCATGTCAAGAAATGTCAATGCCTATCGCTCTTCAATGGTATGATTATATGAACACCATCTTCATAGAAATTACCCCGCATACCACAGATTACAACGTCGTCGAAATTTTTTAACCTGGTTACGTCGACCTCATTAGGTGATCCCTTGACGAATCGACGATCTTTGTCATCAAAGATATCACTACGGACAAATTGAATTTTCGAATATAGTGTAGGATCATTCTGGACAAGCTCTAGCTGCATGAATAATCGACATGTATATATCTACATTCTTCAGCATCATGTAAAAATTGTTAGCATCATGTAAAATAATTGACAATAATCATATGGCATCAAAATATAGACGTACCGCATAACTATAAACTTTCTGTTGCTTAATGTCAAGGACGTCTTGACCCCGGCATTTTATCAAGGGATTGATATCAAGTACGAAAATGTTTCCGACAAATCTGCAAAATATTTAGTTACAATTGTAAAATCTAATTTTACTATTTCATGGAAAAAATTTACAAACTACTCCGATTCTTCTATAATTTTTTTAGTTGATTCCGATTTCTTTATCAAAGGTCTAGATTTCTCTTTCTCACCTTTTGTTTCCATTTCTTTCATTTTTCTATCAATAGCCTACATCATTTAAAGTAACATTGAATAATCATGAATATAGCAATCAATAAATCAAATATTTGAAGAAAACATTTTTATACCTCCTCCGCTCTCCTATCTTTCACTCTTCGAATCATGGAAGGCATCTGTGGTGATACGATATTTTCAATCGGACTAAAATCAATACGACGTGCAACATTCTCCAGATCTTCGGTTGCATATTTTTTCCTCATGACTATGGTCTCTTCAATTCGGTCTACAGTAGCCGCAGCTGATGCCCAGAATTCCGGAGATGTAATTTGTGGGCTAGGTTGTTTTACTCTCATTCTTCCTACAGTCTCGACCAATTCTGGAAATGCTTGACTCATTGTTTTCTATCAATACTCATACTTCAATTACATTTCATTGTAATATATTGCGTCCGGCATCGACACACTCATCTTCCGATAACGACTGTCTTTCAAGTACTCTGTAAAGTTTATAAAAACTTATAATTAAATATATGTCTAGGGACTAGAATTGAAATATGTCAATAATAATTTGTATAAATAGACATGGTAACTACTGTATTGAATTAATTGGAAAGAGTGTATTTTTTAATATAATTAAAGAATCAATTTCTTCTTTAATGATTCTTTCAGCTGTTAGGGTTACAACTGTACTGAATTTCGATTTTTCAGGACTTCTCTTATTTTTCATAAAAAATTGAGTTTTGCAGAGCTGGCAGATGTGTTAATCAAGGAAGACATTCTCATGAAGCAATTGGATCAGCCTAGTCCTAATGAAGACTATCAGGTTAATTACTCCAATTATAATAGGAATTACAATGCTTATAATAGAAATGCTAGATTTAATTCAAGAAAGAAAGGTGCTCAAAAAAATGCCCATAAAATTTACAATTATCACAATAATAACTAGTATCTAACTTCTTCCCATTTTTTCCATATATTCTTTTTTTCTTTGGATCTTCTTTTTTAACTACTTTTTCAGCCTTCTTTGCAAACATGGCAGTAACATCCCCTCCCAATTTTTCTTTAGTATTACTTTTATGTTTTTCCTCTTGTATAACTAAACAAAAGACTTGACTCGTTGATGGGAGTTCGGGATAAGCCAATATTTGACTCCTAAGAGTCATGAATTCATCATTCAATCCTAGTAAGAATTGATAGATTCTATCTTTTTCAATCTTCTTATTGTAAATTGGTATGCATGATGAACAAAAATTGCACTCTGGTTTTTCAATTTCTTTAAATTGATCCCATAGGGATTTCAACTTATCAAAGAAAACTGAAACTGAATCGTTCGATTGATTTAAGGTATTAATTTCATACCTTAGCTGGTTTGTCTTGGGGGCATTTTTTTGTTTATACCTTTCTTATAATTCTATCCATGCTGCAAGGGTTGTTTCTGTATGAATTAATGTAGATGCTATTTGAGGACTTACACTGTTGATAATCCAAGACAGAACTAAGTCATTAACCATCTTCCAATCCTCATATTCTTCTCCTTCTTCATCCAGAGGTTTTTTTATTTTGCCATTGATGAAGGCAGTCTTTCTTCTTGACACCAATGATAGTTTCATTGAATTTGTCCAGGAGATATAATTTTCTTCACCCTTGAGCTTGTCTGTCCCTGGATGATCTCCTGTAGTAAGATAGTATGGGGATTTTCTTGGATGGTCATTGCTATATTCCTGTCCAGATTTGTTGTTGTTGTTGATTTCTCTGTCTTGGGTCTTTGAAGCCTGTAGCCAGAGTCGCTTTGCTTGCTTGAATTAACAGAATTTCCTTCATCGGATTTCTCTGATTCTTTTGGTGAGTTTATCACCATCGCGGAAGCTGGGGGAATGTTGACATCGTCGCCTACATCCGATACCATATTCAATCTCGAGTAGGCGGAGCTTCTCCTGAAATCAATTCGACGGACGGAGCCGGAATTAATTGCGCAAAAAAGAGGACGCGAGGGAAGAGGCCGGATTCTAGGATTTCTCGACTTAACTGTCGTCTTGAATCCGTTGGAGAGATTTAGAGGAGATTAAGAAGAAATGACTGTATGTAATTTCAATTGATTAACTTTGTTTACAAACCAGTGATTTATACATTAATTATATTAGTTAATATCAACTAACTAGCTAATACAAATACCTGATTTAATCTACATTTGGTCCAGACGTGGCCCATCAGTGAATTGGCTCATTTGTCTTTTTATTAAAATATTTGCAGTTGTAACCTCAAGTTTCTCGTTATCACACCTGTATAAGTTTTATGAAACTTTTAAACTTTCTGTCTTAAGTTGTTTATATCTGTCTTGGGTTAATTGTCTGCAAAGTATTTTTAAATACATTCCGAAGAGCTTGCAGAAGTCTGATCAACAATCACACAACATTCATCGGAAGAATTTGTATGACGACTATCACTCTCAACGGCTTTGGATTTGGAATATGGTAGCCGTCATGGATATCTTAGTTTTTACAGAAGAATCCGAAAACACGACATCCTTGATCTCCCCCCAATTACTGCATGCAAAATTACTCAAGTAGACAATAATGGCTATTACAGATGCTCCTCCAGTGACGACAAACAATCCCCAGAAGTTACGAAAAGAGAGTTGAATGTAGTTATGATCTTCGGACTTCTTCCTTGCTGGAAACCATTTTTTATCAATGTCGTCTATGGTTGTTCCTTGGGTAATTTGTAAAACTTCACTCGAAACATTTAAAACCAATGGATCACCCTTGTGGAAAACCTAATTAAACAGCAGCTTTAATTTATATAAATTAGCAGCTAATCAGATGATTAAATCGTAATTAATCAATAAAGCAATGAACTTACAAATCCAAATCCATAACCAGATGTTTGTTGAGTGTTTGACATGCCCAATCCTTTGTGTGTTTGAACAACCATAGTGTAATTTGAACTGTGGTTATTCAAAAACACATTGATGAAAGGAACTTCATCTACCACCGCCGAAACGTTACCTTTAGACAAAGCCATGTTATACTCTTCAGATGTGTTGTAACATTTAATCTTGGATTTTGAAAATTTAAAATTGTTTAGTAGTGTGTTGTTGACAAAGGAGCCGCATTGGTACCCAACATAGTCACCGTTTTCACTGAGAGACACAAGGTCTGTGATTCTTGGTCTTTGTAGATTCTCCACGGTGAGCATCGACGTCAGACTTGCCGTGTAACTTGTCGTCAATATGAAAATCACAAACACCCATACGATATATGCGATTCTTGACAGATTGCTTTTCACCATTTCTTTTTCTGGGAACACCAAGGTTGAGAAAACAATGTAGAAAACCAAGCTCATTTGCTGAGATGGAGGACCTCTGAATTCTGGATTTATTCTGTGCTCGATTACCCAAACCATTAACGCTGTTAACAACAAGAACCCAAACACTGTCAACCATAGATCCCATTTCCATGGCTTAAACAATATCCACGGACTCCCCGATTCGGCATATGAATTCTTATTCGTCGGAACCAGCATTGCGATCCCGGTTTCGGTGAACGGTAAACTGAATTCCACATCGGTTGATCTATTGGCTATGATCGTTACATCTCCGACGATCACGCTATTTTTCTGCATATATATAATACAATTAATTAAGCTTACTAATTACGTAATTAATTCATTAATTATATCGTAATTACCTTTAGTTCCTTACACATTTTATCATAATTGTGATTCTCATCAATCTGATAAGCTTCATACTTGACGATATCCACATTCAAATTCTTGATCACTTTTTTGAATACGTCGATGGAGAATCCAGAAACATTTACCTCTTTAGTTCTATTATCAATGGATTCCACCTTCACAAACTCGTTGAATCCATTCTTCATCGGAACGATCACGGTAATTTTTCTCTTGTTTTTTTCTACCGACGATAGCATCCTTCTTCCACCACCTCCAAAATGCTTCGACTCTCCTGGCCAAATCACCGGTCCCAGAACGTCGGTATTGATCATGTTTTCTGCTGAAAGCCGTCGTGACAACCCGGAACTCGATTTCCAAAACCCAACCTCCCTCCCCGGCGCCCATCCATTCACAATATTCACGATTTGGAAGGGAGAGGACTGGAGTTGGCCATCGACAAGGTGGAATTTCCCACTTAGACCGGAGAATTCCGTCGCGACAATTGCATCGACTAACTCTGGACCGAGGGAAAATACCTTCAGCATCCCCAGATTGGAGTAATCGATGCTTTTTTCAAAATGATCTTTGGTTGATGTTGAAGTTGAAGATGAAGATGAAAATGAAGATTCCACGACCTTCTCCACCGCCATGGCAAGAGCCCAAACCGTGTCGTATGCCCACAGTGCATGGACATCCAAAGAAGCATCGGAATTGAGATCCCGATCTTTTCGGATCCTCGTTTTCAATCTAGACGTGAAATTTCTGAGTGCCTCCGACGTCTGCACGTAAGGTTTCACACCCAATACACCTTGCATGGAGTCGAGCGGCACTGTCGAGGGATCTGCTAAATCTAATGCACTGCTGATCCCGTCTGTTATGATCCAAACATATCCGTCCTCCATCATCCCAATCTCACTGGCTTTCTTGAACAATCGCCAACCTAGCGATGGCCTCATGTGCACCACGAACACTCTTGCCTCGTGCGATTTGAGAACTTTCAATGTACTGTAAATCTGATCATCTGTTGCGGTCGGAGGGATGGAGCCGCTTCCTCTACACGAGATTTTGGCATCAACGGAGGACAGTGCTTCGTAGAGGAACGGAATGATTCCGTTTCCATACTCACTGTCCTCGTAAATCGGCACCACTTCGCTCCAACGGAAGTGATTGATGATGTCGGCTATTACGTTCACCTGCGACGAGTCGTCTAATCCCGTTCGGATGAAGTACGGCGTGTTTGCATGCGACAACGAAGGATTGGAGGCGGAGAAAGAGATGATCGGAACTTGTGCTCTGTTCCCCAACTCCGAGACTATTCTAGCTTGACTGGAATCTGTGGGACCAATGATGGCTTGCACTCCAAAATTTCCCAACAGATCTACCACTGCATGAATTAATGCATGTATATTAAATTGAAATGGATTTTGAAGGATAAACGTACTGCAGAGCAATTTATCAGACAAATAAAATAAGAAAAAGAACCTGAAACTGCACTTCCGAAAACATCCTGTTTGGTATCTCTTACGTTCAACACCAATCTCGTCTTGTAATCTCGGTGAGATGCATAGAAGTCTTCAACCGCTATGGCAATGGTCGTGTTCCAGACCATGCCTGATTCAGTTTCCAAGTCGAGTATAACGCCGACTGGAAATGTTACCGCAGTAACCCAACTCCAAAAGAAGACAACTGCCGTGAGCGAATAAGCAAACGGCCGGTGTTTGATGATCTGCTTATTATTGATGGACATGGTTTCTGGTCGAATGAATAGTTGGAGGAAATTGATGGCCGCAGGAAGAGAAGGTTCAGGGAAATTTCTGAAGCTAATTGAAAAGCATAATTTCTGAAGCTAATCGATGGCCGCAGGTAAGATTAATTGAAAAGTTGATTATAATAATCCTACGCGTTTAAGGTCAATTGTCAAACTTGTTGGATGCTTCAACTCTTGGATCTATTCAAACTTGTTGAGACGGACTGACATTAAGCAAAACGAATTTCCATCATAACACTATATTTGTGACCGTTTATGATGTAAAATTGTTCTTTGTCATGCAATCACACTTTTCGATCAACAACTCGCATCAGATATATGATGTTCATGATGTGTTCTGACCGCCCACTTGTTTGCTGTCCTACGACTTACATGTCCTTTGTTTTACGACTTACATGTCCGATGTCTTACGACCGCTGAACTACTAGTCATCAGCCACTATCTGATGGTTTAACAACTAGACTTTACATTATTAATTATATTGTTATTTTAGTTAATTGACAGGGTTTAAAGTAGTATGGTGTACCAATTGAACGACTAAGATTAGATGACGCATTTGTCGCATATAAAATTCGGTACACCTGATGTGTGCCGTTTTTATTTATGGTTATCTCGATCTTGACTTCAAGTTTGGGTTAATGGATCTTAAGTCAACTATAAATAAAATCAGATTAATAAATTAATTAGTGATTCCACGAGATTTAGATTAATTAATAATTGATCTTTAATTAACTCATGTCATTAGCTAACTTAATTTGTGACTATGTTGGATGAGATCAAATACATTTTGTTAGATCATAATTTATTATTACTCAAATCACCTATTTATCTCCCCCTTAAGGGCTACTATGAAATGTTATTGGGTACTTACATGTCATGACATATATGGACGAAAAAAAATAAAAGATATAGACATTAGTAGGCTTCTTGATGTAGTCTTTAAGAAGATCATTAATTAAAGATATCAATTTCTCATTTGATTTAGAATATTACTAGAAAAAACTATTGTCACCATTTGAAGATATTTATGATAAAAGTATGAAAGACGAACCTTCTGAGACGGCATATCTAGTTATTATATAAGTAGGTTACATAGCTATAATGAGAAAGAGTCAATGAATTTTTGTTCATTTTTTTTACTTCTGTTTTTTATTTTTATACTTTATGTAAATTGAACATTGACTTTGTTTTTTTTAATGAAATTTTAATTGCTTTAAAAAAATCACATAGTTATAATCAATTTATTATCTATTTGTTGAATAAAAAGAAGTATGATGTTTCGTGACTGTCTTCAAATCGCTTTGCTATTTCTAATCGCTTTCTTTGTCGACGCGTCCTCTTCATCGTCGAATCCCGGAATGAAAAACGAGGAATTCATCCGCACGATGATAACTGGTCAATGGTATTGTATATTTCTTATAGAATTTTACAGTGGGTTTCCGGTTTGGGTGTATTTTTTCTGGTTTTGGTGGTTGTTTTCGGTCGGGGATTTTGAGTGTTGTTTTCCATGAACTGAAAATATATACAATATTTGATAACATAATAAAAAATTTGAAATAACGATAAGGGTATATTTAGTAAAAAAATTGAGGGTATTTTTGGTTGTTAAAACAAAAGAGTAGTTATAAACACAGTTGATTTTATTTTAAATGATTTTATTTACTATGCACTTATGTACAGTTGTTTCAACCTCGCAGGAAATGATCATAAGGAAATACATCAAATCGACGGAAATCGATTTCAATAAAGAAAAATTCAAAAAACCACACAAGAGGAACGCAGAAGTAAAGACATTGCACCAATAAGATGTTCTTCAGTTGCTAATCCACAACATGGTGGAAGAAGGAAGTTAATATTGATTAACTGTCAGGCAAACCCGTCTCTTTAGATAAAGAGTAACTAAAAAGTAAGTATAAGTATATTTAAATCAATTGATTTTGTGTTTTGAATTTCTGGAAACCTTAATTTTTTTGTCTTAATATATTAAGTAAATTATTCAAAAACGCCATTTGGTCTGAGACCAGAGACGCACCTACATGGCTACATAGGCCCGACCCGTTTAGTTTCCTCCAAAAAATATTCGCCTTTGTCTCTGTCTGTGACGATTTAATTTAGGGCGAGGTACCGGCACCTACCGTTTCATTGGGATCATCTAACGCCGTCCGTCTTCGGCACCGTCGTTCGCCATTAGGTATTTAGGTGAGGTTCCACTCTCTTCAATTTACAACGAATTTTGACTACGTCGTTTGATTTTTTGACACTGGCCTTCTACGATCTTTTTCCGTTTCCCATTAAGTTGGATCGATTTTGAGTTTTTTTCCCTCTGTTTGATCCTCTTGATCATCTATAACGAGAAATGCTTAGATTTGACAATGATCTGCTTACTGTTTTTTTCCCCATGATTTAATAATTTCAATTTCAGTCATGTTCACAAATTCAGAAAAAACGAATTTTTATTGTTTCTTCTATATTCAGGTTTTCTTCTTCTTTAATAGATCCCTAAAAAGTGTTTTAATTTCAACGGAAAGCAGAGGTGCTTTGGATATCTACAGCCATGGCTTCTTCTGCTATAAAAGCAGCAGCACAGAGAGTTGCTCCTACTGCCCGGAGACAGGCACTGTCGTTGACAGATGCTGCAGCTGATAGAATCAAGTACCTTCTTAGTTTACGCCAGCGTTCTTTCTTACGCCTTGGTGTCAAGTCCCGTGGTTGCAATGGCTTATCTTACACGCTCAACTATTCTGGTTTGATTCTTTTCTTCTTTTTCTTTTTTTTATTGTACCTCTCTATAGATATAGAGCTGTTAACTTTCGGATGATATACCAACGCCACATAATATATTATCAGGTAAATCTAAGTGAAAATGTACAAAGTAAGATTCGAACACTGGACCTCAGAAACTATAAATGTTCTTGGGACCAGTGAGCCAGTCTTACTTTGTTAAAAAGTGGTAAATGTGATTAGGATTTAGGAAGAAAAAATACAGCTTCTTCTTAGAAAAAATCAAGCTTTTTCATGCGACGCCTAGGCGTCGCATATGCGACCATGCGCTCCAGCGCATGTAGGCGTTTGTCTTCATGAGCTGGAGCGAGATCCGCCTAACCCAATAGCCCATTTAAGACCCATTTAAATGACTTAAGTCATTTAAATAAAAGGATGAGGGTTTTAAAAACCCTAATATCTCTTTTCTTTCTTGTTTCTTCCCTTCCCTCCCACCTTTGAACCCTAAACCCTAGATTTTCAGATCATCTCCTCAAACATTTTAAATTAATAGTCTATTACTTTGTATTACTAATTTCAGGTGATTACAGGCTATCAGAAACTTGATGTATATATTTTTTTAAATATTTCTGAAATTACAGTCATGGCCATCGCATGACCGCATGAACGCCTAAAAAAGCTTGGAACAAATTAAAAATCATAAACATGATAGAGAGAAAGCTTCTGTAATTTCACCCATAAAGAGTGCTTCCTGCAATTGCCTAGAGGATTATGACTCCCAATACATCTTCATGGCTTGTTCTTTTTTATTGCTTCTGTTGAGCATTGAAATTGTTATTGCCATTGATCTCCTAACTTACACTACTACTACAGTTCTACCTGCTTTAATCAGTTGGTCTTGTATCTCCTATTCTTTCCATATAACAGTCACCAGCTCCGAGCCCTCTTTGTCATTGATTGAATACCTTCTTTAATATTCCCCATTTTTATCATAGTTCTTACTCGAAATATAAATCATAAATTTGTTGTGAATTTCAGCATCTTTCATTTATTTTAAACGAAGGCCTCATGTTTTGAACATTGTTACTACTCTATCTGTTTTGATACTATCAAAATTCAAGTCTTTATTTGAAAATTAAGATCGATGCTAGCTAACTAAAGTAGTAGTCACCTAATTCACGCAGATGACAAAGGCAAGTTCGATGAGCTGATTGAGGACAAAGGCGTCAAGATACTGATCGATCCGAAGGCTCTCATGCATGTAGTTGGAACAAAGATGGATTATTTAGATGACACACTCAAGTAAGCATAATAATATTCAGAAACAATTTTAGGAAAAAGTTTTTTTTATTAATGAGATTAAACTGGTGTTTCATTCAACATCAGGTCTGAGTTTGTTTTCATCAATCCCAATTCAAAGGGGGAGTGTGGATGTGGAGAATCATTTATGACAGCCGGCATCTCAAAAACCTCTAAATCAGATCTTTCCAAAGGTTCATGAAACCTTATCCTTAGTGTAGTTGATCTACAAAATCAAATCATTGATCTCACTCACACCATGGCGATAACAACACTGGTAAAATATCCATACCATGATTACCAGATTATGTATATGTCCAATTGTCCATTGATCCAATTTACTTGTGAAACCAATAAGCTGATTTTGTGGGATATCTTTTAGGAATTCCTAGAAAACTTGAAAATCTTATTTGACTGAAAGATAAACAAAATCAATATATGATATATCTCTACAAAATTGTCCATGATAAAATAAAAAAAAAAATGGTATCATCAAGAACTATCTTTTCAGGGACATGTTATGGACAAGACCAACATTGGTGAAGATGATAACCAATTCCAATAGAAAACCTAACAAAAACAGAATATAAGTTAACAAATACACTAATTCAACAGTTGAAAAGAATGTTTGAATTCTACTAACCAAAAAATACACGGCAGACTTCAACAATCTCGTTGTTTTTCATCGATGAGATGTCCAAAGTTTCTATTACCTATATAAAAAAGTGATGGAATTAGAATTGTGAAAAGTTTATTTATACAAACAGTTGGGTTGTTCGATAACTACCTGATGGAAGAAGTTCATACGAATAACACAACCAATCGAAAGAGCAGTTGCCATTGCAGATGAAGTGTTGTAGAGTCTCAGTAAAGTCACAATACTACGCCTCCTACCTAATTCTCCGATTATTATAGAGAAGAAACCGATGACTATCCACAAAATTGCGATCCTATCTATACTCTTCTTCTCCTTCCATCCAGAGAGAATCGTTAGAAGCGTGCCGATCACTTGGCAGACGGCCTACAAAAAAAAACCATCGAATCGGATTGGATCCTTTTCTGGGGATTTCTAACAGACGAAAGGATTTGGCTGGTGAACCTGAGCTGCGATCAGCAACCGGAGACGAGATTTCCCTTTCGCAACTTTAGTGTATCCTTCAAAACCGCAAACATTAAAAGAAAAAACAATCTTCTTCGTCGATGTCGTTGATGAAAATTAACATTGATTTGAGAAAAAAAATAGATCTGTACAAAAAAAAAATTGACAAGAGAGGATTTAGTTACTGGAATCGACGACCATTCTGTAGTTGTAATCGGAGCCATCGGTCCCTGTCGGCCTTCCCAAATTCGTCCTCCCACTCCGCTGCATCTCTTCTCGGGTTACTTTTCTTCCTCTTTCTTTTGCCGCCGTTTATTGGGTTTTGTGTTTATTTTCCAGTGCAGCCTTCTGTTGATCTGAATAATTTCGTTTGGGCTCCTATTCGGCCCATTTAGAAATTGTTATTTCTAATAAGTAATACTGTTAACTTGAACCGGACATCGTCAATGATTCAACAAGTTCGGAAATCTGAGTGAGATATGCATCGAAAATGAAGTACAAAGACGAAGAAAAAAGAAAATGTGAAGAAATTCTTCTTTGGATCTACCATATGTGATGGAATTAAATATTTTTATTAAAAATGAACAACATTATTCAAAATTACAGAATATAGTTTTGGAGAAGACATCACCGCAGCGTCGTTCCCACCTGAAACTACGAGCATCAACGAAAGAGCACACAGTGATAGACAAGTTTGGTAATATATATAAAAGAATTAAATTATTGATTCAAGTGTTTCTATTAAACATCTTTAATAGTCTCAACACATAATACAGGTATTGTTTGTTATGAAACAAACATGAGGATATATATGGTTGGTGTTCATTAAAAAAACTTCTGTTGAGAAATCTGAAAACACATCTGATTATTGAAAAATAAAATAAAAATAGCTCATTAATAAACAAGGAATGTTTTTTTATCGATAAATAATATCTCATTAGTTTTCTAAGAAATAAAATAGACAAAATCCTTGGCCCATTCAGGGGAGTTATGAACTTATGATTTTAACCAAGGGTATACATCAGGAGATGTTGGAAGTCTTGCAGTTAGGACTTCAACTCCTGTTTCTGTCACCTGCATATTATTAAAATTATAGTTACATTCAATAAAAAAATACAGCAATGTCAGTCAATTTGACTGGGATTTAGTGACACAAATCTAGCATCACTGTTTAAAACTCGAAATACCCACTGTTCATTACTTACCATTTTGAGATGCAATATGCGAGGGAAGAAATGTGTATGGATTTTATAATATTAAATTAAAAAAACGAATTGGATTTACCAATAGAGTGTGCTCAAACTGAGCACTTCGTTTGCCATCAGAAGTAACTGCAGTCCAACCATCAGGCCATAACCGATCGTGCCATGTCCCTAGTAAAAATGAATTGGTGTTTAATATTTTGATATTTTGAGCAGAAAAGTGCAAAGAGATATTAACATACCCATATTTATCATTGGCTCTATTGTAAAAGTCTGCCCTGCTTTCATTATACCTACCGCTTTATTTTCTATAAAAAAGTCAAGGTAAAAACATGAAACTAGAATATTGAAATATGATGCTATTAATTGAAGTTATTTGTTTTTTGGATCAAAGGAATAGAGTATACTTCCGTAATGTGGAATATTAGGAGCACAGTGAAATAATTCACCAATACCATGACCACAGTATGATTTGACCTGCAAAATACCTCAAGTAAAAAACACATTGTATCTAGTTTTCAGCTATGATTAGGAATACAAAAACAACACATTACCACAGTTAGCCCCGACATTGATGCATGACGATTTATAACCTCACCGATTTCACGGAAACGGACGCCAGGTTTAACTGATATTTGGAAAATATCATATTAGGGATCACTCGATTATTAAAAAAATTAAAAGTGCAGATCAATCAAACATAAAGCATGATACTACTATTGCATTATTATTTTACCAACCTATTACAAAATGAAGGCAGTAATAATTTAGCAGTGCCTATTATATAAAGATTTTTGTCTAAAAAAACTTAAGGTGGAAATAATAATAAAATACTGGCAGGTCAAAACCAAATAATAATGATTATTGTTTTATTTCATTGCCTCTAGGTTCATACTTCATACATTTACATGTTTCTCTTTATTGACTTATTATCATTCTTCTCAAGAGCTGGCAACACAATGGATCATTAAGGGATGACGACAAATGAAATTCGATTTGAATTCACGTTCAACGGATGCATGGGCAAAATTATCAAGGAACTCACAGACTCACTACCTAGACGTGTGGGGATTTTATGTTCACACCTAAATATACAAGAGAACAGGTATTGCCTAAAGGTCAACTAAAGATGAAACAAGAGAGAAATATTGAAGAGGTCGGTGGCTGTCTTCTCTTGTAACCATTTTACGGGAGAGAAAATGAAAAACTATTGTAGATGATTGGATTTATATCCAAAAAGGTGTCTTATGCTTGTACATCTTTGTGGGACTATGATCCCATCAGGTCATCTCCCATCCTTCAATAGTTTCCAGACAAACTGTTATTATTATAGTAAAAAATATAACCTTGTCATGTGTAGTAGTGAGACTTAAATTTTCTCATTTACATTAGCCATGAATGTTCAAAGAAACAAAACCCTCCTTGTCACTTTAAATACCAATTACCAATCATTTTACCTATTGATATAGCTTTCTCCAAACATTCATATGTAGCTCGAACTAGTTTCTTTGATGAATCATCAACGTTTCCCACAAAATATGTTTCATTCAAATCACCTGTATATAGAATTCAAATAAAACGGCATTTTCCTTGTGGGCATTAAAATTAAGAAAATAACATTTTCGCACCATGGACACCATTGTAACAAATAGTAACATCAACATTTACAATATCACCATCCTCAAGTGCCCTGCGATAGAATTATTATCAGTAACCATTGATAGCACTTAAATATCCAACAGAATGTATATAACATGAACCTGGCATCTGGAATTCCATGGCAGATGATCTCATTAACAGATCTGTTTATTAACAAAAAAATATTGTTATTTTCCTGAATTAAAGTTAAAAAAAATTAAATTAAATTAAATTAAATTGGTCAAACAATAATCTAAGTAAAAACAATTTAGAAATTCCTACGTGCAGCAGGACTTTGGGAAGAAATGGTAATTCAAAGGAGATGGATATGCACCTAAAATGGAAAATTTAAGAGATAAATTAGCATTAGGCAAAAAACATCATTAACATTGCAGTAGTATATAGGCAATATTGCAGTAGTGAGCAATGACTAATATAACATTCAAATTTTAAAATATAAAAATATGTACACTTAAGCCATGAATAAAGTTTATAGCCATGAAAAATTATATTTGTGCTTGAAAACCTCTCATCGTTTAAATGCGACGAGTGTCGAAATGATACATTTGGGTCTCCAATAATAACCATGGTTTGTGATGCACGCTAATACGCTGTTACATGTTAGATGACATAATTAAAGACACACCTTGGCATTTTGGCAAAGGAGGTAATCGGACGAATCTGGGTATAGATCCATCTGATCAGCTGATTAAATCAATTGTTTAGAAATTAAAAGTAACAGCTTGAGCCCTATACTTCTATTTGCGAATCAAAATTCTATTTAATCCCGGATCTGTTTACCTTCCCTTCGATGCATTTTTGGCCGATAATTTACCTCATAATTCATAAAGCTCACAAGAAATATACGAATAAGCCACCATCCCATCATCTGTAATAGATTACACACAATCTAACCCTCAACGAACTATACCCATCGAGGATTCAAGGCCTAGAGGAGATGGCCAATGAATACATGGGGCTATGTCCCCCCCAACTAAGAAGTCAGACCCATATGGGGTATGAGTATGAGTGACCACTGGCCACTCTATACTCTTTTTTTTTTGAAAAATTACAGAGTATAGCTTATAAAATGTTCTCTCTTGAATGAAATTTAATTGCTTTCAAAAAAAATATTCTCTCTTGAAGAGAGTCTCTTCAAACAGTTAATTTTCCGTTGAAGCACCGTTACAGATGCAAATCACGCAATGAATCCCGATATGTTTTCTTAATTTCTTCTATCTACACTCTAGAGTTATGTTTAACATGACCTCCACAGTGTGTTTTACCCTTAGTCAAGACTAAGGACCTTCAACGAAGAGAGACAAACTCCAAAAAGATTATTATATTTTAGATTGAAAAAATATATATTTTGTAAATAATTTTTTTTTCAAATTTTCAACCGCGATACTCGACAAATCGATATAATTTGAAATAGACAAGAAAAAAGACAATCTGATGACATGCTCAAAGTTCAAATAGAAAGATGAGAATTTACAATTCATGCTTATATTTGTATAACAATGGAGCAAACGATAAAAAAGTTGAAATAAAAATATTATAGCAGAACCACAATCAAGTAAGAGGTAACTCACCAGCATCAATTGATGCCTTATGCACTACATCATCTATTTCATCAGTTGTTATTCCAGGACGAATCACCCGTGCTGCAGCATCTAAAACTTTTCTGGCAATCTGAATGGTAGAAAAATTTTATTTTGTAATTTAATTTTACAATACATACATTAAAGTGTCAATCTTTTTTTGTATCAATCTGCCGATTACAAACTAGAAAAAAATGTAACTGTTAGCTAGTAATAAAAATCATATTAGAAGTTTTGCATGTAGTAAATGTTAATGACCCATTTAAGAATAATTAAAATGGGTCTCTTAAACAAGGGGATCAGCTCAATTAATTTCACAAACTCTGGTGAGTGAGAGTTTAAATCTATGCAGGTGTGCCAAAAAAAGATATGATAAATAATATAAACTTTTTGTGGGTTTTTATCAGCATGTTAAGAAACAGCAATTTATCAATTGTCGTGATTTGCTATTTGCACGATTATATAAACAGTAAAAAAAAACTAAACATATTATTTATTGTTCAGAAAAAATAAATATAGAATAATCTATATGATTGAAAATCGTATTGTAGTTTAATAAAGTTTACCACAATCAAAAGTGAAGAAAGATAGCAGGTACTTACTCGAGATGTTTCTCTCATTCTTTGAATTTGATCTGGTGTTTTGATCTACCAAGGAAAAACAGGTCATGCAATGATATACAAAAATAGGTAGCTATATTAACTTATTAAGGAAGAAAAGGTTGTATTTCTATATTTTTCACCTCAACATAGCTCTGCAGATTGCTATTGGGTTCAATTTTAGGAAGTCCCTATGAAATACGAAAACAAAGAATTAATTATTGGAATTGCAACCACATAATATGAAGATACCAAATTAAAATTAAAACGAAAATGAAAAGTATGTGTGTTATATAACATTATAACTATATATATAAGATTTAAGAGAAAACGATTTAAAAATGACTATTTGACAACAAGAGCATGCAAACATAATTTAGACAAAAAAAAGTCATTGAAACATTTGCGGGAAAGGGACGTGTCACGTGAGTAAGTGACAACTCGAAACTTTCAAAGACATAAACAGTGAGCATGTCGAACAGATTGATTTAGTGTGTGTTATTATTAAAATAAATGTTGCATTAAATTTATGTAGTCTGTATTAGTATTTTAGTCTTACCCTCTATTGTCATGTGACTTCATTAAATGTTACATGACTGAGTGGAGAGCTGAAAATGTAGTATAAACATTAGGTGGTTGTCTTGAGAATCTTAATCTTGTTTTAGCAGATAAGCTAAATGTCTACACTCAACAAACTTCGGTAGATCAGACACACTGTGAATCCAATGGAACAGTAACTGTGACATCAATCAGATTCCAATCTGATCGATCAAGAGAAAATAGAGAGAGGGAGAAATTGCACAGGATTTTTAAATTGATTTGGAGGTGCAAAATACAGATTACATAAAATTTAGTGATCCAAAATAACCATAACCAAATTTAGTCCATTAAATGTTATTTGATGAACTTTCTGGGACTTTTACCGTCTCCATTCTTACATCTCCCATAATGAATAAGCCTCAACAAATCTACCCTAATAAACAGTCCTGAGTCAGTCATTGTCAAGGCCAAACCCGATTGACATATTGGGGTCCTTGGTCACGGAATACATGGGGGTCCAATTAGGTATCGATCGAGTAATTTGTGAGGTGAATTCCCCCTCCTTTTCCATATGATTCCTTCCTATGCATTAGACGTAGCAATTGGGCTAGCCGACCAGATCGGGTTCATGTTCAAGTGACAGGCCAAGTAAAAAGTAAAACCCTAGAAAAAACTTTAAAAAAATGAGTCTTTAAAGAAGACAAACCAATTCGTTTGACAAGAATCCTATTTCCTAATGATGAAAATTTGAACAATCGTCAGGTAGGCAATTCACCCTCAAATCACTCGGTCAGTTTCAACTTAAGGACCCACTTCTCAATTCTACTCAAAATACTCCCCTACTTACTGTGGTGCCTTGATCCCTCTCAGATCGAACATCATCAACCACTGAACCACCTATATATATATGACTGATCATTGTATAATTGTATTTGTATTACAATTTACAAATGATCTGAAATCACAACAATAATTACAACCACTGTTAAGTAGGATTTTTTTCAAATCAGATTAAAAACCTTATGCACACTTGATGCAGAGCATCTTAGTAGTCTTGTTATAAAAGACAAGACTAAGTCAAGGATTATTAACTCTAAAAGCTTAATGGTTAATTCAAACTTCATTTTCTTCTCATATTTTCTTATCGGATCATAGGGATCGAGTCAAGGTTCCGGATGCGCCTCTGCGCGATGCGCCGCCACCTGGAGCATCTGAGCATATGCGCTCAGATGCGCCAGTGGCATTTTCGTAAATATTTATAAAACTATAGGAAATTAATATTTTTTTATATATCTAAATTATATTATTTAAATTTTTTAGTTAAAAATATATTGGATAGAAAAATTATTATAATACATATATTTATTAATTATTATAACACCCTATAATTCATTGTAACACCAAGGTTTAAAAACCGGTTAACCATTTAGGGGTATTTTCGTAATAATATAGCTCTATAAATGGCTAGGGTTTCTTTAAACTTATAAAAGAGAGGCTTTTATAACAAGAAAATAATAAATAACCCAAGAGGCTTTTACCAAGTACTAACG
>LFYR01000223.1:258455-324829 GCA_001185155.1 Zostera marina | reverse complement strand
TTTAGTCCCACATCGATAGAATTCAAAAAACACAAAGAAGGTTGGTCTATAAATAAAGATTCATTTTGTCTAAAACAAATATGAAGTCTAAAGAGTGGGAGGAGCTTATATTAAAAATAATATAGCTCTTTTCATGGACCAATGTATAAATTTTTATGCTAAAAATTTATAAGGTCTTAAAATAAAAAAAAATTGGCCTTTTTTTTAAAATAAAAACAAAACACTGTTTTAAGTTATTTAAATAACTTAAAATAGGCCTGGATCCAGGTCGGATGTTACCCGGATCCGGCTAAGGGAGATGCGCCAGGCGCATCTCCCTCTGGGGGCGCATCATCGCATATGCGCGCGCACCCAGAACCTTGGATCGAGTGCTGGTGTAATAATTCCTATAGTTTTCAGGCCCTGTCAATGATTCAATCTATCAGAAGAAGAAAACGGAGCATGCTGAAGTATGAAAGTATCAAGCTTACATCTAATGCCCAATCTGGTTTTTCGATGCTATCAGGTACCAGACGTTGCTTGGATATCGGGAATGGCCTTAGTGATCTGCAAACAATAAAAAACAGTGATTTAAGATCGAGGAATTTAGAAAATGCAGTAGCCAATAGCCAGTAAGAGCTAAATAAAATAGAAATTTTATCCAACTTAAGAAGCAATAGTTAGTGAAAATATGGAAATGTGAAAGAACACTGCAAAAGCCAAAACTTACCCAGTCCAATCAAAATGAGGAAGCTTGGCTGTCCTACTCCGACCCTTTTTTGAGCAATACAGCCAGCCGTCCTGCAGCGCCAAAGAATTTGCGCTCAATTTTGAAGATGATACTGATTTTGTGTGGATAGCTTTGTGAGAGCTCCAAGATGCTTTAAAACAATCCTGTGTACTATTTACGAATAACTGTAAACCAACTATGTAAAAAAAACATGCACGTAAATGCTCCAACGAATCAAATTTCAAACATTAAACTTTAAACCATACAACTTATAAATTATAATTCATAGAATCCTCTGGAAAACATATTATAAGTGATAGAAAAATAACTATGAATAATAAAACATAAAGGCAATTGCACATTGAGAAGCATGGGATTTGAATGTTCATATATTATAGAATAAAATTATAAATATCATACTATTCATACCCCACATCAGAATAGAATATTACCATAATGGTTTCCCATTTAGGTCAAAGTTGTATATATAGAAAGGAACCGTGGTATATGAAATTGTGAATTCATGATAGTATCATGGTAGTCTAGGCGTCTAGCTATAGGATCTCACCTGATCCAGTCAAGGTGGGTGGATATCTTGGACCAGGAAAGGCAATCATCATGGCCAAAGAGGTATTTTAGCACCTAGGGAAGCAAGACCAAACACTTTTACTCAACTAAAGAGTCAAGATTATATATCTTTATATAATTCCTACTTAGGAATTTGGGAAATTGTCTGTAAGATTGTGATTATTAGAAGTGAAAAAAACAACTCCACTTAGAGAAATTTTTACCTGAGTAAATATTTTTCAGATCTTCATCAGATCTTTGCCAGAAGTTGATTTATCAGTAATATAATAAAATAAACAAAAGATCAGTGGAGGTTAATTAGCTAAAAATGTCAAACTCAACTACAATGTTATTTGCTGGCTGCTAACAAGTCAAGCCCAAGCCTAACTTGTTAGGAAAAAGTTTGGAGCATTTGTATCCCTAAATAGTAAATATAATGTGTTTTACTTTATAATGGCAGTATTTCTATTGGCCTATTGGGTCTATTATGGAACAACGATAGGTCATTAAGTCCTTCCTCTCACTATATAAAGAAAGTTTAATCAATATGAGAAGAAGGGGATAATATTATGCATGTTTAAAACACGCTATATCTAAACTACGCAATAGAATATACTAATATATTGTGAAAGTAAACATATCTTAAATTTGGTTAAACAAATACAAACCAGAATGCAGCTCCTTCTCGAGGCAACTTTAGATCTAAACACTTTGGACATCTGGTTCAGCAGAAAAATATCAAAATTGTGAATGGAATAACAAGCAAAAACAATACCAATATAACATGATGCCAAAAGAAAACATATGGTCAGGAATCCCCAGCGTATGGGTTAATGATTTGTTCATAACCATATGATTACAAAAGAGCAAACCCAGTTGAAAGATAAGATAGATTTCTGCCAGGCTCTAGAGATTAAGTACTGATTGGGATAATCACAATACATAATACAACAAAGATAATAGGTTTGATGCTAGCATTATCATATTTGGGGTTATTTTTCGTATTTGATCATCATCAGAATGGGAATTTGGGTCAGTAATTTTAAAAATGTTCGATTCTGTCATTCAAGTTTCAAATGATTTAGTATAAATGAATTTATCATATTAAGATTTAGGAAGTCAATGGGTCAAATGAAACCTAAACGGCTTAATGATATCATGGAGATTTTTCAATCACTCAAGAACTTTGAACGTTATAAAATAGAAGCAGGAAAGCAAAATAATCTTATTATTGAGATAATGAGTCAGTCAGTCAGTGACCAATGATCATCCACGAATCAATATTACATTAAACCAACATAACGTATGAAATGAAGAAAACACCAATCCATTCAATGATACTTGATACAGTTGGTTACTTACTGAAGTTGAGCAGTCTTGCCGCAACGAACGCAGGATAGCAGTGCTGCCGATTCCTTCGTATCTCCATCCATACTCGGTATTTCCTTTTTGAATGAGGAGAGGAAATGATCGAATCAGGATCCAAATTTCAAATAAACTACACAATCGAGAACAAAAAGAAGATCGGAAATGAAAAACGAGAAAAAATTACTGGAACTGCACGACTACGCCGATGAGTGAACGACGACGAATCACGACGGCTAGGGCTTTTGGTTCGGTTCGTGCCGGGAAGAAAAAAAAATCTTTAGATCGATTCAATCTTTACTCTTCATTCTTCAGACAATTAGATTAAAAAAAATCAAAAATTTGCAATCATGTACTCATATTTTCAGTTTACTATTATTTATTACTTTAGTATTTTAATTGGTGTTTTGGTAATTAAAATAAAATCATTAAATGAAAATCTCCATTCTTCTCAAAGTATTTACAATATTGACCTTTATTTTATTATTTTTTATTTATTTATAACAGTACTTTTTATATTAAAAGAAAATTAAAAAATATTACAAATAGTTATATATAAGCAACGGTGAATCCAGGAATTTTTTCTCTAGAGGGTTAATTTTAAATCATTTAATTAAATTCAGAAATATTTTTTTAATTCAATTGTTCTCGATGATGTGTCATATTTTCGTACTGATACATAATATTATCATTACTAAAATAAATCATTTTTAATATATGTTACTAAAATATATATCATTCAATCAAGCATCATCCATACAATTGCGACAACTTAATTTCATACGATTGTTGAAAAAGATTTTTCCACTGAAGCAATCGCAACTGGTAATGTGAGTGTTAATTTTAACAAATGAAACACTAAAGAAAATACGATATTTTTTCTCTTCTTAATTAACTTTACAGTTAACTCTCCAATTTCATTCAAATTCGAAAATTCTTCGTTATTAAGTACATGAAAAATGTATTATGACAGTTAATCTTCAAAAACTCTAATGTCAACAGCAGAAAAATCTACTTGATAAAATTTCGTTAAAATCAGTATCTTTGTTTTATCATAAAAACGAAATTCATTATCCGACGTCAAACAATTCATGTATTGAATTAGATCCATATTTGATGTTACAAAATAATCATTCAACTGCTTGTCAATAACTAGATAAAACAATTCAGTATAATGTCAATGAATATTTGATACCTTATGAAGTAACGTACGTTTTGATCTACCAGGGGGAATGAACGAAGGTGTAGAGTTGTGGAGAGTGGAGTCAAAAAAATAAAATAAATGGATGGAGACGGAGGAGAAAAAGAAATAACGAAATTTTTAAATCCTTAGATATAGATGAACAACTATAGGTAATTAAGGTAAATATAGTAATAAATTAATTATTAATAGGATAATGATTTATGAATAAAATATTTTTAAAAATTTAAAGTTTATAAAAATAAAATATTTAGTATTATTATATTTATATATTTTAAATGGTGGGTGGGTATAGTATATTTTTTTATTTTTTTTGACGGGGCTCAAGTCCTCCAAGCATAACTTTAAAATATTGATAACTTTAAAATTTACTTTGCCAATCCTAAATCTAACCTTGCTCTGATTGCACGGGGTTATCATGAATGATCATGATAAAAACATTTCAAGAATCAAGATTGGTATGCGTTAGTTTCTTCTTTTGTCCTGTGTGATTTTTTGAACCGGTCATTCTTGAATCTCAATTCAGTTATGTTTGTGATTTGTTTAAATAGCACCTCCTGTAATCTGTTTATCTGTCATTCTCCTCCCAAAGTATTTACAATATTGACCTTTATTAAATCACTTATATATCATGCCATTTTTTATTCCAAATTTATTAACACACACTCTCACAATTATTTATTTAATTCGATCGATACACTCTTCAATCTTCACTCAAATCTTCACTCAGCAATGGGGATAATGGCAGTGGTAATGACCGTGTCCACGGCGGTGGTGATAACGGCGTCCATAACGCCTGTGTTTCTCTTCTTCAAGGGTTTCCATATCTAAATCTTTTGCTACTTCACCAGTGAGCCCTATGGTATGCTCTTTCAAATCATTTGCAACACCGGTGTTGACATCTGCATACATCGGGAAGGAATTTATTAAACAAGATAAATATTATCATATTGATATGTAAGATATTTGGTCTTGACTGTCTATATTTTTTTCCATACCTGATCTCGCGAGATGTTTAGGATGAAAAATTAACAGCTACATAGTTTATAAGAAGTAAACGCACAAGATCGACGACACTTACCTGCTACATAGTTAGTCTCTTCTTTTCTTTCAGTAGCCATGTCATTAGCAGTGGTGGTGGCGGCAAAAAGAATGGATACTACGAGCAGACAAAACACGACAAGAACAAAAACTTTAGTGCGACAAGCCATCAAATCTTAATTAAACGTACTAATTTTGTTTCCAAACTGATTTGTGATTGTGTGAAAAATGAAATGTGATCATATCCATATTTATAGCCGGATTTCTTTATAATTAACTGAGCTTACAAAAAAATTAGTTGGTTGGTCAGATCAAATAATAAATGGTTTAAATAGTTAAAAACCCAATTGACGGTTGTAACTTGTGAGTTGTGAATCAATTAAATGGAAGTTGGCATGTCACAACATGTAATTAAGAACTTGTACTTTTTTTCCTACTTTTCAACATACCAAACACTATTTCACTTGAATTAGATTTCAATTTTCATTATTTAAATGGTTGAAGGTTATGTTATGTGTCACATAACTTATAAATAAAAGATTTCAATACTTATCATGTTCGAAAATGGTTATGTCGGCAAAACGTCTCGATCCCTTCAATCAACCGTTTGGATAAATATCATAATATATATGTAAATGATAATTATATCAACCGTCTCTCGACTTAGACTTTTCCTTACTTTTTTAAGTATATCTGGCATTTGTTTTCAAACGCCTTGTTGCACTTCTATTTCAAATGCTTTTTTAATTACTTGTCGTCGACTTTTAAAAATATTCTAACTTGTGATCTTTACATTAGGATTTCAAGGTAGTGGTATTATATCACTAGCTTGTTCTTGTTTCAAACACACGACCTAGCTTTCTTTTTTCTTTCAGTAACTTTTATCCATAATTCTAAATTATCTGGGAACGGATGTGATTAAGGGTGAGAACGGGGCGGATATTCTGCCCCGTTTTTCATTTTTTATCTCGTTGCCCCGGTCATATTTCGGGGCAGGGCGAAACCCGTGCGGGTCGTCCTGGTTTTTTTCAAAATTAATTTAATTTGATTTATATTATATTAGATATATGATTATTAAAATATAAGAATCAAGGTAAAAAGTTTACCCATTTTAAATTTTTTATTTTTTTTATTTTTTTTAATTTATAAATTTTTTCATTTTTATATTTCCAGGCGAATCTTCCCGGTCACCGGGTCTCAGGACGGGTCTCGGGATAGGAAGGTAAGGTACCTAACCCGCCCCGTTTTCCCAGACCAGGGCGCGCCTTTAGTGTGGGTCGATGTTGAGGATTGGGCTTACGAGACTAGGTGAAACCCTGATCGAGAATCTGGGGTATCATCAGTATTTCCCTATAAATACCATCAGTTATAGAATCCAGATTAGTTGTTTGTTGTTAGTTAACTGTCATTATTAAAATTTTATTTTCAGTTCTTCAATGTTTTTGCCGACTTAATCATTTATAATGGATGTTGACAAATCATAAGTAATTAAGAAACTTTGTACTTTTTCTCTAGATTTTAAACGTGGTAACTGCCAATTAAGATTTCGATATAAAATGTTATATTTTAATAAATATTAAATATAATAAAAAGCTGGAATAGCTCAGTTGGTTAGAGCGTGTGGCTGTTAACCACAAGGTCGGAGGTTCGACCCCTTCTTCTAGCGTTTATTTATTTTGGTCTGTCTACCGTTTATGATTTACCTACCCTTTTCTCAAAGGTTAACGTAAAATAGTAAATAATTAAAAACCGCATTTCAATGATCACAAAAATAAATTTACAGATCCAAAGCATAATACTTTCCTTTGCGTGTACTTTTGGTCCATTGACCAATTAACAGAAATTATTTTTTGGAAGTTGTATCCATTTGTTAAAACTCCAGATTTATGGGGTTTTTTTCAAATTATTCTTTAGTCGGTTAGTCCCCTATTTTCTCTGGGTTTATTTTATAAAAAAACTCTTTCATTATTAACCAGTTGAAGGTGACAGTACAACTCGAGAATAATATAACATATGATTAACGTTGCAACTCGAATCTATCGAACCGAATAACTAAGTAATCGATTCGGTTCGTTTAAATAAATCAGTCTATTCTTGGGTTTGGATTCGGTTCGTTTAATAACCGAACCTGAATACATCAAATACTGAACTTTTTTTAAATCATTCTAAAAATAAACAATAAAATATTGTTTATATTCTATTTTCTTTTGTTAAATCAATCATTAGTAATCTTGATTAAAAACTTGCATTAATATACTATATTAATTAAAAATTACAAAAATATACTAATATAAATTTATAATAAAAAATTATATAATAAAAAATAATAATATATAATAAAAATGTTAAACGACCTAAACCAAGGTTTGGGTTTGGTTGGTTTAATTAAACGAATCTATTTTAAGGTTTGAGTTCCGTTTGTTTAGTAACCGAACCCGAAACGAACCGAATAGTTCGTCGAATACCAAACTTTTGTTGCAACGCTATATATGATGTAGAACTCGTTATACAAAGTTTAATTGTTGATAAATAATGCATCGTCAGTCGACAGTAACACCTGAAAATTCTCGTAATTTATTATTCACCAAAACTCAAAAAGACCATAAATCTCTAATTAATATTCGAAATAATTCGATCTCGTTCCTCAGATTTTATGATTAATTTGATGGGCCGGTCGGTGCAACTGTGCAAGATCCGATTGTCAGAATCCGCCGGTGAAGGGAACCCCGGTGGTTGTTATCCACACTCCTCCGGCAATAAAACTATTCACCGTAAACTGCTTAACCAACGAAGGTCTCACGATCACATGGTAACCTGGCCATTTTACCCTAAACCTTCCTAACGACGATGGTCCAGTATTGCGGAACTCGGCGTAGTACAGAGTGTCGAGTCCCAAAGTTCCCCGGAACTCCAAATACCCTTTGAGATGCACGATGCTACTGAAGTAATTCTGAAGGAACACAGTTCTGGAGTATATCTTCCATGGCCGGCCAAGATACGTACTTACAGTCCGATGCACCGGCCAAAACTCCGGAGAAGAGATGATATTACAGAACTGTATGACAATGCCGGTATTCTGATTAGGATCAGTTCTCCCTTGAGCAGTGATGACATTAGCACCTCCTTTTGCCGGTTTTCTTGCAATGATATTGCATTTCTGAATAACGGCTGCCGCGTTTCCGAAGATGAAGTCGACGGTACCGTAGATGTCGCATTCACGGTAGAATTGACGTTGAGAGAAGACGCAGAGAGTGTCTTGGTAACCCTCGAGACTTGCACGGTAGATAACGGAGTTGTCCGATGCGAGGAGGAGCGCTAAAGCTTGACTTCCGAGACCATACGTATTTCTGATTGTCAGATCCATTGCAACGAATCCATCTCCAAACACAGCTAAAGTTGCAGACGTGATCAGAGTGTAACCATCTTTCACACTATTCCGGCCGGTGATAATCGTCTTCCCTTTTCCATCTCCGATTAGAGTAACATCACGCATGCTACTCGGAATATTGATATTCTCATTATAAACACCTTTTTTTACGTATATAACCAATCTCCGACCATCAACCCTCGCTCTTCTCGCACCGGCTCTAACTGCCGGTCCAATCGTGCTGTACTTCCCGGACCCATCTTTGGCGACGATAATATCTGGTTTCACAGTGGCCAGAATCCTCCCTCTGTATTCCTTCTCCCTCAGAAGAGCCGTGGGTTGGTTGGCCGTGATGAGATTCGGTTCGTTGATGGCAAGACAATTGCTAATAAGTTGAGACACGTTGTATTTGGTTAAAGATCCGTTGAAGAATTTGACATCCGGTAACATGACGTCACTGGTGAAGATCCTGCTCCCACAAACGTCGAGATTGGTGAGCGCCGCCGACAGCCAAGTCTGGTAGTCGTAAGGCGAGTCAATGGCCTTCCGGAAAAGGATGGTACGGTTGAGTTGGAGTACGGTGTTGGTATAGAGATTCTCGCAACCGTACCATGCCTGATAATCGGACTTGGCGAGGTTTTTCTTAAAACCTCGGAGGTGGTTACGTGCGGCAATGGCATTTGTGAGAGAGGCTTCAAGAGAGAGTCCGTAGAAGGTGGGTCGATCGACCATCTCATGGCGAGGGAGGCTCTTTGTGCAAGATTCAGGATGCGGGACGTCGGAGCACCATTTCCCTAGACTACGGCGTTCGTGGTCGTCGGCGAATGCGCCATGGATTTGAAGGAGGAGGAGGAGAGGAAGGAAGAGGATGAGTAGGTGTTTGAGATTCATTCTGGGAAAGGTGGAGTTGAATTTGGGAATATTCAGTAGCATATAAATAAGAAGAGAAAAAGCTCGTCGGAGATGATGATGATGAAATCTGAAGCAATGTTGCACCGTCGCAGCTAGGTCTATTTATATTAATCGTAGGAGTTTGAGTAAAAATAGGAAATCCCAAAAAGTTCAATCACATCAATCTTTTTTTTTTGTAGTTTTTATTTCACACAGTCCAAAATACAAGCCATCATTTTCTTCGTTCGAGATCACTTAACTCATTCTTCAAATCTGCTCTTTGATACCATGCATGTTCCTCCACTGATACCATGTATGATGCAGGAAATGATTACAATAAGGAAGCTGCAGGAAGAAGATTGCAATAGAAAAGTAGTAGCGTGATGCTTGAAATATTAATTGTATGATGATGAGTGGAAGCAAGGTATCAATCACATAAACTCGTTAAATAACAAAGAGGACAACTTGATGGATAATATAAGACGCTTCAGGTGCGCCGACTAGATCCGTCCGCTCGTCCACATCTGAATCGCACTGCGATTCATAGCGTTGCAAAAAAATGTCGGTACAAAGTAAAGTTGTCTCATTGGTCTCAGGAACTATTAAGGTTTCTGAAGTTCAATGTTCGAATCTTACTTTGTATATTTTCACTTAAATTTACCCGATGATATATTATGTGGCTCTGGTATATCATTCGGAGGTTGACAGCTCTACATCTGTAGAGATGTACCCTCCGTTATAAAAAAAAAAAATCGATATTCGACGAACTATTCGGTTCGAACCCGAACCTTGAAATAAATTCGTTTAACATTTTTATTATATTTTATATTTATAGGGAAATTATCAGGTGCAATATTACTAAATGTGATAAATACGCCGTCCTCCATCTTAGTCGTTCATTTGACATCCGATGACTTTTATTCTTCACGACGGGTTGTTCTAACTAGCGCACGACGGAAAATTCGACGGCCCACATTCGACGACTTTTATTCAATCAAAAGATCTGACGGTCCACATTCTCACGTTGCAAATATCACATTTAGTGATATTATACCAGAAGTTTGCCCTATATTTATATTATAAACTTATATTATATAATTTTTTATTATAAATTTATATTATATATTATTTCATAACTTATGTATATATATTTTTGCAATTTTTTATTAATATAATATAATAATGCTGATTTTTAATTAACAAAAAAGGATAATTAAGGATTGACTTAACAAAAAAAAATACTATAAACAATATTTTTTTATTGTTTATTTTTCAAAAATAGTCAAATACACACGTTTATTTTTAGGATAATGTAAAAAAAGTTCAGTATTTGACGAATTATTTGGTTCGGGTTCGAGTTCGGTTCGTTTAATAACCGAACTCGAACTCAAGAATAGACTCGTTGATTTAAACGAACCGAACCGATAGGCTCGAGTTGCAACATTAGCGATTCACAACGGTGTCGAGATGCGGTTTCTCACCACTAGAAGGTTTGTTTCAGTTATAATGGAATGTGTATCAACAGTAACGTTCTCTATCTTGGTTAAAGAGCAGCTATCGAGACAGTTCTATGCTGAAAGAGGATTGCGTCAAGGAGATCCATTGTCCCTCATGCTATTCAACTTGGTCATGGAAGGCTCAACACAACTATTTCTAAAGGATGAGCTAGGAAGGTGGACAGATTAACCATTATATGACGAACTTTTGATGGCGAGTTTCTATCATTACAAATGATCGTCATTAATTATCGTCAGGAAATCACCATATATCCGTCATTAATTATCTGCCATCTATTATTTTACCTCATTTTTCACAACAACAAAAAAAAACATTTATTTACAGGAATTTTTAGGATTTTATGACCAATTTTGAAGTAAGCTAAATTATCCATTTATTTTAATTCCAATGAGGCAATGATCTTATTAATTATTATGTATGATATATAAGATCAAGAGAGTAATTAATCAAAATAATATAAATGATCCATTTAATCATTTATTGAGATTTGTCAAATCTCAATATTTATTTAAAAGATAGTCCCACATCGGTGGAACTTATTCCTCTAAACCCTTCCTTCTCTCTATATATATAATGAAATTCTCACCTGATTTTTTTATATTATCAAAACATTCAAACTTAAACCATGGATGATAGAGTTGGAGACTTTGCTGAAATCCAAATATCTGGAGATATGATTTTCGAACCTATACTTGAGGAGGGGGTTTTCAGATTTGATTGCTCTGCAAAAGATAGACAAGCAGCATTTCCCAGTTTTTCTTTCGTTCAGTCTAAACTAAGAGACACAACCATCACATCACATCAGCTTCCTCAGTATGTTCCTGTATGCAAATGCATTGATGGGCAGCAAATTGTCAACATTCAGGTGATCTGAGTGAGATTCAGCAGTTACTTTTTTTGTCAACTTAACTTACCGATTGATCACTGTGTTGTATTGGTTGTATGTGCATTAGCTCCCGGACGGCACATCTTTCTATGGAACCGGAGAGGTTGGTGGGCATTTGGAGCGTACGGGAAAACGTGTGAGTAACATCGATTATTCTACTACACAGAAATAAAATCATAAAATCATACATGTTTTTTGTAGATATTCACATGGAACACAGATACTTGGGGTTATGGCTCAGAAACAACAAGTTTGTACCAGACACACCCTTGGGTTCTTGCTGTTCTTCCTGATGGAAAGGCATTAGGTGTTCTTGCTGATACAATTCCAAAGTGCGAGGTTTGTGCTATTCCGATCCGGCTTTTAATCGAACCCAGTCATTTTCTACTAGTAATTTATATGTTCCCTCCTTTTTTATATCTCCAACAGATAGACCTCAGGGAAAAATGTAAAATAAAATTTGCATCTTTAGCTCCATATCCAGTCATCACATTTGGTCCTTTTGAATCTCCTAATGATGTTCTGGTTTCTCTGTCCCATGCAATTGGTAAGCACGTGTTTTATTATCCTGGCTATTTCCCCACTTGTCTGAGTCCTATTTATTTTTAGGGACTACCTTCATGCCATCGAAATGGTCCTTGGGCTATCATCAAAGTCGCTGGAGCTATGATTCCGATGCTAAAGTTCGGAAGGTTGGTATTTAGATATGCATTTTTTTACAGTTAGTTAGTTAATTACAATTTACACAAATCGTAATTGCAGATCGCTGAAACATTTCGAGAGAAGGGTATACCTTGTGATGCTATATGGATGGACATTGACTATATGGATGGTTTTCGATGCTTCACATTTGATAAGGAAAAATTCCCCGATCCGAAATGTCTAACAGACGATCTTCATGCCATTGGTTACAAAGCCATTTGGATGCTTAATCCTGGAATCAAACATGAACCTGGATACTTTGTTTATGAGAATGGAACAGAGAACGACGTATGGACTTTAAATAAGGACAAAGAAACTTATGTTGGTATGATTCTTTAATTTGTTATATTGAATGTTATAAAAAAAATAGAGAATAGATCAGAATGTTATCATTTCAATCCTTATGTGAACATGCAATCTTAATTAAATCACAAAAGTTACTTGTAAAACTTCTATTTTGATGATCTTTAGGGTGTGTATGGCCGGGACCGTCTGTCTTCCCTGATTATACACAAGAAAAAACTCGAATGTGGTGGGCAGAATTGGTGAAGGACTTCGCTTCTAATGGAGTTGATGGAATATGGAACGATATGAATGAACCAGGCATTTTCCTGGTAATATTAAAATAAATTCATATTTTCATTTGTTCAAAATCACTAGAAAAGAACTTATATGATCTTATGAGAATAAAAGTTTACATAAAGTTATGAGTTCTATTCTCAATATTTCATTTCTTACATTTTCAGAATATACAAAAAAATATGCCAGAGAGCAATATTCACCGAGGAGACATCGAATTAGGCGGCCATCAAAACCATTCTCAATATCACAATGTATGAGTCAAGATAATATATTTCTTTACGTACATTGATTTGATTGTTCACACATTTTCCCTCCTAATTTTTGTTTCATATTTTTAGATATATGGTACTCTTATGGCAAAAGCAACTTACGAAGGCATGAAAATGGCTGAACCGAATAAACGCCCTTTTGTTCTCTCGAGAGCTGGATTTATAGGTAGCCAAAGATATGCTGCTACTTGACTGGTGATAATCAATCAAATTGGGATCATTTCCGTATGACTATACCTATGGTTCTTCAATTGGTGAGTTAATTACAGTATCACACACTATATGAGATTGAATTCTATAATCAGAGTTTATTTATTTATTTAGGGCCTAAGTGGACAACCATTATCAGGACCAGATATTGGTGGTTATGCAGGGCATGCTACTCCCAAACTTTATGGTAGATGGATGGGTTTGGGGGCTATGCTTCCTTTCTGTCGTGCACATTCTGAAAATAGAACTATTGACCATGAACCATGGAGTTTTGGTGAAGAGGTTTGTTTTTGTGAACCATACTAATGATTCATTATAATTTTAAAATTTATTGTTCCTATATATTAAGTGTTTTATTTTGTGTGGATTAATTTTTAGTGTGAAGAAGTTTGCCGTCTTGCATTAGCTAGGCGCTATCGCCTTTTGCCTCATCTATACACCCTTTTTTATTTGGCCCATACAAAAGGCGATCTAATTGCTACACCACTATTTTTTACAGGTATGTTTTGATGAAATAATTTCATTCACACTGAAATCACCTCACTAATTTCTTGAGATCAAAATCTTCTTTTTCTTTTGTAGATACGAAAGATCCCAATTTAAGAGAAATTGAGGATTCATTCCTGTTGGGTCCTCTTTTGATATGTATATGGTATAGTATTACTACTCAATTGAAACTCAGGATACAAATAAATTAAAGCATTGCCATTTTATTAATCATCTAAATTATTAATTTTCGTTGAAATGGTTATTATCAGCACGACGCCTAATAAGAGATCCGTACCAGACAATTTACCAAAAGGCATTTGGATGCCGTTTGATTTTGGCGATCCACACCCTGTATGAAAATTTTAATTTAATCTATTCCAAGGGTTTCGTAATTTAACTCAGTGAGTTAATTAGATTTTTTGATTGCTAATCATAATTTATTTTTCTTCTTTTGAAAATCAGGATTTACCAAATCTATATCTACAAGGTGGTTCAATTATTCCCACAGGGCCTTCTGTTCAGTTTGTTGGTGAGTTAAACCCGACAGATACCATCACACTGCTGGTGGCTTTAGATAAGAATGGTAAGTACTAAGTTGTGGTGTGAGTTCGTATTTGAACCGAGTAGAATTTATTTGAGAAATCTGTATCATCTTTCAGGAAAAGCACAAGGCATTTTATTTGAAGATGACGGTGATGGTTATGATTTCACTCATGGGGATTACCTATTGACTCACTATGTTGCTGAGCTCAAATCTTCGATATTCACAGTAAAAGTGTTAAAAACTGAGGGTTCTTGGAAGAGACCTAAGCGTTCCCTATGTGTGCAATTGTTGCTTGGAGAATTTTCCATGGTATGTAAACTATATAACCTGATATCATATTGAATCACTATACGATCACTCCCTAATAACATTCTTTTTGTCATGAAGTTTGAAATTCAAGGTGTAGATGGAGAAGACCTCTGTGTTTCTATGCCGTCTGAACAAGATATGTCTGAGCTGGTCTTGAAAAATGAAAATCAACACAAATACCTCTTAGGTATCGATATTTTATCCATTAACAACTTGATTATGTCCTTCTCGATGATTTTTAATTTTCATGAATACGTCTTCTATTTGATCATATAATCAATCTTGATATCTTATAAATGCAGAGAAAGCTATACCAATTCCAGATTTTGATGAGGCTGCAGATTACAAAGGAGCGGAACTTGCGAGGACGCCTGTGGAGATACAAAGTGGTGAATGGATTCTTAAATGTATACCCTGGATAGGGGGTCGAATAAACTATTTGGTGCATTCTCCCACAGGTTGTTCAATCACACATTTTCATTATGCTAGTAGCTATATAATAATTATATCGATATAGAACCAAAAAGAATGAAAAATACATTCATTTGTCCAAATGCAAGGTTCTGAATGGATCGGAAGTCGATTCTACTCAGATGGCTATGAGGAATTCAGTGGGCTTGAAGAGAGCTCTAATGGCTATGAGAACTCTGCTGGCTTCAGAGATGGCTTTGAGAGCCATGTTGGAAAGTCAGAAAAATTTAATATCACTGCGTAAGTCTTGTTCAATTTTTGTAGAAAGATATTTTCTCTTACAGAAGAAAAAAATTAAAATTTGATCATGACCCCAAATTCTGGTGTAGGAGGGTCATTTCAGAATCAGGCGAAGATGAATCTATGAGCATGGAAGCAGATATTGGCGATGGATTGATTATGCAACGCCAAATATCGATTCTTAAAGACAATCCAAAGATTATTGAAATCAACTCTTCCATCGCCACACGCAATGTGGGAGTTGGTTCTCATGGATTGTCAAGGTTTGCAAATTCTATACAGATATCTATCTCACCTTTAGTTGAATCATTCATTGATCATGTATATATTGCAGGTTGTCTTGTTTACGTATCCATCCACGGTTCACCCTTCAAAATCCTTCTCATGTTTTTGTTAGTTTTGTCGCCGTGAATGGATCCACATATGAAATTTTTCCTAAGTTTGGCAAGCATTATTTGGACGGCGATCTCCGACCAAATGGTATTATCTTTCTTCTAATAAAACTTTTCAGACAAACAATGGAATTTAAATGATCAAGTGGTTTGATGTTCATATTTTTATAGGGGAGTGGAAGTTGGTTGATAAACTTGCTGGCATAGCTTTGGTTAATCGATTTGATCCAGATGAAGTTAACAAGTGCGTTATCGATTGGTACGAACGCATGGTGACCCTTGAGTTGTGTTCCGAAGAGAGATCGATCTCAGATGACAGTCCCATAAAAATTTCTCACAACTATGAGGTTGAGAACATATGCTAGATATGTCATTGATGGTTTCAACTATGTTTGTATTTCAATAATGAAATAACTATTTATTTCACATTGCGTGAAATATTTCAACTTACCATTTCTGAAATATATTTGCTCAGTGATTGTTAAACTACTCCATTTCTGAAATATATTTGCTCAGTGATTGTTAAACTACTTAGAATATCAATTTTAGAGAATATATCTAAAATCCAACTCTGGTTTGCAACTCTCAATCTTTTCCCACTTACCAATATCTCATCTAGAACTACATTATAAAGAATTAGAGATTTATGTATTAGAATTATATGCTAATACTACCATTATAATGAATTAACATATATTATTGCAAGAATAAGAAAAGTGCAGATAAGTTACTAGAGATGATAGCATCGGAAGAGGAGGAGATGACCGAAGAGAATGATGATTCGGAGATAATTTGATAGGGTGTGAATACTAGATTCACAAAAGAACAATCCAATCGTGAGGATGGATTGGCAAAAAAAAGAATGAAGAACAGATCTGGAATCCACCAGATGATAGAAAAGGAAAAAGTAGGAAAAAGGAAAGAAATCAAGAGAGAACGAGAAAGAAATACCTTGATAATATTCTTTGAAAAGTAAAACTGCCTCTACTGTCCATCTTATTTCCTATTTATATTCTTTCCATTGTGATGGACAACAATGAAAAGAATTATAGGGGATTTATTGATAATTAGGCAGGACTCTGTTTAAACAGAGTCCTTGCTTTATTTCCCCTCTATCAGGCGTTGCTTCTTCAGGAGCATTCGACCTCGAATGTTGTTCAATATTGTTGTCTGGAGGGTAATACTTGTAGAAGTTTGATACATTAAATATATGAGACATAGAAAACTCCTCTGGTAAATCTACTATATAAGCATTTTCACTGATCTTTTTAATGTTCTGGCAGGGTCCAAAGTTTCTGCTCTCGAGTTTAGAATAACTGCCCTGGGGGAACCTTCCTTTTCTGAGATGAATCATTACAAAGTCTCCTTCCTGAAAAGATCGGTTTCTTCTGGATTCATCTACCCTGATTTTATACCCTTGATTTGCTGGCTCAATGTTATCATGTACCCACTGGTGAATTTCTTTCATGTTGCCCAATAGTTCAGTTACTTTAGGACTAGAAGCTGGAATTAATAAATCCACAGGTTAAGAAGGTAATTTTCCATATACAGTGATAAAAGGAGACAGTTTAGAGGATTTATTAGGCATTGAGTTGAAAGCAAACTCTGCTTGAGCTAAGCAATTATCCCACTGTTTAGGTTTTGCTCTCGCTAAAATTCTCAATAAATTCCCACTGTTTGTTACTTCAGTCTGCCCATCAGTCCGTGGGTGGCATGTTGAACTGAATTTCAATGCAGTATCCATCTTTTTCCATAATTCTCTCCAAAAATGCGACAGAAATTTTGAATCTCTATCAAAAGTGGTGGATTTAGGAATGCCATGCAATCTGACCACTTCTCTAAAAAAACAGGTAGGCAATGTGACTTGCATCATTTGTCTTTCTACAAGCAATGAAGTGTGCCATCTTGGAAAATCTGTCAATTACCACAAATATCGAGTCATTCCCTTTTTGGGTTCTTGGTAGTCCGGTAACAAAATCCATTGAAATATCTTCCCAAGGTGAGTTTGGTACAGGTAGTGGCATGTATCAGCCTGAATTCTGAGTTGTCCCCTTGGAAATTTGGCACTGTTGTACAAATTTTGTAGCATCCTTCTTTAGTTGAGGCCAGTAGTATCTTGATTCTAGCTGTAAAATGGTTTTATCCCTCCCAAAATGCCCTCCTAGTCCATTTCCATACACTTCAACAATTAGTTTTAATCTGACTGATGACTTTGGGATGCACAATATGTTGTCAAAGAAAAAGAAGCCCTCCTGAATATCAAACCTGATGTTCTTGACTCCTAACCAGCATTTTGTCCAGTCTTCCTTGAAGTCTTCATCTTCTGTATATAATTCTTTCATACAGTCTAATGTAGGTAAAGAAACTTGCATAATTGTTAATACTTATGCTCTTCTACTTAGAGCATTACCACTTGTTGAATTGTGAATACAAATTCTCTGCAGATAAGAATACCATCTGGCATGCATTATGTTCTCTGATGTTGGAGTGTTCAACTATTTTAGGGCTAGGTGGTTTGTATGAATTATGAATTCTCTCTGCAGTAAATAATGCTCCCAAGTCTAGCAAGCTCTAACTAGTGCGTAGAGTTCTTGTTCATAAGTGGTCCAATTCTTGCGACCCTCAGCCAATTTCTCACTAAAATAAGCCACTGGGTGGCCAGCTTGTAGAAGTACTGCTCCAACTCCTACTATACAAGCATCACATTCCACTTCAAATAGCTTATCAAAATCAGGAAGAGCCAACACACGTGCTTCCAGAAGTAGTTTTTTTAAGTTCTGAAAAATTCCTTCTGCTTCAGAAGTCCAATTAAATTTTTCTTTCCTTAGGCAGTCTGTAATTGCAGCTGTTATAGAACTAAAAATTTTGATAAATTTTCTGTAGAAAGAAGCTAATCCCATGAAGCTTTTTACTTCTGTCAGTGAAGAAGGGGAAGGTCATTCTGCTATAGCCTTAGTCTTCAAGAGGTCCAATTTTTAAGCCAGCTTCAGAAATCAGAAATCCTAAGAAAAGTAGTTCTCTTGTCATAAAATCACATTTTTTAAAATTCAGCTTTAGTTTGTGCCCTGCTAGAACTCTGATGACTTCTTTTAGATGTTGCAGTTGTTGTTCTTGATTCTGACTATGTATCAACACATCATCGAAATAAACTACCACACAAAACTTCCCAAAAATGGCTTTAAGACCTGATTCATCATTCTCATGAATGTGCTAGGTGCATTAGATAACCCAAAAGGCATTACTCTCCATTCATACAGCCCATACTTGATTTTAAATGTTGTTTTCCATTCATCCCCGGGTCTAATTCTAATCTGGTGGTGACCACTTTTGAGGTCTAACTAGGAGAAGATAGTGGACCCCAATAATTCATCTAATAATTCTTCCACTCTGGGAATGGGAAATCTGTATTTTACAGTTATTTTTTTAATAGCCCTGCTATCAACACACATTCGGAATTCCCCTTTTTTTTAGGGTTCAAGCTGGGTTTGATCAGTCCTCCCAGTAGTAATTTATTTACTTGCTCTTGTAGAATTTCTACCTCTTTAGGGCTCAGCCTGTAATGACTTAGATTTGGAAGTCTTGAGTCTGGAATTAAGTCAATTTGGTGATCTATCTCTCTGTGTGGTGGAAGGGATTACTGCTCAAATTTCTAAATTTTTTTTACTATTTCTTGAATTCTCTGAGTGGACTCCTTTTGAACTTCATTCACCACTACTAAACCTCCCCCTTCTTTTATTACTTCCCCCAAAAATTCAGACTTTCCTTGACTCATCAGGCTAGGTTTTTTTCCTTCCTTCTCTGGTTCTGGTTCAAGAGGTAGTAAAATAATTCTTCTGTCCTTGACCTGCACTACATACTGATTCAGTTTCCCTCTGTAAGTTAGATCTGCATCAAAGTGCCAGGGTCTGCCCAATAAGAGATGTGTAGCATCCATTGGAACTACATCGCATAATATTTTCTCTTCATAATATTTCCTAATAGATAAATGTACTACTACACACTGCTGAGTTATCTTGACTGAGTCCCCAATCTTAATCCACCTTAGTCGATATGGCCTTGGGTGTTTTTCGAAAGGCAATTTCAGTGTTGTAGCAGCCTTAAATGAGATCAAGTTGTCCGTACTTTCATTGTCAATAATTATATCTAAGGTTCTTCCTTTCACATACCTCTAGTACGAAATAAATTATGTCTTTGTTCCATACTAGGTGTTTTAGGGGTTAGGCATAGTCTGTGGATAACACAAGATAAATTGTGCCCTTCATCTGGTCCTTGTTCTACTTCCAAGTTATCTCCACTTGTTTCCAAATTTTCTGAAATTTCTTCAGAATAGTGGTTGCAATATCCAACTTCTCCCCTTTTTGGACACACATTGGATTTATGTCCAATACCATTGCACCTATAACACTTAAGATTGATGTCTTTACCTCTAGCATCCTTTGGAGTGTCTAATAGTAGTCCTTTCTGTTCATTGGGAGTGCCTTGTGTTACTGAATTACCTGGCCCTTCTTTGTGAAATGTAGTATGCTGGCCTGATGGTTTCCATGCTCTAGAATTAAAATTTTCCATGTGTTCAGCTATATTAATGGTTTCAGAAAGACTCACAGTTGTGTGTAATTGCATTTTCTCTTGGACTCCCACTTTAAGACCACTAACAAATTAAAAGCGAGCAATTAATTATTCTTCTGTTTCTCCCAAGTTATTCTTTGATCTCAAACATTAAAACTCTTCAGTATACTCACGAACTGATTTGAGGCATTGTCTGCAATTGTGGTACTGCTGGTAGAGTGTGAGCTCATAATCATGAGGAAGAAATCTGATTTTGAGGAGTCTTTTTAATTTTTCCCAAAATCTGATTGGTTTTTTTGTTGCCTAGCCCTATTATTCACAGTTTGATCCAACCAGGCCACTGCACTGCCTTTAAATCTCAGAGTAACTAACTTGACGCGACGATGTTCATCTATGTCATAACAGTCAAGGATTCTTTCCCCTTCCGAGATCCAATTGAGAACTTCTTCAACATTTAATAATCCATTATAAAAGTATTAATGGCGGAAATCCGTCATGTAAACCCTAGTATAAAAGTATTAATGACGGATTTCCGCCATACAATGTGTGTAGAATTTTTTTTTAAACAGACTTTTAATTCCTATATTTGAATCGTTTTTTTTGAAATTAGAAACACGATTTTGAAATTTAAAACAATGAATTTAAAATTAGATTCGATGTTTTTATTTAAACAACATCCGAAGTTTAAAAACTGAAATACAGAATTTTACAATCAACATTCGTCTGAAATCGAATCGTCTGAATCTAAATGATCTGATTCTAATGCAGACGGTATTATGCTTGACTTTGAAATAGACGCAATGTTCGTTAAATCGAATCCGGAAGCCTTCAAAGCTTTAGTCATTTCCATGAACGTCACTGTCATCGAATTAAATTTTTTGTTGTATTTGGAGATTATTTTCTGACTCTTTTTATACTCGTTCTAAAAACTAAAACATAAATGAGTTTGATAATACATAAAATGAATAAAATATATTTAAAATACCTCCAATTTCTTGATGTGTTTCGTCAACATTTGTCGCTCATTAGCAGACGTATTTTCGGAGACGACGTCTTTTTCTTTTCAATTAGGAGAAACTCATCTTTCGTTAGTTGTACTAACCATACTGACTGCTTCTCCAATCTTCAATATTCTATTTTTTTATTTTGGTTGAACGTTTTGTTGACTGTCGTTTTGATAAATTGTTGTATTTTAAAAATAGATAAATAGTAAATCCAAAATATAATATGTAAAATAAAAATAATCAAACTTACAATTGGAGTCAGAAATTCTGCTTCAGCTCAAGATTTTCCCTCTTGACTTTTAATAAACTCGGTGGCTTCTTTCTAAAAGAATATTAAAATAGAAATATTAAAATAGAGATATTAAAATAGAAAAATAAAATAAATTAAAAAAAAGACTTATAACTTTATTGTTTCTCTTATATGTCATCTTTAAAGTCTCGAACCAAATTTCGACTTCACTCTTTCCTTATTGTTTCTATATTAACATAATTAATTAATATATAAATAATTTAAATATAAAATATTAATAATTACCAATTCATAACGTCGTTGCGCTAATCCTTTTAAACCAACGTGATGTGTCATTTGATTTGCTCGATTCGTGGCATTTATCTCGAAAATTTACTGAAAATTTTAAAAATAAGAAATAATAACTTAAAAAATTATTAATATTAAATAAATATATATATATATACATGTACCTTTCCTCTTTCCGATCGTGATTGTCTCAATTTATTCAAAATTGAAGTTTGCTGACATGAGACAGAAGAGTTGCGTAACAACCGTCCTTCGTCGGAGGTGGTCAAGACGTTATTGAAATAAGAAATCCCTAAGATTAGGGCCGAGGTGAGAAAAGAATCTCCAAGATTGAAGCCGAAGGTTAAGAAGAGAACTCTCCTGAAGGAACCTGAGGTACTAAGGAATTGGTCGAAAAATACTTTGATGATCTTAACATAGATCATCCTCTTATTTATAGAATTTAGTACATGATTAAGAAGTTCAATTAACAAATTATTTTAACCACAATAGTTAACAAATTATTTACTTTGTTTGGGCCTAAACTATTTTCGGCCCTTTGAAGAATCAATGGGCTCGGCCTAGTTGACGGCGATCGAGTTTTTATCCGACGAGCGGAAACCGAAGTCTTCAATCGCTAAATCTTCATTCAATACTTGAACAAGTTTTAATCTGTTACAGGTTGCTAAAATTTCTTTTTCACTCATATTTAGATCTCCGCCATATTGTTTGACCAATGAATTATGATTGCTCTTTCAAAGTTTGTTCAACTTATGATTAATATAAACTTGTGCCGCTTGACTTTCACTCAAATCATATTAATCCTACATATTCAAAATTTATAAGTTTTAAAAAATTAATAAATATTTAAATATATATATATATATTTAGTTAATATTTTCAACGTGTCTTTAAAATTTTGTTGAGGTTGATGACGTCACTCAATGTCGTACGGAAAAAGTGAATGGTCTTTTGCTAAGTGACCCATTCGTGCAACCATTTTTTTTCTTTCCCCCCGTCGCTTGGTTTTTGTCATCGAACATAACCTTCCAATTTTGTACCTGCTTCTGGATGGTTATAGGGGTGGTCTTTCATGCGACCACGACTCTTCTTCTTCGGAGGCATATTAGATGTGGATGGCGCGGCGCCACATCTAATTTACATATTTAATAAAATGATAATATTTAAATTGTAAAAATTATACTAACCACCACTGTCGGAGTCATCGAAAGAACGACGGGATGTAACCACAGCTAATGCAAGAAACGGTGTGATAACACCGACGAGAATGAAAATGTAAACATCTGAAAAAATTACAGTTTTAAAATAAAATTAGTTAATTAAAATACATACCCAAACACCCGTATACGGGATCTTAGTCTGACACAACAACCAAACATTTTTCCTATTGTAATTTATATTCTTTATTATCATACACAACAAATTTCGAAGTCGTCGTGAGAAGAGTTGTATTCGATTTTGAATAAATGTGTGCCTCCACAATATAGGAAGAACTTTTTCGAGAACTTCTTCCTCGACTGTATTCTCGACTACATCATGTTCTCTGAAAGCTGTACGAACCAATCCAATCATGTCGTTACCAGTTTTCGACATTGTCTGTAGTCGTTTTACATTTTTCTCATAATTTATCGGTAACTCTCCGTGACGCGTCCAAGTGAGATAATGTTTCAACCAACCGTTCATGAAAACATGTTTCCTCATCTCGGTTATAAAAATCACTTTACTATTCGTGCAACGCGAGCATGGACAAGGTAAATAACCTTCTGAGTGATTCGAATGTGCAACGACATAATTAGTGAAAGCAGTTAAGCCTTCATCGTATTCTTTCGAGAACCGATCTAAACTCATCCAAGATTTATCGGGTACTTTCATTTTTTATATATATATCCGATCTCCTAAAAAATAAAATTGTTTTCAAATAATTAATTAGATAAAACTAAATTAACTATTACAATATAGTTCAATTAATTTTAATTTAATTTAGGGTCTAATATTAATAATTAATCCGAATCGGATTCAAAAACAACTTTCTTCGGAGTTGCTGGTTGCAAAACGGGAAGAACCTGTGTTGAACAAGCAGGTGTCGGTGCGGGAGGGGCCGGTACTGGACGAATAGGTCCCGGTGCAGGATGAACCGGGAGATAAAACCGGTAAACATCTTAAGGATTGAGTGATGGAGCCCTCTTACGAGGTAACTGATTCACTCTACGTGGTATTTTAACAATCTAAAAAAAATATTGAAAATTAATTAAATAATCATTAATTAATAATAAATAATTAATTTAATGCAAATTTATTAATATATTATAAACAATTATTTGTTAATTAATTTCTATTTTATAATTTAATAATTAACAAATTTATAATTTCATACAAATTAATCATTATTAATTTAATTTAAAATCATTCGATTTAATAATTATTAATTAACAAATTTATAATTTTATGCAAATTAATTAAATAGTATTACAATTAATTAAATAATTTAAAAATAAAATGATTAAATAAAGATTTTTAATTCCATACGTGTCAGTCGTGTCGTGTTGGTGTAAATGAAAAATTAATTGTGTCAATTGTGCATGTGTCGTGTCAGCATATCGTGTTCGTATAAATGAAAGGTTAATCGTTTCAATCGTGTCTGTGTCGTGTTACACGAATTGTCAAGTCTAGTATTCAGGGATCAATGAACTTGACCGGTCTCGTTTTGCGTCTCAATCTTTTGAGACGGATGACGAGACAGAGCCGTTCTGGTCGCGACCCGCTCCATTCTCACTTGTAACAATTAGATATTGTTTTGAAATAATTTAATATATAAAACAATTTTTTATTATAATTTTACTAAATAATTATTGTTTAAAAAAATTATGAATGATGTTGTATTGTCGTGTAAGTAAAATAGAATTTCCCCAAAATCTGTATCTTCCAAATAAAAAATGCCAACAAGTCCAAATCGTATGAATGTGTACTTATCCTTACATTATTGTACTTTTTAACTACTTATTAAATGGATAGTGATTAGTGAGTTGTCTTGTGACATTATAATAAACCCACTTGATCTCATCTTATTCATTTTTTTCTCCGGTGATTATTCATTATAATAAACCGGTGATTATTCTTTTCTTTTTCTAAAGTACTTTAAATTGAGATTATAACATCACATCGACTTTAATTCAAAGATGTAAACTAAAGTGAATCTTAACCGTTCATTTTTAATTCGTAATTAAAAAAAAAAAGGACCGGTCATCGCCGGAGGTGAAAAGTCAAAACGATTGGTGGAGTTTTTTCTCCGATGTGTTTCTCCATCTACTACTACTACTATTAAAATTGGAAGAAGCTTCGACACGGTTTCGAACCTTTTCAAAATCCGAGATGGGGCAAGGAATAGTTATAACACCTGGATGATGAAAACCATAAACCTTCTCCGACTCTTTGAGAAGCTCTCCGAACAAAGGATGGTTGAAATAAACCACCGGAACAAGAACCCTACGTGGTGGATCCATACCACCAACGTAGACGATGAGATGACCTTTGGGAGGTCTGGATGCTGCATCGGATATGTATCGTTTTTGGAACGTCAAATGTTTAATGAATTCTTGACAACGCGTTACAAGTTTCCTGGTGGCCGTATTCGTGGATTTCGGCCGTGATGGAGAGTGACGGTTGCTTTCGGAATTCCGGAGACGTAGATAGGAAGTCCTATTCTTCCTGGATAAATAACGGTGAATCTGACTTCTCATGTGAGATAACGATCGACGTACTCTTACTCTAAACCCTCGGAACTTCTTCATCTATCTCTCCGATCTGATGATCTCCGATCTCCGATAGTGTGGTACCATATTTATATATAAATACGCAATTTAATAGTAAGTAGATATTTGCATTAATGGATATCAACCGTTAATTAAATATTTAAAGGTATGATTAAGATAAGATCAATCTTAAAAGAAAACAGACTTTTATCAAATTAACACGATTTAATAATTAGTTTATTTATAATATTATTATTTATCAATACGGGCACGGACTACAGAGTTCTGTTAAAATTCTAGAAGGATTAATTTAAATCTGAACCTTCGGAGATTAATCAAACGGTCACACTAAAGTTACTAAAAAACTCATTTTCGTATGAATAAGGACAGGATTACAGAAGAAACCATACAAATTTGAAATAATTGGAATCCAGGTCACTCACCATGGATATTGATTAGTTTGGAATTTTGCACGATTAACCTTATCGACATGTTTCAATGTAATTTTTTGAAAGAAGAGGGTTTATTAAATTCTCAAGGATATTACTATACTATTTACAAAATGAATATGGTTACAAGTAAAAAAATACGACACGACACGATTTTAACACGATACAAATACGACACGTTTTTAATAGTGTCGGGTTAACGTCGAAAGTTTTGACACGATTAATAATTGTTTCGATTTAGTGTTTGTCTCTAAAAATACGTAAATTGACACCACACGACAATACGATAATTAATTAAATATAATATTATAAAAATATCTAATATAGTAATATTAAATATCAAACGATTATTAATTATACAAAATATTATATTTAAAGAGAATGGAGATGCAGATGATAAAACATTTCCTCAGCATACAAGAGATCATGGGTTCGATCTTCCATGTTTTCGAATTAATTATTTTCACCTGCAGGTTAAGTTCGAGTCCAGGCTCGTCGACTCGAGCTCCCGAGCCCAAGTCTGAAAAGTCTCTAACGAGTCGAGCCCGAGCCCAGATGATACCTTAACGAGCCCGAGCCCAGATGATACCTCAACGAGCCGAGCCCGAGAGCCCGACTCTATAAGCAAAAGCTCGTTTGACACCCTAGTCGTGTTCGTATCGTGTCATGTCGACATGAATTTAGTCGTATCGTGTTCGTGTTAAATTTTTTTGACACGGGTCGTGTTTATGTCGACGAAAAAGATTAGTCGTGTCGTGTAAACACGAATTTCAGACCTACTAATAAGTTCATAATTCGAAGTTACCAAATGGACGGATAGAAATAGATTGGTTCGTAATCATTAATTATTCAATGGATGAATGCCACGTGTTCAATTATGATCAACTTTGTGGGCTTTTTGGGCCTAGAATTAATTGGGCCAGGCTCTAGACTAGTGTAAGATGGCGAAGTCTGGCCTAACAAGAAAACGAATAAACCTACCAAACAAACGCACTAAAACAGAAGAGGCAATGATTTTTCAGACAAACGTCGTATCCTTATCGTATAACATACGACATGTTTTGATGGATAACAGCCCACCAAATAGAAAGAACGGAGTTCAGTTAGTTGTGGGAGCCACCAAAAGACATTCAGCCCCCGTTCCGTGGAGCTTTGCGTTGGCGTGCAGCTACGCTTACCCATTCGACAATCCCAGACCTAGATTGCCTCAGATCAAATTTCATCCACTCCATCCCATCCCTACACGTGGTGACATAATCATGACATGTTTATAGAACATTGGAAAATGTCTTAACAAATATGGTTCGTTTCACGAATCCAGCAGTCAGGGTGACCAAGATCTTTGTCGGATTCCAGCATTAATTGTCCCGCCATATATATTGACAAGTATAAGACATTAACTGATCATAGAAGCAAACTCACGCGCGGGTCCTACATTCAATTCAATTCGTCTGACGTGTCCGTCCTACTGACACAAACTCTGGGTCCCACACTAGAGTGAATGGACGGTCAAATTAAAATGAACTAAATAAACTGATCTTCGTATCATCATCATCAGATTCATCACATCATTTTTTCTTTATTTTGAATTAGATCTGATACCATGAAAATATTTAACCAGTTGAGTTAAATATATCTTTATACGATCACTTTTTGTTCTTCCTTACTAGCTAGCTAGCTAGCTAGCTAGCTAAGGTTCTTTCCAGTTTGAATTTGGTGGAAGTCGATCTAAAATTAAGGACAGATCGAAAAATGGCAGATGAGAAAACACCATGAGTGGAAGAGTTGTGATCTATGATCAGTGACGGTTGCTGTCACCACGCGGAGGGAGAGGAAAGGAAGGAGAACTAGCAGTTGTCTCTGCCGTTTTCACGCTCAAGCTTTGTGCTTTTGCAGAAGGCAATCAATAACTACTGTATAACTGATATAATTGCACTCCATTTAATCTAATATAACATAATATAATCTTCTTGCATTGTTCATTTGTTCTTTTGTTCTTTTGTCTTATATATATATATACACACACACAACACCATCGACCGTCCACTATCTCTCTCCCGTCCTCCTCGATCTCCGGCCGGAGAAGATCGATCCAAAAGTTGAAGCTAGGATTCTAGGAAGGTGGTGGGTTCAATTCCTCAGGTACACACTACTACGTACAAGTGTTTCTGTAATTGTTATATTTAGGGTTTTATGATGAGTATTCACCATTCAGAATTCACAATTGATCATGCGATTTAATTAATTATAAATCTCCCCAGGGAAATTGAAAATGGAAATAAAGGAAAATATGGATGATTTACCATATGTTCCGCCGGGTTTTAGATTTCATCCAACAGATGAAGAACTGGTGGATTACTACTTGAGGAAGAAAGTTGCTTCCAAAGAAATTGACTTGGGTATTATCAAAGATATCGATTTGTATAAGATGGAGCCATGGGATCTTCAAGAACAATGCAGAATTGGTGTTGAAGAAAGAGATGAGTGGTACTTGTTCAGTCATAAGGACAAGAAATATCCAACCGGTAACCGGACGAATCGGGCCACGGCGGCTGGGTTCTGGAAGGCGACGGGGAGAGACAAACCGATCTACACAAAGCGGAATTTGGTTGTTGGGATGAGGAAGACTTTGGTATTTTACATGGGACGTGCACCAACTGGACAGAAGTCCGATTGGATCATGCATGAATACCGACTTGAAACTGTTCAAAATGGACCTCCACAGGAAGAAGGTTGGGTGGTGTGCAGGGTGTTCAAGAAGCGTGCGACGGCAGTAGAGATAGCTGCAGCTTCTATTCCGAGACCGACTGGAAGCTTCTCTTCCTCATTTTGGTATGATGACCAAGTATCATTCATGCCTGAGCTTGACATGGAATTACTGCACCACAATCAATCAATCTTCCCACTGCATCAATTAGAGATGAGTAGTCCCAAAATTAACCCCATACCGGATTGGGAGCTCCTTGACAAATTAGTTGCATCTCAGTTAGGTCATGGTGATCATCATGATGGTAATATTATTATTCCCAATGAACTAAACCACTGTTCTTCCTCCATCGATGCTTCTGGTGAGAAATTAGCAGCTGGATTAACGGTCGCTGATGAACATGCCGCATCAACTTCTAGCTGCCATATGTGGAAGTGAATCTCTACACATAGCTAGATAACTTATCAAATCATGCAGATTCTTGTCATGATCGATGTTATTGATCTGGATTCATTGTTATTAAGCTAGATATATATATACCCAATATATATAGCAGTTTGACTTGTTTGTAAGATTTATATATATATATATATGTAATAATTAAGATTATTTCCCTTTAAATCACTATCACCTGGCCTCTTCCAGTAAGGTTGAAACTCAATCACCATATATAATCATGTCAATCATATGAAATGGTTTTGTATTTCGTACTTCAATCCAATAATAAACATGATAAGTTCTTCTTCATAATTCTCCATCAAAGCTAGTCTGATCGAGAAGGTTAATTGAACTGGCTAGCAATTAATAGGCAATAAGACATATCATGAGGAGTTGATTGATCCCTATCTTATTTGATCGAGCTTTATATATAGCTAGAGGAGGGTTTGATAATATTGAAGATTGAAATGAGATATGTGATTTGGGAAGACTTGACGAGTGTCATACCGACTTGATCGGATCGGGTCAATGGGTGCTTCACATCCGTAATTCAAGCTAGATAGATCACGGGTATCCGAAGCAGTCCGCGACGGGTATACTCCCCTGAAATTGAGGCTTAGTCACCCTAAGTACTGTTGTTAAGCAACTTAGGATTTGAGCTCAATTAATGTGGTACTGAATGTTCTGAATAACAAAGAAATTGCAGGCGAAGATCAGCGAGTCACCGGAGGACAGTAGCTGCTGTGATACGGAGGTGAGTAGTACTCGATCGGCAGATTTTGCCGACGAGAGATTGGTGTGATCGGAATGTGAAGAGATGGAGATTGTAATTTGAGAATTTGATAAGTCTTTATTTCTCAATAAAACAGTGTTTTACATCAGTTACAAGATTTATAAAAATAAAAAACTACAAGGGTTCTTTTAATAAAAACACAAAATAAGAATTAGGGATTTAGATCCGGCTAAGGTCGAAATCCCTCATCCATCCAGGTGCGTGTTTATTGCGCTTTATTCTCCGGCTCAACTCCGGTTCGTGACTACCCAGCGGCTCTGGATCGTCGCTCTTCCCAAATTATGAAATTAGGTCTTCTTCCTCTGAATCGACTAGTGAATATAATTATTTCTACATCGAGATTTGGGTTTTTCTCCCAATGTGTATTATCTCGAAGTTTGGGATACCATTGAAATTGAAATGAATGATGGTGATTCAATTATGAATTATCTTATTTGAAACTTGCTCTCTCTGTATATATAGATAGATGATAAATTCGAATTGAAAAGTACACAATAACTAAAAATAACACTAAGAAACTTCCTGCATTGGGTATATGATCATATTTTGAAAATCTCCAATTAGAGACTCTATCTAATGGATGCTTGAATTGCAATCAACATATATATTTTAAAAAAACAAGAATTAATAAACTTCTTACCTAAATTTCTTTTAAGCATATATTCAGAAAACTTTACACAGGTTTAAACTTTAAATGACTATTTTTGCCAAAAAATAGCAATTTCTTCATCTGATCATTCTGATGATGGATTGATGGTTGTTTTAATTTTTTGTATTTACTTTTGCCTAATTCCACATTTTATGCCGGATTAAATATACCGATAAAGAAAAGAAAATAAGTTAAAAAGAACTAATTAGATTAGAAAATTGATTTTTAAAAAAATGGACTTTAAAAATCTGTAATGGACTTACAAATGAAAAAAAGGAGATTGCAGAACTTTGACACTAGTATTCAAACCCCACAAGCAACTGCAAGTAACTTCTTCGTAATTTTCCATAAAAGATTGAGATGACCGAGACAGGGTGTGAGATGTCTGAGATCAGAGATAGCCAGTGATATATATGTATATATAAATTACTTACATGGTTTGTGAATTGTGATATCTGGCAATAGATCACTGCTCTATGAATCAAACTAATCTTTTTGCATATGAATAAAAAGAGTGTGCTCATTCCTTTTAATGGGTTTTTTTTACACTCTTGCAGTAATAATGCCTATCTCTTCCACAAACACGTGGATTAATTATGATTGTGGATCATTTGGTATCACACAGGCCAGAGCTAGGATCACAGAAACCATCTCGGTCGAGCATTTTGGGCGGTGGTGCGCTTAGAAGAGGAGAAGATGGACTGCCATAAGCGTTTCGCCGACTATTTCCACAACCTAAGCTTATTCTTGTTTCTACTCCTGATGTTGGGTTGGTTCCACTTGCATACTTACACAATGCCTGAATCCAATTAAGCACTGAGAGATCATTATATTCTCAAGAAGCATGTAGAAAAACACTGGCATAGGGTTAATGTAAAATCACCTGTTTTTGAGAGAGATCGATAACGGCATCGCTAAAATCAGCACCTTCAATGATCGCGCCACCGAGATCACTACGTGTGAGAATTGTTCTAGCAAGCACTGCATTTGTCAAATTCGCTTCATTCAAAACCTGTCCAGGAAATTTCAGAAATTCTTTAGTAAAACCCATCCCCAAACTCTAATCACAAAGTTTGAATTACCATGCGATCCATCAGAGTGTCACTCAGATCTGCACCTGTTTAGGGGAAACGTGGAACCAATGAACCATTACAAAAGGGACTACCAATTCACAATATTCATGCATTGATATAAACTGAAACAACCAGTGAAGTTTGCTTTATATGCTACAGCTTTCTCCATATAAGCACCAGTGAAGATGGAACAGCTGAAATCAGACTCTCGCATATTTGCAGAGGTGAAATTGGCTCGTCTGCATCGATTCAATTTTCAAAGTTAACGCGATTCCACGCACATGAAAGAAAACAAATCCAATTCTCAAACCTGAAGTTCTCATTTTGGTGAACAGATTTCCTGCGAAAAAAAAAACAAAATCGTAATAACATTCAGATCATCTCCTAAATTAATCACACCAACAAAAACCCTAAAACACCCGCCTACATACATACATGAGGTCAGCCGATCCAAATTGAGCGGCGGATCCGATCCCGAATTCACCCCGAACATCTGCCTCAAACTTGTTTAAATCAGCAGTTGCGGGAAAAGGAGAAGAAAGAGCACCGAATCCAATGATCGCAGTGGCGAGAGAAGTAGATAAAAACACCTTCCAATTTTGATGTTCAGTTTTGGCGGGAGATTGAAAGGACACGACACGACTACTCGGTCGTCGGTGACGATTGCCGGAGTTTAACGACGGTCGTTTTCTTGAATTGTAAATTTCCAGTGATAGAGGAGAAGCGGAGACGAGCGCCATAGATAGTGGTTAGTAGTTACTGGTCGCGTCGTGCTCTGGTTTCCGCTCTTTTCTGTTTTGGAGAGAAGTGATAAGTGGACGTGTGAATTTAAAGTGAACACGTATGCAAGACGTCGATAAATTTACATCCATATCCTTAAAGTATCACATATTAACAAAAAAACATAAATTCTTCTTTAATAGGATCTAAGGGACCATATATATAAATATTCCATCAAGCATTCAAGCTAATTAGATTCCAGAATTTAGGGTTTTGATTCTACAGATAGAATTAAGGAAAAACGATTTAAAGAGAAGAAGCAAAGAAGACACAGTAGTAATAGCATAGCAGCAGTGAGCATAGCAGCAGTGAATTGGTGATCTCATCACTCACACTGTCGACAACACACGCGCATGTACGTAGGTAGAGGGAAAGAAAACATCATTACATCATCGATGGCGATCGATCATATCGATCGACACAGTTAAAATCTCAAATCACAGTGTTAAAAGGGCGTAGTGACGCTCATATTAGCGGTGGCGGCGGCGGCGTAGAATCCATCTTTCAGCATCACGTCGCGATCGCTCCCGTCTTGCAGTCGGACGTTATTCTTCTTCAGTCCCTGGTCAGGCATCAGACCAAAATGGATGTGCGGGAAATGGGCCCACTGCCGAAATCAAATCAAATCAAATCAAAATAGATTTATAAGGTCGATGAAGAAGACAGACCAAGATTAGTTTTTTTTTTTTTTTGGGTTTGCTCACATTCTTTGCAGCAGCACTGAAGGCTTCTCTGTGAGTTATATCTGGGTTTCCAGCTTTGATGCGTTGGATCTCTTCCCTGCAGAGACAGCGAAACATCAAGCATGAAACATTATATCAAAGAAAGAAAGAAAGATGAAACATAAGATCCTGAAGAAACAGGTTTTCATTGATTGGAACCACATTAATGTTTATGTTCGGCCATTATTGCTAGCTGCGCGCTTACTTGATGAACCTGTTGTAGGCAGATGGTACTCTCTGTCTCTTCTCTGGAGCTGCAAAAAGACCAGTTTTGCCATTAGTATTAATACACCACCATGCATAGCCTTGACCAACCATGTCCTGTGAGACTCAGATGAAACCCTATCTATCTAGCTAGCTAGAGCTAGAAAGCTAGATGGGCAGTGACTAGTAACTACTAGCTAGCAAGTACTGTTTGCTACAGAAGGAACCACAGTTGGACTGGTTTGAATGAAGAAGAAACCTCAACCCTAGACTGGTTTGAGACCAGAAGATATGAACCCACCAATATTTGGGACGTGAGCCTTGAGCAGATCGATGCATCGATAATTAATTTCATACAATATAGATCACCAACAAAACAAAACTCACGTCTGTTCACAGCAGGAGGTTGCTGCAGGCTGGACTGTTGATGATCTTCACCTCTTTTGTTTAGGGTTAACGATTCCTTCACAGTGTTGGACTGATTATTTACCAATGGAGTAGTCTTTTCTGCCGGAGTTGGAGTCACAGTCACCGGATGAGGCGCAAGAGGAGGAGGCGGAGGAGGAGAATAACTGATCTCTTCCTGGAATTATTAACATATATTAGAATAGAGATCTATCAACGTTAAACTAAATTATGGATGAGTGATGATGCGCACATACCAATAGATTGCAGTGGTTATGGATGAGTAGTTGCTGTTGATGATGCTGGGTTATTGTGGAGGGTGGCGGCGGTGGTGGTAGTGGAGGAGGGAGATGAAGTGCACGCATGTTGACTGAGAGGAGATTACTGCAGTGACCGCATCTCACCGTCACAGTCTTGAACAGACTTGTGTAAGGAACACTGACCTGAAATAGAAAGAAACAAAGAAGAAGGAGATGGATTGATAGAGATTGATAGATTAGATCGATAATAGATAGATAGAGATATGATGTTATAAAGGTGCGTGATCGAGAAACAGCAAGATAGATGTGAACAGTAGAGGGGGAATATACGCACTGCTAGGACGGTGTCACAAAAGTTGCAATGGACATAGCAGAGTTGCTCGGAGGGAGATTGCGTGAGGTGGTCCAGAGAAAAAGTTGCTGCGGATGATGAAGAAGAAGATGACATCGATGGATCTCGATTGATCAAAGATCTTTTTTGTGTTTTCTTTCTCTATACGGCGCAGATTAAGGAAGGATCGATCCCGACGCTTTTGGATTTGATTGATTGAAAGAAAAAGAAAAAAAACCCAGCTGAAACAAGCTTTTCTTTGATTTGATAGCTGATTTGATTGACTTGATCGACCACAACCTCGCCAACAACAACAACCTCGGATCTGTATTCTGGAATCTGAAGTGAGAAAGAAAGAAGAAGAAAGACTAGATAGCTGCTAGATGGAAGAAGGTAAGGTGAGTTAAGAGGTGTGGCTATGGAGGAGGAGGCTGTTTATAAGAAAGAATCTTAAGGGTGATGGGAAATTGTCCTTTTGTAACAACTGTTGCCTCTGTTGCATGAATGAATGTGTTGCATTCACTGTTTTATGTAAGATGAAGAAGATGGAGGAGGAGAGCGAGTAGTTGATCTTTTTCACATTGAAAGCCCATATCTTGTTCTACTGTTGTAGGGAGTGCACTGTGCAGTATTACAGTATAGTATATGTATATATGCATATGTTTTTATATTATTATAACTTATCCTGCAGAAGAGCCATGAAACCAGCCAGCAAGCCAAAACAGTTACCAGTCCAACACTGTCTGTGATGAAATTATTAACAAAAGGTGTGTTTTTTGAAGTCAATGGAGGTCTGAGAAGTGATATCTCTCTCATTGGATCATAATTATGAATGATGGATTAGCTGATCAGAATAACATAAACCCTAGCTAGCTAGCTGGGTTTTATCTGTAAGTCTGTCTGTGTTTTTGTTTGTGTCTATATCTGTGTCTGTGTCTGGTCTTCTCTCCCAATGGTGTACACACTACACTCACAGACTACAAGAGGCAAGGAAGAAAGTTTCACATCACATTCCCAATATGAAACACATAAGAGTGAGAGAGATTAAACTTTGTTTCATTCATTCAACATTCAGGAATCAGAATGATGAATTACATGATCGATAATGTAAGAAAAAAGTCATTGCCTTCGAAATCAATTTTTTTTTGGATTTGTTTGTTGATGTTGCTGTTTTTGGTTTAGGAGGAGGAAGAAACCAGAAAGAAAAATCCAAGCAAAAGAGGTAATAGAAAAGCAAACCGGTTCCTCACTTTTCATGATTTGACCCATCAACGGCTGCTCACCACTAGCATCAGCAGCAGCAGGCTGCTGCAACTTCCTGCTGTTGCAGTTGCAGAAGACAGAGATCCCCATCTATTTCTCATGGAGAAAAAATCATGCAGTCATTCATGGCATGGGATGGTAGGCCTGATTTTAGGCGCATATATAGGATGGGATCGAACTTAAATTCTGAGTGAATTAATGGAAGAATTCAAACAAATGTTGTCAATAAAATAATGGAAGAATTTTAAAAATAAATAAAAACATGGTTTTTTGTTCATGTTCATCTGGGATCGCCCACAACAAACTATTTCCTCTTTGGTATCTAACTTCGATCCTCACTTTGCATCATTGCATGCATGGGATTCTGCAACAGCAACAACAAAAATTACAAATTTAATCGAAATCAGTCTCCAGAATTCTTCTGATCGATTCAGAAAAGTAAAGAAAAGAAAGAAAAGGAGAAAGGGAGGAAAAAAAAACCACTTTGAACCCAAGTTGATGATGAATATATGGATCGATCTCTCTCGCTTTAATTTACCCAGAGAAAGATTCCAAACAAAATACTGCATTCAGAATATGATCACATAGATTCACATCACTCACATGCATGAATGGATGAATGCGTTCAATCTCTCAATCTTCAAAAAAAACAAAGTAGCAGAAGCAGCAGCAGCACTTCATCACCTGCAATATGATTTCTTTTCTGCTTTTGATGAACAGGCTATTGCACCACATTGAAATACTCCCTAACCCTAATTACATTCTCAAACTTGATCAGAAATCAAATATACCAAAAACCTACGAATTGAAATCTTTCTACAATCTACACACTACGTGCGAATATAGCTAGGTAGGTAGGTAACTGATACGTGAGCCCCATCCCTCAAGGTTGCAGCTTTCTGCAAGCAAAGCCATAATGGTGATCTCTAGCTGTGAGAGGACGAGGACCTTGAATTGCCACCTTGGATCTCCGTTCCACCACCGTCTTCTTACCCAACCTTGATGCTTCCACGTCATCATTCTTTCTCATGTGCCAACCACGTTACAAGATTGATCATGGACGAAGAGAGTAAATAGAGGTCGCAGACAGATCGACAGACAGACCAGACAGCCACAGTGACACTGAATGAATATCGGAAGCTGCCATCAATACAACTGTTGAGTTTTGTTTTAAAAAAGACTTTATTTTGGATGTTACATTGGTTACATTAATTTTGGGAATTCAAGACTGTGTAATAGTCGCCTTGGATGGCTGCTATAGACGCCGGAGACTGAGATAAGAATAGAATTCCCCAATGGGCCGGAGGTGAGGGGGATTTTTCTCCTGACCGGATCAGGAGGATTATTTCGATAAATTCTCGATGGATATCACCTCCATCTGATTTGTTTATGTTGGTGTGTGGGCTCGTGCAAGCCCACAACCTCAACTCTCACAAGTGTTTATTCTCTAGAATTAATTGTCCGCCCTCTCCCCTGATGGACCAAGGGAGGTATTTATAGTGTCCCGTGATTGATCCTGGGCCTTGTGGGCCACCCGGACCCCCTGCGCCCTCGAAGGCCGCTCGTTCGGTCCATGGACCGCGGTCCATGGTACCAACAATTTATTTAAAGATAAACTATGAAACCGATTGTTGTTACACAATTTACTGTTTTACTGAATCATAAACAAACTCCGGTTGACGGGTTGATCTGCACTGCCGGGCCGATCGCTCGGGTTCGGGGTCGTACACTGGGCCGTCCTCTCCGGCCCTCCCTTGTGTACAAACGTTCCTCTGCTCTCAATCCCAAATCCAAATGTAGTCGGGTCATGTACCAGCTCCTTGTTTAATACTACTGTTACATCACCTGCCCTTATAGCTCGAACCTTACACTACAATAATGGCGGTTGTCATCCTGGCAGTCTTTAGACGGCGGATTTCCGCCGACTATCACTTAAGACGGCGAAAATCCGTCATCTAAAGACCGTTATACAAGATCATATTTTTTATAGTGTTATCCTCAAGGTTGCTATCTGGATCCAGACGCGCGATGGTTGACAATCATTCTCAAGTCCTATCTTTCGACGACAACCCTTCCCAATTAACTAGGATTTATTGTTCCATCTTACCTTAATTTGACAGACACAATCCGGTAGCCTTCAATAGAATGTGGTGCGATCACTGGGTGGACATCATCCACCAATGTGGGCAGTTTGGTCGCTTTATAACTTTCATCCAGACTTTCGATGAATGTCTTGAGAAGATAGGAATGGAATACCGGAAAGATGGTACATCCTTCTGGTAGTGCTAACCGATAGGTCACGCACTATTAATTTTCTTAGCTAGTTACCTGAAACGGTCCATAGTACCTCCGGCTCAGTTTGGTGCATGATCTTCTTTTGACAGAGTGTTGTCGATATATAAGGCCTGAGTCGCAAGCAAACCCAATTACCTTCCTCGAATTCCTTCAGAGATCGTTTGAGGTCGGCATAGTATTTCATCCTTTGCTGGGCTCCCAACAGGTATTCTCGTAAATCTTTAATTACTTGTTGTCATTTCCGTAACTCCTGGTCGACCAACTGTAACTCCTGGTCCCCTGGAATATATGGTGCCAATATTCGTGGAGGTCTTCCATATAAGATTTGAAATGGTGAAGTGCCCAAGCTGTGGTGGTAAGATGTGTATGTTGTACCACAGTTCGGCTCATGGAAGTAAATCTCTCTCGTTCTTTGGGTACGTTCTCCTGGACAATGGTTCGGAGATACATTTCGATCGATGACCTTATTTACATTCTCGGTTTGCCCGTCGGCTTCCAGGTGATATGTCGACGACAAGCTTAGCGTTGTACCGCTCATTTTAAATAAATCTTTCCAGAAGCGACTTAAGAATACTTTATCTCTGACTATCGTTCGTGGGATGCCATGGATCGAGTCAGATGATCTGCTTCACAAAGTACTCGACCACTGACGTCGCAGAGTATGATGACGGAAAGCTTCCGAGGTCGCAGTACTTGGACAGTCGATCCACGACTACTATTATAACTGAATCTCCTTTTACCATCGGCAGTCCGGTCACGAAGTTTAAGCTAATTCCTTCCCATATCGCCTTCCGGAATTGAGAGAGGTTGTAGCAGACCGCCGGGTTTCTGGTTCAGAATTTTAATTTGTTGACAAGTGGCGCAACCGGCCACAAATTCGCAGACGAATCTGGTCATTCCTTTCCAAAAAAATTGTAATCGGACACTCTGTAATGTCCGAAAATAACCCGCATGTCTTCGAATTGTGGTATTCTCCAAAAATGTGCGCTCGTAATATTGACCCTGGTCCGACAAAAATTCGATTTTCAAACATTAATAAATCCTCCCGAATACTAAACCCCTTGTCGCCATTTCCGTTGATGATCGAATTCCGTTTTCCGGCGATCCATTCATCAGTATTATTTTATTCTTGTAACTACTTCAGCCATCCCAATAACAGAGCTTAATTGAGTAATTAGAGTTGCGCTGATACCTCTTCCTCCTGGTTGGCCATTACCCTGGTCTGGACATGCAGGACGTCCGCGACAATGTTTTCTCACCCGCTCCGATAGACGATCTTGAAGGAGTAACCCGATAACTTCGTGAGAAAGTACTGTTGTTCCGAGGATTGAATGGTTTGTTTCAGCAGATTTTTTAGGTTGTGGTGATCTGTTCGGATCACGAAAGTTCCCCCAAGAAGATAGTGGCGCCATATCCGGACGGAGTCGGTGATGGCTCAAAGATCTTTTGCGTACATCGACGTTTTTCTGACGGACAGATGAAAGCTTCTGGTTTTAGTACGCGACCGGATGTTCCAATTGAGTTAATACTGCCCCGACGCCTACGTTGCACGCGTCGGTTTCCATTATGAATGGTATGGAAAAATCCGATGCGGAGATTAGTGCTTCCTTAAGTAATTCAAACGCTTTTTCAATAATTCCGTGATGGGGCTTGCGATTTGCACATAACGGCTTATGAACCGCCAGTAGTAGCCTGTTAATCCAAGGAAAGCTCTGACTTGTTTAACCGATTTGAGTATGGGCCAATTTCTGACCGTCGCTAGCTTGTCCGGGTCTGGTCTCACGCCTTCTGTTGTGATAATATGCCCGAGGTAATTTAATTCGGTTAATCCGAAGCAGCACTTTGCCTTCCGGATGTAAAATGAGTGGGACTACAACAGTGTGAGTACTTCCCTCAAGTGTCGGACATGCTCCGGCAGAGATCGACTGTAAATTAGGATGTCGTTGAAGAAGACGACCACATATTTGTGCATATGTGCCATGACCAACTTGTTCATTGTCGATTGAAAGGTTGTCGACGCGTTCGTCAATCCGAACGGCATCACGGTGAACTCATAATGACTGTGATGTGTTCGAAATGCAGTCTTTGCAATATCGTCCTCGACCACTCGAATCTGGTGATAGCCGGCCCTGAGGTCCAATTTGGTAAAGAACGTCGTGAAGCTCGTCCATCAACTCATCCATGGTGGGGATCGTGAATCTGTCTCGAATGGTCACCGCATTCAGGGCACGGTAGTCGACGCAGAACCGCCAGGTTCTGTTCTTCTTTCGGACCAGCAACACAGGTGAAGAGAAGGGGCTGACGTTGGGTCGGATTAGCCCTTGTTGCAATATCTCGGACGTCAGTCGTTCAATTTCACTTTTCTGAAAATGTGGATACCGATACGGGTGTATATTGTCAGGCTTGGTCTACAGCAACATAGTGATTTGATGATCGGGTTGCAGGCCCCGGATCCAACCTCTCGCTTCCTTGATTATGTGGAAGCTTGCAATTTTGAGTTTCGCATCTTCCCCAATCCCGTGGTAGTTGAAATATTTATCTCCTTAGAAGATCCAACTCAGCCGGTCCTCCCTTGTAAATCGTGTTAAGTCCAATTTCAGCCGCGTCTTGGAGATACCTTTTCTTGGTCGGGAATGACTTCTCCCTTGCAGGTTTCTCATCATACTCTTGAGCTCACACAGTTCATTCGACATCCTCGACATGACCATGTCCTGCCGCTTCGTCGTGTCCTTTATCCTTGCGTTCTGTTCGCCGATGATTGCCGCCACCAATCCATGAATCACCTCCAAATGTTCGTCCCCTATTATTCCTCCCATAGTAAACAAAAATTCAATTAATTAATTAATGCTAAAATTTCCAAGAAATTCTAAACAATTACGACGTCCCTCCTTCATACCCAATTGGGGCTTGGGACACGCCTTGGAATTCGCAAATATTTATGAGTCGTTTCCGACTATATATCCTGCTAGTCGCTGGAAGATTGAGTTCGAGTGAAGAAAGCACCACTATAATAGCCGCCTTGGATGGCTGCTATAAACGTCGGAGAGTGAGATAAGAATTCCTCAATAGGGTCGGAGTTGAGGGGATTTTTCTCCAGAACGGATTCGGGGATTAGGAGGATTAATGTTCTGATAAATTCTCGATGGATATCATCTCCATCTGATTTGTTATTTAAAGATAAACTAAAATTGAATTCTGTTACACTTTTCCTATACTGTTATACTTAATCATAAACAAACTCCGACTGACGGGTTGATCTGTGTTGCCGGGCCGGTCGCTCGGGTCTGGGGTCGTCCATTGGGCAATCGTCCTCTCCCTCCCCTGTGTACAAACGTTCCTCTGTTCTTAATCCCAAATCCAAATGTAGTTGGGTCAGTACCAGCTCCTCATTCAATACTACTGTTACAGACTGTATGTAATTTTCGCTCCGAGATTACAAGATTCTTAGTTGTTTCAACTTTCAATTCCCCCACCTGAATATATATATAAGACGAGTGTTTAGTGCGGTTGTCTCTCAATGTGGTTCAGTGTTAAAAACACATATATCCTGAAAATTTATGAATGAAAATAGAAAACGGTTTTAGTGAGATATTTTTTTCATAACCATATGCATGTATCAATCGCTTGGTTAAGAATGATTTGATTTTTTTAAAATGTCGCATATCTGAGGTAATAAGAGCTCAGATTAAAAAGAAACTGCTCCGAGTAAAAATATTAGGGTTTGTACTTTTCCTTATGTGCAAGTATTTCGTCTTTGCTCTCTACAAAAGATAAAATGAAATTAGAATTTATGATATTATGTATAGGTTTAAGAAAATTACAATCGATATGTGGAAATGAATGCTTAAACCTAATATTTAGGATTTTGGGTTTAAACTAATTCAACCTGAAAGTTGATTTGATTATCAAGCTAATTAACTAGACTTGATCAAAATCATTAAAGTATAAACTTAAATTAAATGCTGTAATTATTTTAAAAAATACAATTGAAACAATGACAAATCAAGGGGATAAACAAGGGGAACACAACCTAAGTATTTTTAGACATGGATAGACGAGTTTGTTTGTACAGCTTGAACCCATAAATTATTTAGGTGCTAGTCACCAAATAATCAGTGGGACAGGAAAAATCCTGCCTTACCCACGAATCCATTTAACCATTTTCTTCCCATTTTAAAGTGAGATTTAAATAAATTATCAGAGGTAAAAGGAGTGCAAGCAGCCAGCCAAACATGTCGATGGTAGTGAGTTACAGATTTTCCATTCTTTGAGGCAGAGGAAAGCAAATCACCAACACTCAATTGTTTCGAAATTCTTACACTTCAGCAGTTCATTATTCAGGGTGCTCTTGGGTCCATTCCGAAGGCCACCACTCTGGCAAGGTAACACTGATCATGATATCAGGGTGGTCTCTGATAACTAAGGATGATTGTGTGCTATCTTTAAGTTTTAACACACCAATTCCATGGCAGCCAAGCACCATTGATATGGTTCCGATTTTCTTGTTGGAATTGGCTTCAACCACCTCCATGCCTGGAATTACTCTCTGCTTAACTTCTGAAATAAATCAGCAAAGAAAATAAGACTCAGATGGAGTTTTGAATGTCTAAACATTATTCCAAGTCAAGAGAAACAATCTCATTCCAAAAAAGAAAGTACATAATAATACCCTCTCCATTTTCATTTGTAAATTTCATAGGAATTAATCTCTTCCGAATAATGCCACGATAGTGTGTTCTAGCCACAAACTCTTGGCCGACATAACAACCTTTGTCAAAGCTGATAGCATTGAGTCCAATAAGATTGAATTCATGTGGAATTGCAACCCCTGCATATTTGACAATTTTTTAGAATTAAAAATCAAAGATAGTTCCCTGAAGGCTAGAGAGTAGAGAGAATATGTGTTTTCCAAACTTGCTAAATTATTCTGCCTGATCATTACTGTCTTTTTCACTTAAAAATTGGAACCAACAAATGCACCTTTTGTACTACCCACGAGAATATTTAATTATTTATAACTTAAATCACTTAACAATGTAAACATTTTTTTGAAGCAAACAGTGTAAACATTGAATATTTCAAATTGTGAATATATTGAATATCAGGTGATTCTGGTGAGCATTCTAAAGATGTGAACTAGAGAAGAAATACAGATACTACTACTTACTAATGTGACTAGTTACTAGCCTCAGAAATATTGAATATGAACATAGTTTACATAGTAAGTTAGTAATATTGTTAATATCCACATATGATTTTATATGATGAATGACATCATGATTGCGAAATTATTGTGAAGTTTCTACAAGTTCAAACATAAAATTCGGCAAATGATAAAGCCCGATGATAAGCTGAAAAAATAACACACCTTTTGGAATTTCAATAGATCCTTCTGCTACTCCTCTCTTCAATCTCCACAAAAGATAATCATCTTCGTCCATCTTCTTTTCATATTTAACCAAGGGCGCTGCAATGATCAGTAATCATAAGAGAGAGAAAATCATCACGGACATTGTGTTATGTTTGTAGTCAATTCATGCAAAGAAGATTTTTTTTCCTGTCTTACGAATTGTATCTGATGGAAAGATGCCCCGAAATCCTAGACACTCCAATCTTGGATCTTTATACCAAGAATAACCAAAATTATTTCCATTTGCCGGAGATTCAGAAGACGAATTGGCAACGATTTTATCACCAAACCGTTGCCAGCAAGTGAACTCCTCTGCCACATTTTGTATCTCAACTTTGGATCTCAAACGATATCTATAAACACAGATGTTTCCTAGGAAACTCATAGTTTACGGAAACACTCTTAAAAGTGTGATTTGTTTAAAAATTAATGACAGAAACTCACCTTTTGAAGGAATCTAAGAGCTCATCTACCACATCAACACCAACATCAGCATAAAACAAATCCTCACGCGGCAACAACGGTCTGTAAACAAAAAGATCATACAAAAACCTCCCTTGTGAAGTGAGCACTGCGTTGTATATAGATGGAGAGGTCTGACTGAGAATCCTCTTGACGTCATTGGTGAGTAACCCCTGGAGGAATTTGATCGCATCTGGACCGTGAATTTTGATGACAGCACGTGAGGTCAGACGGCATGATACTGAACTCGTCTCTTCCAACTTGATTCCCTGATGATGATGCTGACTGATGGTGGTTGCGGAATGGAGTAGGCGACGAAGGAAAGAGAAGACCGGACGACGGCGTTGAAGAAGCATCGGAGAAGATGAAATCGGTGCCCTAAAATTTCATCGTTTTCCCCCTTGCTTTTTATTTATTTATTTTATATTCTGTATTTTCCCATCCACCCGCATAACCCGTTTAGATAACAACACTAGTTAGTCTCTGTTCAATTGCACTCTGCCCAGATTTGCCTAGTTCTGTAACTCTCTCTGTTAGTATGAATCAAATGATTAAAAACAAATCAATAAAAGAACCCAACAAAGATCAACACCAGAAATTGAAATTTGAAATTGATTTCAGATCTATTTAACGATCTTCATCACCAGATAAATCACAATTGAAAAGAATGGAAGTTCCAAAACAAAACACCAAACACACGTTCATATTTGACAGGACGACCACACACACACACATAAAATTACTGGTTGGCTGGTTTAAGGGAGATGGAATACAACAGTCACAACCATGAAAAGAACCAAGATTAATAAGTTTCCAATGCCGAAATTAACCACTGCGGAACTTCTGTGGAAATGAACTGCTTGTGCTCTGAAAAAAAGAAGATTGAATGAATGAAAGAAGCTAACCAAACTAAAATGAGTTTCAGTTAAGCTATGCTTACTTCTGCTTATCTTGAAGTAATCCACAGAAAAGGGCGTTATCAGGAAGAGGTAGCTCAGTCTTGCCCTCAATGTCTTCAGGATTGACAACTTTGATATAGACCTCTTGTCCGAGGTACCATGTATCCAAATTTACCGTGCGTAAATTCCATATTCCAACATTATCGAGTGATACTAAGATAGCAGTCCATGCTCCGGGAAAAACCTAGAAAGTATAAATTAGTAAAAACACTGTTGTTTACAACGACTAATTGAACGGCAAACTAAAAAAACCTGTGTCGTCGCACGGGCAACACCATCCCACTTATTGTATGTACCTCTACTACTCTCACTCCATTCACCATAATCCATTCTGCAACAAGCAACAGGCAATTAATATTGAAGATGGTGGTAATTAAGGAAGATAAAAACATACATACCCAACAACAAAGAAAGCATATCCATCTAAATGATAGCTTTGAACTTTGGTGTCATTATTCTGCAAAATAATTTCCATGAAACCTCTGTATGTCCCATTTATGATCGATCTACCGATCCTGGGAGGCCCAGTAAGAGGTTTGGTAGGGAAATCAAGCGTGTAGACACCCTTCTTATGAAACTCATCTGCAAGTCTAAGTGGGGTATTAGGAGGGCTGTATGATATTCCATTCAGAGTAGTTCGCCGTTTCCCATGTATAGAAACAGGTGGCATATTTTTTATAACATATAATTGAGTCACTTCAATCTGACCATATTTGAATGATCCCTGTGGATTAGGTCGAGCAGCGCCAGCACTCACATTCCACCTGATACAAAACAACAATCACTAAAATTGAGAATTGCAAGGTTTGATATTGCAATCAACGTCATAATTCAGATACCAACCTGATAGATCTTGCCTGATTCATGGACATTGTCTTGTCAAATTCATCATTAGGAGGTAGGGGTAAAGGGCCCTTGGCTTTTCCCTTGGAATTTGAGTAATGCAATATGGATACACCTGTGACTCTTCTCCATATCGATTCGTTGACAAACCTTGCACTGGCCACAATGTAGTAATCACTGCTTGCATTCTGATTCATGGTCACCAGGAATGAGTAAGATTGGCCAACATGGATGTCTAGATCTGTGTAGTTTGTTTGAACCGTGTACGATCCTTCCGTCTCTACAAGAAGCATTTTGTGATCCTGAATTCTGAAATTCAAACTTGTCGAGACTCCCACATTATGCACACGAATACGGTATGTCTTTCCTGAATATCCCCCCCCCCCAAAAAAAAAAATCATCACACACAAAACAAGTAAAACACATGAACAAAATTAAAGGATGCGAAAATTACCAGGATGAACATTGAGCGTTTCATAATCAATACCAGCCGGAACGAGAGTAGTGTTGTACCGATAAGGACCTTTCCCATTCATTAAAACACCATCAGGCATGGGAAGATCTTTGCCATCATCAAGCAACTTCCTCAATTCCTTGTGATTTTGGTTGTACCAATCGCCGATAAAAATAGTGATATCTCCATCAGGTTGTCCAAAAGGCACCGGAATAACAATCCTATTGTTTATAGTTAAACCGCCAAACCCACCAGAAGCTCTTTGAAAGTTGATGGTAGGGAAGTAAAAAAGACTCCCAATCTGATCCTTAACTTGGAAATTATAGGTCCAATTCCAACCTGCAGGGATGGGGCAAGTCGTGCCAAGAACTCCATCCTGCCATGAATTCCTTCTCTGTTGAACTCCATCCCTTACCACAAAAGTAATCAAACCAGTAACTGTAAGTGTTAATCCCGATTACTTAATTTTAATACAAGCATGACCACCATTAGAATTATTGCATACCATGTGAAAAGCAAAGGTTCATCCAAATCATTCTGGACATTGATAATCACATTGTAGTTTGTTGTTGAGTTAATAAGAGGACCAGGGAACTGTTTGTTAATCCCAATCACCTGCAAACAATATATGTTAAAAAAAAAAACTCTTTTTGAGGGAATCTGCTGAGTTCAGACTTCAACTCTTCAAAGAGTCCTAAAGATGAGAAGAAGAAGAAAAAACACCATCTTTATGGTAAAAAAGTAACATTTTTACTTTTTTTCCCCCATGGAATTTGGTCGGTGGATCTAAATCAACGAAGAACACAGAACCTAAAAAAAATACAGAACCCCAAAGAGAAGAGAATACCTCTTGTTCCACACCCAAAGGTGAAGCTTTCATGTAAGCCACATCCCACTCGTAGTAATCCGTATGATCATTTGCCAAAGACCGACCGAAAAGAACAAGAACGACGGCGACAACCGACAATGCAGACCCAACTCCCCGCCTCATTGCCACACACACACACATAAGCTTCCCTCCTCCTCCTTCTTATCCAACCCGCGGCTTCTATTTCTTCTGAGTTGAGGGGGCAGTGGACACTATTTCTCACAGTCACACTGAGAGCGGAATGACGAGGAGTCCAATGTTCAATACTTTTTTTGATGGTCGCACTCTGAACACAGCATGTGAAAGTAGCAGAAAAACAGGGGACCCTCAATTCCAACGGTTGAAATTAGCTTACGATCACCACTAATTAGAGAAAAAAGTAAAAAAAAACGTTGTCTTTTAATGGATTCTGTTAAGGAACTAAGCTCACCGTTACGGTGTTCTGAACTGACACTAATGAATTGACTTCACTATTCCGGCAATCTGGCATGTAAACAAAAAGTGGATATTTTATCATTAATTACTCGGAGTTTTAAAATATTTCTTCTATCCCCACCCTCTTTTATTTCTCATCAAATCTCTTACAAAAATAGATGAAAAGAAGAAGGGAATTTGCGTAAATTTTACTTTGGGGGTGAAATTCGTTAGAAAATGGTTTGGTCGGTCGGACCTTGGTTGAAGTGTTTGCTGAGTTGGGTGTCAGACATGTTCCATAGACAGCTAATGTTTTTTTATATTATGTCATCACCAACATGAATCATTAGCCTATCTTTTTTATTCCCCACTAAATAGTGGTTGCTCTTCTGGCAAAATATTTAGACAACTGGACATTTATTTTACATAATTACATTTAAACGTGTTTAAACGAAAGTTGTATTAAGATGGGTGTGTGGTTTTTCTTCCTACACGCAATTATGAGTAATTATTAGGTGTGTCGAGATTAAAATACGTCAAATTAATCATGTTCATTAAATCGATTTTTCGTCGTGCGTGATTAAATATTAATGAACACGATTTGATGACGCACGACGGCGTATTCAAGGTATGTCGTTTGTGTAATTATTTTATATTTTTCATACGCCGATATAGTGGTGAGCCGGTGAGTGGCAACCAGTGAGACAGATAAGGGTCTTAGAGAGGGTGCAAATTTGCAATATAACGTGCCAGACAATAAATCAACATATCTTTATTGGAAGAAATCAGAGATAATGAAAACATAGCATTGATCAGGTTCCAAAAGGATATATTAATAAGAGGGGGGGAGATTCATGTGCAAATAATAATTCATCAATCTGATTGTTGGAATGGAACAAATCTGAGTGTGATACTTGATAAAGAACAGAAAGTCCTACCAGTGCTCCCGGTGGTACGAGCGGCTATCTTCTCGTGCCAGAGACTCTAAGATCCACGACGCGCGTTTTACATCAAGTCTTCCGAGAAGGAATCAACGATTTAGTGAGTAAATCGACGATTGGTCCGTGAATCACGCTCTAGAATCGATGGAATTGATCGATGCTTTTGGATGGTATTGGAATAACATATAATAAGAGTAGTTAGTTGTTAGTGAAACTAACTACGGTTAGTCTTAAACTAGAATTAGTATAAATAGAATACAATACCATTGCAACGACCACCGTCTACACCCGATCATCATCGTGTAATACTAAGAGATGGAGCCCATGGTCCCCTTTTATAGGATTTCCACCATGTATTATTTTTTTGGTGAAAAATAAGGTCGAATAATAGATGACGAATTATAGATAGCGAATATGAGATTTTCTTGACGGTTATCGTCCTGGCAAACTTATGATGACAAAAATCCGCCACTAATCACTTATAATCCGCTATCATAAGTCCGCCATCCTAGGTTTTATTTCTTGTGTACAACAAGATTTTCAATGACATAATTAGTTGTTAATTAATCTTAATTACAATAAATCCTAATTAACAAAGTGTAGACATATATGAGTTAATTTATAAATAAATCCATTTGAACTCATATTAAATAAAATTGACTTGATACATGATTAAATCAAAATGAGATTAGCCTCAATTATTTCCATCAAACAAATCTCTACATTAATCAAGTTTTTTGAATTAACACATTGATCAAATTAATTATTGTAACTTGCACTTATTTATTCACACCTACTTGTTTGAATTAACTCTTGCTTTCAAGTTGTCTCGATGTTTTAAAGGTTAATCAACATGGTGTGAGAAAGGCTCAACTATCCATGTAAGCTCCAAAAAAACTGTTGTTGGAAAAAACGTGTAAAAGCTCCTCAACGAACTCAAGACTCCAAGATCAAATCCAACAAATTAACTACAAGGATCTTGGATTAAATGCTACAAATAAATCTATGCAAAGATTTCAAAAATGGAAGAGATTTCCACCAATGAAGTAATTTGAATCTCTTTTACCAATGCTTTCAAGAGTTGAAAAAAATTACTCATCATGTCACTCATAAAAGGAGGTGCACACCCAAAAGCAAAGTCATCACTTACCATCTTTGTTGAAGTTCTCTTTGGTTCAAAGCTCTATTTCTCATTCTCTTGCTCAAGCTCTAGCTTTCCATCAAGTTTTGTGTGAGAGTTGCTCTTAAGGTTGTGTGCTTTAGTTTTTCAACTTCTTCTTCTTTCCCTCCCGTGTATGCTAAGAGTGTGTTAGAAGAACAAGCTCTACATCTTGTAAGTGTTCCAAGTGTTGTGAGATATGTGTCTCAACATCAACACTTGTAAAGTTCCACTAGTTCAACCATAAACCTCCACTAGTTTGCAGAGGTTTTTAAGAGTCCATTGATACTCTTAGGTGGTTCGTAAGCGTTTAGCCTTAAAATTTGCAGAGGTTTTTAATAGTCCCTTGATACTCTTAGGTGGTTCGTGAGCAGTCACTCTTAAAGCTTACAAGGGGTTTTGCCATTACCTTTAGGCTAGCGATCTCCGTATTTTATCGGAACTGGATTAGCCCTTGTTTGGGTGAACCAGTATAAAAAAATTTGTGTTCTTTTTATCTTTCCGTTTTTATATTTTTAAATGATAACAAGATAAAAAGAACTAAAAGAAATCCCTCATCCAGTTATCTAGTCATATATTGATGTTAACTACTTTTCTACAGATCCCTTATCAAGTTATCTTGCCATTGTTTGAAGTTACTTTCAGTTAAAATTATTATTCAGTTATCTGGTCACTTATACTTATATATTTTAACTTATATTATTATTTTCGTGTTTATAAGAAAACTTAGTATTCGTATACCACAGTTGGCTTAAAAAGCACTATATATAAAGTTAAAATTTATATCCAGTTAACTGGTCACTTATAATATATTTTAATTTATTTAAACGTGTGTTTATAACATAACTTAGTATTCATATACTACAGTTGTTTATAAAACGCTATCTGATAAGTTGACTCAGTATCTATATACTGTAGTAAACTTTGAAAGAACAGACAATCTTTTATAAATCCTTGTTTCTAACTTGTATTCTCAGGTATTTCGCAAATCAACTGAGAAATCACGAAAAGAGACTATAACCCCTTCTTTAGCCTCTGATCAAAATCCTACATCTTGTAGTGCCTCTGGGAACGATCCTAGGTCTTATTTCTTGTAATCCGCGACGGAGATCGTGCATGACCACATGATGGCAGTCATTACATGCATTATGGCTCGAGCTGGACGCGAGTAACAGTCCAAATCGACGCTTTGGGGGTGTAACCGTCGAGTTGGGGGGTGAAATCAGTGAGTTTAGAGGGGAGATCGGCAGTCTGCCAGACTTTGGCGATCTTCTCCTCAACTCGACAATTTACCACCCCAATCGACGATTTGTCATACCCAATCGGCGATTTGAGAGAGTTGACTCGGGTCTCGACGAAGACTTTAGTTTCATTTTCGTGTGAGCCTTCCGGGGGTCCGAGATAAAGCTCCCTATTGACGGGAGGGACTGATGTACATTCATATGTCAGCAATACTTATGTTTATACTAAATATGTCAGACGTCATTAATGAACCTCGAGATCTTTCTCATTCTTGTGTTTGCACAAGAACCGTTCTCTATTGATAAGATGGTTATATATGGAGGCATTTCGCCGATGCTAGTAAGTATCATTAGGCCCGTTTAGGCATCTACGATTGGTCCATTAGGCCCATTTATCAGGTATCCTTGAAGATGCTACCAAGTACCATCATTGATGGTTCCAAAAAGACCAGCTACCTGATCGGGACGATCGACGATAAAGACAAACCATCGGAGGTCCACGATCGACCTCGGCGATGGGTCATTCCTATCGACGACGAAACCTGTCAAGCAGGTTATCGGACGCCAACTCTCCAAACAATCCATAGTCCTGAAAGAATTTCCCCCAAAGATAGAGTCGGCGATAGTCATAATGCATCCCCGATGGCTTACCATCAGTGATGCATACCGTCATTGACGACCCACTTTACCTCTACGGAATCCTATAAATAAGACCAGGGGTCCCCCCATTACGGGTATCGAGACTCTGTAATTTCTGACAAAGAGAGGAATAGAACGAGAAGTCTTTGCATCGGGTCCTCTTCATCTCCGAGTCGTCGAGTCACAACAGGTGAGTTTCCTCCTCATCAAATGGGTTGGGTTACCTAGTGAGGATAGATCTTGGGAAGACATATAAACTCCATCGAGAGGCTGATGAATTAAATAAAAGAATCTTGAGGACAAGATTAGGCCAGAAGGGGATGTAACAGTCGAGAACGTCTCAAGGAAAATTTGGGCATTTCAGAGGAGACCGTCGGTGACACGTCTGATACCAACACTAACACCGACGAGGCTCCCAATCGCAAATCTCTGAGCCAGACTTAATAACATGGATAATTACTATCATTACTATTAATTACACTTATTGTTTAAATAATTACTTGAAGTCTGTTATGAATCGTGGTCATTTGTCATTCTAACTAAGCTTGTAAATAGTATATCGAAATTCGTATTCGTATCGATTTTCGAATATGTTTATTCGAATTCGGATTTTCGAATTTCGAATACCAAAAATGATATCCGTAAATTATCCCGACGGATTCGGATGTCTACAATATCCGTCGTTAAAATTCGAATTCGCAGTTCATAATTTCGGATTCGGATATCCGAATAAATATAAATTGATTTTCGGATATCCGAATTTTAAGGTGATTAATTGACTATCGATAAACTTTATTAAAAGTGATTTTATATTTTTATTTTAAGATTTTTATAAAAAGTTATCCGTATTCAGATTTTTTGGATATCCGATTCGAATTCGAATTTTCTTATCCGGATATTATTCGAACGAATTCAGATACCAGTATATCCGAGCTGAATCGGACCAATATAAAGAGGCCTAATTTTAACATTGGGTGGTTTGGTTTTAAATAAAAAGGAAATCATCCAACCTTTACTCCAATGGTTTGGTTCCATTGTTGGGGATCATTCAATTTGCACGAATTCTAAAGTTCCTTCGCCACCGGCTCCTTTAGGAAATCTTCTCCCCAGCCTCTAGCTCCGCTACTGGAGATCTTCCGTTGCTCCGCCGCTTTCCTCAAATTCAGCCGCTCCAGTTCTATCAAACTCCCCACTCATACGGCTGACGGATTTCATTACGAAATTATCCTGTAGAAAGTGATGAGCCAATTCATAATGGCCGGTACAAGTCTCCTCATTCTATTCATCATTTTCGTCCATGCGCTCTTCTACAGGGCCACCGTCCTCGCCACACCAAGTTGCGACGGTCGTCGTATACACATCCGAAAACTCCCACGCAAATTCAATACCGACATCCTTTTCAAATGTTCCACCGTCGACCCATTCTCTCCGAACACATGCATACATCTCCGCAACTCTGGTCTCGGGCCGAGGACATGCAACCGATCCAGATCTTGGTACCGGACAGACCACCGATTTCTCGAACCGTTCTTCCACAGAAGACTCCTCGATTACCCTTGCCTCGTTTCCGATCCGTCTCTCGCCGACGCCGTCTATCTTCCGTATTACGCCGGACTCGACGCCCTCAAGTTTCTTCACGCATTGGAAGACGATCATGAGCATTATAATAGATCAGTGGATCATGGTAAGGATCTCTTCGACCATCTTGTACGGCATCAGTCGGAGATTTGGGGAAGGAGAGATGGTCACGACCATTTCCTCGTCATGTCTCGTCCCGCTTGGGATTTCTCGCAGTCTCCGGTGAGTTCATCACGATCGATGGTTGCATGTGTAAGTAAGCAAGACAACAAGTTTTCATTTTCCGTTTGCGTTTTTGAAATTACAGGGAGAATATATGTGGGGGACATCGTTTTTAGAGATCCCGGAGTTCTTCAATGTATCAGCTTTGACGTTGGAATCTCGGTCTCCGGCGTATCAAGAGCATGCAGTTCCATATCCGACGTCATTCCATCCCCAGAATCTCTTCCGTCTAAACAGATGGATCTCGCGAGCTCGTATCTCATCCAGACCAAATCTCATGCTCTTCGCGGGGAGTGGTGGAGGTGTTAACGCCGCCCCGAACATCCGCCAGAGCATACGCAATGAATGCACCGACCGGGGGGATTTGTGCGAGATCGTGGATTGCTCCAAAGAGAAATGCGAGCATAATCCAATGAAATACATAAAGCCGATGCTGAATTCGAAGTTCTGCCTTCATCCTTCCAGTGACACTTCAACGCGACGAGGGGTGTTCGACGGAATCATCGCCGGATGTGTGCCGGTTTTCTTCGAGAACTCGACGGCGTTGTCGCAGTACGGGTGGCATTTAGATGAAGAAGATTACAAGAATTTCTCGGTGTTCATTCCCAAGGAAGATGTGGTTTTCGGTGGCCTGACTTTGGCGAAGGTATTGGCGAATATTCCATTGAAGAAGATTGCTAAGATGAGGGAGAGAGTGCTGGAATTAGTTCCAAGGATTTTGTATCGTCGGCACGGTGCGACGGTAGAACTGACTAACATCAAAGACGCATTCGATTTAGCCATCGACGGGGTTTTAAAAAAGATCAAGAAAAGACTTGGTTCCATTTGATTTCTTTTTTTTCTTTTTCGTGAAGTTACTTTTTATTGATAACAAGTTGGGTCCGATAACCCGATTGCTCCACCCGCCCCACCAACAGCAGCACATTCAGTTAAATGCCAGATTTGCTACAAGTTAGGGATGCAGACATACTCATTTTAGGAATTAATTGTACGATCGTAAGATCAATTGATCGTAGATGGGTGTGTAAGATTAAACGAAATGCAGATGGATCTGTACTCTGTAGATCGTTTTAAAGCACGATTAGTAGCTCAAGGTGATAACCAGCATGAAAAAGTGCAGAAGATCAAACTGCAAATATTTTCACAAAAGGTTCATCAGTTGAGAAATTCATCAAGTGTTGTTCTTCATCAAAATACTTCCTGTTCTCACTTCCAAGCTTTATTAAGAAAATTTCAAATTTTAATAATTTAACTAAGAATTTTGATTTAAGTAATTAATTAAAATACCAAGGACCATGGTAAATCATTATGTTCAAGCTTTGAAATTTATCCTCCAAAGGTTGAAGTCATTCTGTGCTTTCTCAACTAAACAACCATCATCCCAAACATCTCTATAAGTTTCCGGGCGGACAATTCTGTTCTTCGACGTTGCTTCATACATCCCTTTCCTCCATTCTTCTATGGCGGTATACCCACATTGTGTCGCCAAAAAATCATTGTATTTGAACTGTTGGCCAGCGAGATTATGCGTGTATCGCTTGGGGTACCCAATGGATTCTAATTCTTCGTAGAATTCGTTCACATCATTCGCCATATCTTCCACCGATGGAAGTGTAACCTGCCCCGATAAAATCATTGCCACCCATTTGCTTTGCAATTCGAACATAGGAAAGGGGATGACCTTCCATGGCAGTCCAATGAATGACAAACCAGGAGCCAATGAAGGAGGAAAAATATGTTTATACAGAGATCCCACACGATTATCTTCTACTGTCACAATATCATCTGTTTTAAGGAATGGAAAATGGTATTTGTACCTGTAAATCCCAAGGATTCTTAGAACAAACAATTCTTTCAATTCTGAATACAATATAACTTTACCTACTTACTTACCCAGTACAATGCATGATGGTATCAACTCGAAATGAATATCCACCTTGAAACAATATCGTACCATCTTCATTTGCTCTTTCAATCTACAGAAAATCACAAGTATTTGGTTTGTATTTTAATTGGAAATGAGGTTACCATTGGATGAATCACTTACCATTGGATGAATCCACATATTGTCATACCCAGATAGTTTTTTTGGGGTTCCAATTGGATCCTCTGATCTAGAAGCGATGTGAACTTCTTTAGCAAACCTTGCCAGTTCCTTAGAGATATCAAAAGAACTTGCAGAAGCCCCAATCAAAACCATAACCTGTCAAGTGTAGATGCAATTTTTCAATATGCTCTGGAACTGTATTTAACACTGTATCTCATCACCTAGAAGCTAGATATACTAAAAAATTCATGTCGAAATGCTTAAGTTTGGAATTGACATAGAAGCAAATCATGGATTTTGCATAAAATAATCGGTGATTTGATTTGAAATTTCATGTAGCTAATGAGTAAAAAAAGCAAAAAGAGTCACTCATACTTGATCTGCAAAAGGTTTGGGAACACGGTAGTTGTGGCTGTGGAGTTGTTTTCCCGGCCATGCCATTATTCCTGGAAAAATATATATAAGATGAAAGTAAAAAAGAGAGGATAAAGTAAATATACAATCAACCACAAGTGAAAATCATACCCTGAATCTCAGCGATCCTTGGCTCTGTATAATGGCCATTGCAGATCACGACTCCGTCGTAAACCTCAGAAGCAGCAACATGAGGAGGAAGAGGATCTTGTTTTCCCACAATTACATCATCGACGCACCTCGTCTTCACAATCCATTTGTCATGAAATCCCATTTCCACGCCGACAACTTCCGTTCCAAATCTAACTAACTTTTCGATCCCAAAATCCCTTCCGAAGGCCTGCAGATACCGCAACACCTCCTTGTGATGCGGAAACCTCCGATGGTCTTCGATCCCAACGAATGGGTAGTCAAGGAACCCCATGCACTCTCGGGGAAGATTGGTTCGGAGGGAATCGTAGAGACTGCCATGGAGAATGTTGCAATTTCGGTCGACACCGCCCAATTGATCCGATTCTGTGTCCGGGGTGTAAATCCATGTACCGCCGATAGAGTGCGATCGTTCGAAGACTACGACAGTGTGTGTTTGTCTACGAAGCTCTCGTGCGGCCACTAGTCCTGCCGCCCCTGCTCCGATCACGGCGATATGACGTGAGGTTGTTGCGAAGCTGTTGGAACCCATGGTTAATTGCTGGCGGAAGAACAGATCCAATTTGAGGATTAAATACCCTTAAATCTTTGAACTTGGTCCCGTCGGCCGTCACTCCTGTAATCACTGTTTTATTCATGGAATCATGTTATTGTGATTTAACGTATGAAATTCAGTCAAAAATATAAAATTGGAGATTCAACTAGGGATAAAATTATGGATTAAGGATCTGTTGTCACCTGGAGTTGTTAAATCGGAAGAAGAGATGACCTAGATGATCAATCTAACGCCTCTGATGACTGGCTTCAAGCTACTGAAGTGATGTGGTTCTGGCACGGCGCCGTTAGACCGTTCGTCGTCTGGATCTAGTGCGGTTCAGTTACTGGGAATTGCGGCCCATCCAGCACGGTGCCAACACCTGAAACCAGTGTTATTTTATATAGGATCAGATGTGGCCCCACCGTGCGCTATCAATGACTAAAATAGTGTCCATTAATATTTAATTAAATGACTAAAATAATATACTGCACAAGACAATAACACATGTGCAAAGTCGATCTAATAGACATGATTAACTTGACGTATTTTCACCTCAGGCTAATTATTCTCTATACATGTAAGCTAAATATCTATTATAGACTGAAGTATCAACTATTACAACTAGGTCCTTCATAAACAGCAAAGTAAATACCAAACTTAACAATGATATCAATAGAAGAAAGTTCAGAAAAGTCTATCTAATATTAGCCCAAAAATGCCCACTACATTTTGGCCGTCTAAATTTTTATAAATATCATTCATTCTCTCACAATCGTTCATTCCATGTAATAATTTTTTTGAAGATGAAACAATGAACTGTCAGGATGATCTGGGCGTTTTTGGATTCACCAAAGAATGACTCACTTGAAAATTATTCGACACCAATAATCATTCCATAAACATTTATATGATATAAAAGATTTTAATCATCCAAACTAATATAGATTTAGTTATATGAAAGTAATACTTAGTTATAGCTAATAGGATCTTAGGTAAAATTCAATGATCTATTGATGATATCCTGTAGACATTTTGAGTTTAGTACTACTGGAGAGCAATTAGTTAAACCAAATAAAACTAATTGCTGTTAGCAGTTAACTATCAATACATTGTTATAAATACATGAACTGTAAACTCTTATAATCATCAAGGAATACAATCATTCATTTTGGGTTAACTTCTCTCTTCTTAATTATCTGTTCACCTTGGTTTCCATCATGGTACCAGAGCTTGAAGAAGGTGGGTACGCATCGTCTGAATTAGGTCCGACTTCCGCTGCGGAAAAGGCGATCAAGATGAACGGAGAAGGAGATTCAAGAAAACTTGTTACCAAACAAATCAAGTGTATAGTGTTGGAGGAAGAAAATTTTTTCTGCTGGAAGGCACAGTTCTCCGCGCTCCTGAGAGGTTACCATCTTCTTGAATATGTTGAAGGAAAGATGGAGATATCTCCGGGCACCATCGCGGAACAACAGGACCAGCTCATACTGAGCTGAATCTTGACATCGATTTCACCGTCAATACTCCCACAAGTCGCGGCTATGACCACATCGGCGGAAGTTTGGGGATGCCTCAACGACATGTTTTCGTCGGACTCGGAAACACGTCTTCTTCATCTCCGATTTCAACTGCAAAGCATCAAAAAGGGAGACCTAAGCATGCTCGATTTTCTCAAGAAAATAACTATCGCCAAGGACAAGTTGGCTGCGGCAAGGGAAGGACTAAAAGACTCACAGGTTATTTTAATTGCACTGGGCGGGCTTGGGCCCGATTATCAACCTTTTGTAACTTCAATTACAACAAGGTTTGATAAAAACATGAATTTTCCACAATTTAAAAGGCTCTTATTGGATCATGATCTTCAATTCATATCGTCAACAACGGTTCCTCGGATTGAAGCTAATTTATCTATGAAACACAAGACTGATGATCGTCGTGATAAAATTGTTTGTCAAATTTGCACAAGAAAGGGCCACGGAGCCAAAGAATGTTATCATAGAGTCAATTTCGCAAAATTTCCACCAGTGACCCATTAATGGAAGTTGGTTTTGATAATGGAAATAATAAATGGTTTGGATTCATTAAATGAATGAATGACTGCGATTTCAATAAACTCTAGGTTTAATTCGAGTTTGCGATTTCAAAATAAATGAATGCTTGCGATTTATAAACTCTTAGTTTCTATCGACTATCATATGATTCACATCGTGTTTAATTTTATAGTTTTATAGTGTTATATTATGCTAGATTTTATATTATTTAGAAATGTTTAGTTAGAGTTAGTTATTTTTGTATAAATTTTTTGAATACTTATTTTAATACATTTTTCATTTAAATATTGATTTTTAAGAGGTTTCAGTTAAATTGTAATATCCCCAAAAGTATAAACTAAGTTAAGTCATTTTAGTCATTTTAAATGTTTTTCCAAATTATGTTAGATTAGGTCATTTTAAACTTATTTCCCCAAATCATATGGGGATGATGGCCATAGGTTTAGAGGTAATGAAATGCATATGGCCATAGGTTTAGAGGTAATGATGTTTTTTTCATCAATCCTAAGCCCATGTCTACAATATGCCTATGATTTCTTTAAGAAATTGCTACCTTCTCATGAGTGTGAGGGCATCCGAAAATATGGCTAGTTCCATTTTCTCCTTAGAATTATTTAAACTCATTACTAACATATGCCCTCGGCCCCCATTATCAGTCTGTAAAAATTTAATCGTAGTGTTTAGATGATTTTCCGAGCTGAGCCGAGCCAAGCTGAGCCTGACAAGCCCTAGCTGAGCCGAGCCAAGCTGAGCCTGCAAAGCCCTAGCTGAGCCCGAGCCGAGCTGAGCCTTTCTTATTATGATTTATTTTTTTATTTTTCATGATATATTTTTCATGAAACTCATGCGGACATGCAACTCATTTTTGCATGTTTCAATTATTTTATAGAATGGCCGGCAATGATCGAAATTGGATGTACAAACGACTAGATGAGAAAAATTAAATTACCGATTCATTTCTCAATGGTGTCGAGCGGTTTCTAAACTTTGCATTCTCAGAGTCAATTATGACTCGTGAAGATGGAAAAATTAAATGCCCTTATAGTAGTTGTTGTTGTTTAAATAAGGAAGTTAGAGATATAATGACAGTTCATCTTTACAAGTCCGGTTTTATGAGTGATTACACTAATTGGGACCGACATGGAGAACCAAGGAAAAGAGTACGTGTAGATGAATGCATCACTATAAATGATGTTGAAATGGTCGATGATGAACGTATTAACACTAATCCATTTGTCGACATGGTCCACGATGAAAGTAGACCATTTGATTTACATGATGAAGAACCGAATGATGAAGCCCAAAAGTTTTACGATTTGCTAAATTCTGGTTATGCGAAAGTATATGAAGGTTGCGATGCATCTGTTTTGGAGATCTTGACAGAATTAATGTATCTTAAATCAACCTATGGACTATCTGTGGAAGGCTACGATACCTTGATGAAAATTATTCAGAAAATCATACCAAAACCTAACAAGCTTCCAGATACGTTTTATAAGGCTAAACAAAAATTGAAAAACCTTGGTTTGAAACATGAAAAAATAGATGCATGCACGAACAATTGTATATTGTATCGAAAAGAATATAAAGAGTTAACTGAATGTCCGACATGCCGTGAACCAAGGTTTAAGACACGGACAAGCGGTGGTCGTGATATTTCCGTTAAAATTCTTCGTTATTTTCCTTTGATCCCTCGACTACAACGACTATACCATTGTTCAAGGATTGCGAAAGAAATGGTATGGCACAGTACACGACGTCAAGAGGTCCCTAATGAGTTACGACATCCGTCTGATGGCAAAGCTTGGAAGCATTTTGATAGTATTCATCCTAGATTTGCATCTGATGGTCGAAATGTGAGGCTTGGTCTTTCTACAGATGGATTCAATCCTTTCGGTCATTCTTCATCACAATACTTTTTATGGTCAGTGATCGTCACACCGTACAACCTTCCTCCGTGGATGTGTAACAAACAACAATTTATATTCTTAACTATGTTGATTCCCGGTCCTAAAGATCAAAAAAAAGAAATTGACGTTTATTTGGAACCATTGATTGATGAGCTTAAACTACTATGGATTGAAGGTATCGAGACGTACGATGCCTTTAGTAAGTCAAATTTTACAATGAGAGCATCACTTTTATGAACTATTTCTGATTTTCCAGCCTATGCAATGTTGTCTGGTTGGAGTACACATGGGAAGTTATCATGTCCATATTGTATGGAAAAGACTAAATCATTTTATTTGACAAATAGTGGAAAACCTTGTTTTTTCGATTGTCACCGTCGATTTCTTCCCGAACATCATTCATTTCGACGACAAAGAAATAAATTTTTAAAGAGAGTTGAGAAAGACACACCAATTGAACGTATTGATGGAAAAGAAATAGAATTATGTTTACCTTTAAAAGATGATGTGTTTTTTGGAGGAAGTAATGATAAAAGAAAATTGATAAATTTTGGAAAGACACACAATTGGATGAAAAGAAGTATTTTTTTCGAATTACCGTATTGGAGTTCATTACTTTTTCGTCACAATGTTGATGTAATGCATGTTGAGAAAAATGTTTTTGATAATATTTTCAATACAGTAATGAATGTGAAGATGAAAAGTAAAGATAATCTCAAAAGCCGCGAAGACCTTATAGAATTAGATATTCGACATGACTTACACCCTCGAGAGATTGGAGACAAAATATTTCTTTCAAAAGCATCGTATGTATTGGAAAAACTTCAAATAAAAAAAGTGTGTGAATGAGTTTCTCTACTTCGTTTTCCCGATGGTTATGTGTCAAACATCTCTAAATGTGTCAAAATCAATGAAAATGCTATCACGGGAATGAAAAGTCATGATTGTCACGTATTCATGCAGAGATTATTGCCTATCGCTTTTGATAATTATTCAGCGATATTAGAATATTAGAATATTAACGACGATTCAACGATGATGCTATTTTTTGGCGCCAAAAAATAGCGCGCATGTGGGATTACATCAGCGATGATGACACATCGTCGCTGATAATTAGCGACGATATCCAACATCGTCGCTAAATTTTTAGCGAGGCGACCTACAGCGAAGCTTTAGCGACGATCAATAATCGTCGCTGAAACCAATTTAGCGACGATTTTTGACTTTCAGCGACGATTTCTGATCGTCGCTGAAACGCAGGAATCTTGTAGTGATTCTTGTCGGCTAGTACCAAAGGGACTGAATAATCATGTAACGTCGTCTAATCAATCGGCACCAATCGCAAACGTCGCAATAAAGGGGCGAGAATCTACGATATGGTATCCCGATACTGGGGCAACTGCCCACATAACCAATTCAGGTAACTTACCCAATAATTTTGTTGAATACACGGGTAAAGAATCCATTTTTACGACAAACAGAGGTACGATGAAAATTAAGAAAGTTGGTAAACTCATAGCTTCGGATTTAGTTTTAAAGGAAATTCTATTAGTACCTGATTCTTCGAGAAATTGATTATTTATATCTCGTTTATGCACTGACAACAAGATATATGTCAAATTTGACGAACAGAAAGTAACAATAGCAGATCAGGAAACCAATGAGGTTTTAGCCGAAGGGAAAATGGTGGATGGGCTATATCGGATATCTCTAGATCCAAATAAAGGTCATCATGCTCTATCTGCTCAAAAAATTACTGGAGGACGTTGGCATACAAGGTTGGGACACTTGAATGAAAAGTCAATTCGACAGTTGGTGAATAATGATATACTACCTAATAATACAGTTGGTAAGAATATATCAAATTGTGATTCGTGTGCTATTCAAAAATCTCATAACTTGTCGCATAAAGAAAGTATTCATAGTTACTCATCGCTAGAACTGATATTTTCTGATATTTAGGGTCCGGCTCCGATAGAGTCAATCGGCGGATTCAAATATTTTATAAATTTCGTCGACGCAGCCACAAATTTTAATTGGGTATATCCATTAATAAAGAAATCCAAAGTATCCGAGGTGTTTAAAGTTCAAAGAATGGGTAGAAAAACAAACAAATTGTAAGATCAAATCCATCCAAGCCGATAATGCCAAAGAGTATAAAGCTTTGACAAAGATACTTGAGCAGTTCAGTATTGACCACAGGTTCTTATGCCCATACGATCATCCACAAATGGGTACAGTGGAAAGACGACATCGACATCTAGTCGACACAGCCCTAACGATGCTACATTTCGCTAATATGCCCAAGAAATTCTGGGATTATGCAATACTAACTGCAGCCAATCTCTACAATAAAAATCCGACAAGAATTCTTAATGGAATCTCGCCCATGGAAGCTCTATTTGGCTGAAGATCAGATTACGATAAGTTACGTGCTTTTGGTTGTAAATGTTATCCTTGCCTACGTCATCACCGGAGAAACAAGCTAGACGATAAACCAATATCGTGTGTGTTCATCGGATATCCGCACCAAAACGACGGGTTCTTATGTTTCGGTCCGAAAGAAAACAAGATATACATCTTCAAAAATGTCAAATTCTTTGAAGATGATTTTACGTTAAATGAAAAATTATGGCCAAACTCTGGCAAATTACAACCGGGAGATAATAAAATAACCGGGACTGTTTACTCAGATAATATAAAAATTATTGAACAATCACAACCGACGGCCGGAGGTATAAGTAATATGGCTAATCCAATTTCTATTTCTATTAATCCAGGTCATGCTAACCCAATCGGTGATATGGCAAATGTAACACCGGCTAGCACAGACCCGATAAACGTACAGAATACCAGATTACTCGACACCCAAAATTCAACATCCGACTCAATTAATCAAGATGAAAGAAATAGGCAGGTGAACCCAATTTCCGATACCTCTACACGGAACGTCAACACTCAAAGTTCGACATCTGGTCCAAGCATCACATCCGACGATGATATAACTATATCATACAACGATGAAGAAACAGAGGCAATCGAAGAACAGGTTGAGGCTAGTCGGAACGAAGAAACAGGAAGAATGGCAACAAGGTCCTCACATGGGATAACTAAACCCAACCCAAAATATGGTTTAATAGTAACGACCAAAGAAATAGAAATTCCCAAGTCAGCAAAATTAGCGTTACAACATCCAGGTTGGCAAGCCGCGATGAAAAGCGAGTATGAGGCCCTAGTTAAAAACGAAACCTGGAAACTCGTTCCCAAAACAGAACAGGACAGAGTCATAAACACGAAATGGATCTTCAAAATAAAACACGTTGAGGATGGCATGATCGAAAGATTCAAGGCAAGATGGGTCGCGAACGGAATGAGACAGATCGAGGGTTATGATTATAATCAAACATTCAGTCCGGTAGTTCGAGCAAATTCCGTTCGGATCGTGCTCACAGTCGCAATTACAAGAAATTGGGCATTGAAACAAATCGACGTCTCAAACGCATTCTTACATGGGAAATTAGATGAAATGATCTTAGTAACGCAACCTGTCGGATTCGAAGATAAGGAACGACCGGAGCACGTATGTTTGTTACAAAGATCATTGTACGGGTTAAAACAATCTCCAAGAATGTGGTACCGTAGACTATGGGAATTTCTGGTTCAAATAAAATTCAAAGAAAGTTATTCCGACCCTTCACTATTCATCTACGACAACGAAGGTGATCAAATTTATCTTTTTACATATGTCGATGACATAGTCGTTACATATTTATCTTCAAGGTTGGTAAAGACGGTGATCGAGAAATTGCGCTCCGAATTCGCAATAAAAGAATTGGGAGATTTTAAATATTTTTTGGGCATTCACGTTGCATAGAACGGAAGGTAAAATAATGTTGTCACAACAACAATACCTTCGGAACTTGCTAGCAAGCTGCGGATACTCAAAGTTGAAATCATCCACCACGCCTATGTTGTCAAATGAGAAATTTCAAACTAACGATGATCAACCACCAGACTTAGGTGAGTATCGAAGAATAGTCGGGTCCTTACAATATCTCACATTAACACGACCCGACATTCAATATACCGTAAACAAACTATCGCAATTCTTACACGCACCTACATCCGGACACGGGACAGCCTTTAAAAGGTTACTTCGGTATCTATCGGGAACTCAAAGCTTTGGGATCACATTAGCCAAGGTAAAGGATTTCAATATAACATTATATTGCGACGTTGATTGGGGAGGTGACCCGATCGATAGAAAAAGTCACACGGGATACCTAATATACATTGGTCAAACACTAGTCTCGTGGTCGTCAAAGAAACAATCAGCGATAGCTCGATCCAGCACGAAGGCCGAATATAGAGTCATAGCTACAACGGTAGAGGAAGCAGAAGGTGTTAGATTATTATTGACAGAATTGGGAGTAAAGATTAATTTACCAATGAAAACATGTAAACAATCTCATCTGCCATAGCAAAATGAAACATGTAGCGATGGACTTCCATTTTATCCGGGAAAATTTGAACAAGGAGTACTGAAAGTAAGCCACATAGCCGGAAGAGAACGACTCGCCGACATGTTAACCAAGTCGTTGCCGCCAAAGATGTTCAATGAATCAAGTGTCAAACTGATCGGACGTTGCCCCACAGTTTGAGGGGGAGTATTGGAGAGCAATTAGTTAAACCAAATAAAACTAATTGCTGTTAGCAGTTTAGTAGTTAACTATCAATACATGAACTGTAAACTCTTATAATCATCAAGGAATACAATCAGGGGCGTATCCGGGGGGGCAAGGGAGGGCAATTGCCCCCCCTAAAATTTGGAAAATATCCAAGGATCTATATGTAATTAAATTTTTTATAGGGGGTTAAGTGTAATTTTCACAATATATTAATATTTTTTAAGGGTTAATATATAAATTTCACAATATTTATATACTATATAAATTTTACAATATATGTAATTTTAAGTTTAATTACATATAAATCTCTAAAAACTTAAATATCCCTAAATTTCTCCCCCAAATCTTCTTAATCCCTAAACCTCTCCCCAAATTTTCTAAATCCTTAAACCTCTCCCCCAAATTTCTAAATCCCTAAACCTCTCCCCCAAACCCAAAACCCACGATATTTCCCCAATATCCTCCAAATTTCCCCAATATCCCCAATATCCCCAAAACCCACGATTTCTCCCAAAATCTCCCCAATATTCTTTCGCCAATATTATTTCCCCAATCTCATTTTCCGCCCCATCCTCCAATCTCGTTTCCCTCCATCTAATTTCCTTCAATCTTGTTTCCCCCAATCTCCTTCCCCAAAACTCACGACTTCCCCCAATCTCTCCTCCTCCCATCCACCTCACGATCATCTCAGGGTCAACCGGCCAAACTCTCACGTTCTGACCACCGTCCATCGAGATTCAGTTATTGTGCCACAGCCCACAGGACACCACCACCATCGGATTTCACTGCCTTCAGTTCGTCTCCACTCTCCAGAGTCCAGTCTCCACTACTCTCTAGCCTTTAGGCTCTAGGTATGTCCGTCTATTTTGAATTCTTGATCCGTTTGTGTTTAACCTAGCTTGATCCGGAAAAAAATGTACCATTTTAAAACAGGATAATGAACCATTTGCAAAAAATTGAATTGAACTATCATCAACCTGAAAAAATATGAATTTTCATCATTCCATGTGATTTTTTAAAACAGGGACCTAAATTGATTAAATATCCATGTGAATTTTATTTATTTCTTTAATTAATTAAAGAGGAACCGTTTTATTTATTTCTTTAATGTGATTCTCACATTAAAACTCGTCTCAGAAATCGCCTTGGTGATAGTTTGATAAATGATTGTTTAGTAACATATATCGAGAAAGATATTTTTAAAACTATAGACAACGAAGTTATTTTAAAAATATTTAATGATATGTGTCTTCGTCGTAGGACATTGAAGTAATGTAAAATGTATTTGAAATTTTTATTGTTAATTAAATGAATATATTTATTTTTAATTTCAATATTAATTAATGTATTGAATAGTATTGAAAACCCGTATTCCCTATTTCATCTAACGGGAGGGGCAGTGCCCCC
>LFYR01000223.1:211044-258355 GCA_001185155.1 Zostera marina | reverse complement strand
CATCTTAGGCTACCCGGACTTCTAGTTGCTGGTAGGTTGTGACCGTGTTCGGGATACTGTATCACCAGTACTCCCCCCTCCTCTGCGTATTAGATACTTTGGGATACGTCTTTTAGTACTATGGTCTGTGTGTCGGACCCTGTACTATCAGTATTCCCCCCCTCTTTGCGTGCTGGGATGTGGATTTTTGGTGATGTCCCTGGATGTAAGATCCTCTCTCACCAATAGCCATCTTAATGGATACTACAGAAGCAATCATATAGATATTTCTTACTCCCAGGCTCCCAGCTCACCTTAATTTTTTGGGAGGTTCATTTTGTTCCATGGTATACCCTTTTTGCTATCCCATATGAACTGATAAGACAATTTTCTAACCTTGTTATGCACTGAATCAAGGAGACACATGCCCTGTGCGCAATAGGTGTACTTTCCAGCTGTATATCCTTCCCTCATATGAGAAGCACTTCTTTATTTAGTAAATTTACTAAATTCGGAATAATGACCCTCCATTAAATTTAAGTATTCAACTTTAAATTTACAAGAGTATACCAATTACCAACAACAAAAATATCAATTCATAACTAAAATTCAAATATGTTACCTCTAAAACGCTATTGTATTGTTCCAACTTTTGTATCATTGGTGCAGAATCAACCCCAAATATGTGTCCTGCGTGATCCTAGTTAAGAATTAAGATGATTGGAATAATAAAAAAATAGAAAACACAAAAGAAATGATGGTTGACTAATTAAATTGGTATTTTCATTTGATAAGAATAAAGAAAAAAATCATTCGTCAAAATCAATGGTTTTACATGTTATTTTTTTAAAGCAATTAAATTTCATTAAAAAAAATAAGGGCAATGCCCAAGTTACATAGAGAATAGAAATAAAAATAGAAGCAAGAAGCTATGTAGTCTGATCATTAGCTATGTAGTCTAGTTATATTGGTTTTACATGTTGTTATCAAAATTTTAATTTGAGTTTTTTTAAGAAACTACCATACATAGTCTGATCATTTAGAAAAATCCTAAATATTTGTATACCAAATAAATTAGAGTATTAGACAAAATGAAGATTTCAGAATTGGAGACAGAGGCTATAGACAAATTTTCAAGAAACACCCACTGCTGGGAACAGACTGGGAACTACTTGCTACGATTTCTTGACATATATTGTGTGAAAGAAACAGAAGACTGAGACAATACTCTCTAAGGCCACCAGAGTTCATTCTTAAGGAGGCCATAAAGGATGTTAGCAATAATTCTGAGAATCCACCCTAGTAATAATTAGTATATAGGAAATGCTATGTAGAATTCAATGTCTATGAGTCTCAACTCATACCAGAAGGTCCAGAACTGCTGTGTAATCAGAGAAATGCTCAAACTTCTTCATTATTCACTTAATGAAATTTAAATTTTATCAAAAAAAATTACAACTTACCACACCGAGGAAATGTGCAATAAGAACATCCCAGTCATCATTGTACAATGATGGAAGTAGATGTTCAATACATCCATCATCAACCTGGAGTAGAAAACCCACATTATGATGTATATATAAGCATGATAAAAAAAGACAAAATGTGAAATGCTGGTCAAATGAGGTTTTTAAAATAAACAAAAATTAAAATGCAAAAATTGAATTGAAAATACGACAACTACTAACTGTATCGAGATCTTTAACATTAAATGATGGATAAGGATAGGACTTGTTGAAATGGTCTGGAAATAACTGTAACCATGTATCATCACCCATCATTAAAACTCGCTTCCCATTTTTAGCCAACTGATAAATATAGCAAGCACAAGCCATTGTTATAGTGAGAAATAAAAAAAAGGATAATTAATTGAACAAATTACCATGATTCAATACCTGATAAATTAAATTGTCCTCGACGATTGCTGGAGCTCCAAAGCTGTTACCAATGTCGATGAATGTGGGAAGGCCACCGGTTGTCAACCCCTATTTCAGCCAAAATAACATATAATAGAAATATTGTATGATAGCATGAATATTAATATGGGATCGTTAATAGAATATATTAAAAAAATTGAATTACACCTTAAGCCTCTGTAGACTTGTAGTAGGCGGATCAGCAATGGCCTTGAACAACCTAGCCGATGATGGCGAGGTAGCAGCCAACTTCTGTAAAACCGTCAACTTGTCCATCCACGGCCTCATTTCTAAAACACAGATCGCTATTAAAATCAACCGAAAAGCAATTGGGTCTGGTAAAAATGATCAAATGAATAGAAAGGAAGAATTACAAACCAGCATCATCGAAGAATGTACTTGGTGCGACGAAATCGATCCTGTGAGGAATGCAAAAGGTAAAAAAAAAGTTATGGCTTTTTTAGGAGGGGCGGGGGAGTGGCCAAGTGAAAGTGTGTTGGACCTGAGTGCGTCGAGAACAATAATAACGATGCGATCGACAGAAGGATTAGTCCAGCATTGATCCTTGGTGGAATTTGGAGGAGTGGTATAGCATGGAGATGGAGGAGATTCGTTGATATTATCATCGCAACTGCTGAAAGATGAAGATAGTTCGGTTCTTGTGAGAAGGAAACCTCTGGTGAAGAGAGATATGGCGACAGTGTGGATGATGAGAATGGAGAGGAAAAGAAGATATATATGACATTTTTTGCTCTCCTTCGTCCACAGTCCCTTTTCGTCGTCTTTTTTGTTCTTCGTCTCCATAGAGAAAAAACAGCTTCTGTTCATAGTTCAGTCTTTCTCTACACATATATAATATATTTTTTGAACGGTTGAGATTGACTAGTAATATGATCAACGTCGTTGCCTCATTGGATCTAGACTGTTAGATCTAGACATAACCAGCGTTGAAAAATAAATAATATTAAGAGGTATTTAATTTTGGGCCCAAAAAAGGGTGTGATACCCGACTATCGAACGAATGCTGGTTTTAAAATATAATCCAAGCCCCAATGGATTCGAATCATTGAAATGATTTATTGCAAGTAGGTAAAAATAAAAATTTAAAATTACGGGGCATTCCGAGAATTGAACTCGGGACCTCTCGCACCCTAAGCGAGAATCATGCCACTAGACCAAATGCCCATTTATTATTTAAATTAAAAAATTAAATTATAATTAATTTAAATATTAAAATTGGGTCTCCCCATACAAACATTTTAGCAAAAAATGATTTGATGAGAAAAAATTTATAGTGTTATAAGTTTGGGTGTGATAGTTGGTTTAAGATCTATTGGTGTGCTCAATTAATGGAAAAAAATGTGAGTTAGAATTTTGAAGAGCAATGAAATCTCAGAAAAATAAAAGATTGAGATTAATATTGTGTTATAACACCTGAATCTGTTATCAATTTATTTACAGAGTGACAGATTTTGGTCGACTCAGGGTTAGGAGCTAATCTCAATTTTGTTCAAAGCAAGACAACACAACAATTGGGGCTTGCAATCAACAGACAACACAGTTTTTCAGATGATTGTGAACCAGGACAACGTCTTTAGTTGTCAAGACCTCTACATATGTGATATGTCGCTCACTCGCTCCGTTTTCATTCAACTTGGAGGAGACTTTAATGGAAATAGATCTCCGAGCAAATCTTGTATTTAGAATGTCATTATTGGAGTCGTTCAAAAAGACAACTTTCGATCCTAACAAGCCGTATATTTTTTTTCCAAGATCGCGAGGTGTCACCATTACCGAAGAAAGCTATAGAACGAGAGAATAGCACTGATCCAGATCCTGGAGAAGTTAATGAACACTACTACCAACATTATTCAACTCATGTTTAGGATGAGGCTCTCTCTGAATAATATTAAAACCAGTGTGGGTTGGACTGGAGTAAGAAGTGCTGTCAACGGGTCGCCGGAGGGGGCTGGTGCGGTGATAAAAGATAGAAGGGGAAGAACTAAAACTACAGGCTTTTAAATGACAGTTAAAACTAGAGAGATTAGCTGTATTATCTTTTCATTAATTAGATGCTAATACAACCTTTTGGTTTTATAACAATTACATTCAACAATATTAAAACTTATGTAAATGGGTTGGTCCAGTAAACGTTGACCCATTGTATTAAAAGTTAAATGTATTGAAATTTTTGCAGCTACATCCCTTGGCTTCTCAATTATACTTTGAATGAGTCTTGGGTAAATTACCTGAATAATAAAATTTAAATAAAAATTGTGAAACACTCTAAAAGATATTACTGATTACATTAATATCCAGAATTTAGTTTAATTACAGAATTTAAATTATAAAGTTAATTTTTTTACTTTGCTTGTATATTCTAATTCCTGAATTTTAATTACAATGCTTCACTAATTCCTTTAAATAACATGTCGTCATTCTAGGACGACATGTTATCAATCTAGGACGACTTCTCTTCACTATCCCAGACCGACTCATTCTCACTATAAAAAAAAAAAAAGTAGAATTGTAGAAATTATTAAATGTTCTGAAACAATAACCTCTGATTGTATCTCGGTCCTGACAGGGGCGTATCCAGGGGGGGCAAGGGAGGGCAATTGCCCCCCCTAAAATTTGGAAAATATCCAAGGACCTATATGTAATTAAATTTTATATAGGGGGTTAAGTGTAATTTTCACAATATATTAATATTTTTTAAGGGTTAATATATAAATTTCACAATATTTATATACTATATAAATTTTACAATATATGTAATTTTAAGTTTAATTACATATAAATCTCTAAAAACTTAAATATCCCTAAATTTCTCCCCCAAATCTTCTTAATCCCTAAACCTCTCCCCAAATTTTCTAAATCCTTAAACCTCTCCCCCAAATTTCTAAATCTCACGATATTTCCCCAATATCCTCCAAATTTCCCCAATATCCCCAATATCCCCAAAACCCACGATTTCTCCCAAAATCTCCCCAATATTCTTTCGCCAATATTATTTCCCCAATCTCATTTTCCGCCCCATCCTCCAATCTCGTTTCCCTCCATCTAATTTCCTTCAATCTTGTTTCCCCCAATCTCCTTCCCCAAAACTCACGACTTCCCCCAATCTCTCCTCCTCCCATCCACCTCACGATCATCTCAGGGTCAACCGGCCAAACTCTCACGTTCTGACCACCGTCCATCGAGATTCAGTTATTGTGCCACAGCCCACAGGACACCACCACCATCGGATTTCACTGCCTTCAGTTCGTCTCCACTCTCCAGAGTCCAGTCTCCACTACTCTCTAGCCTTTAGGCTCTAGGTATGTCCGTCTATTTTGAATTCTTGATCCGTTTGTGTTTAACCTAGCTTGATCCGGAAAAAAATGTACCATTTTAAAACAGGATAATGAACCATTTGCAAAAAATTGAATTGAACTATCATCAACCTGAAAAAATATGAATTTTCATCATTCCATGTGATTTTTTAAAACAGGGACCTAAATTGATTAAATATCCATGTGAATTTTATTTATTTCTTTAATTAATTAAAGAGGAACCGTTTTATTTATTTCTTTAATGTGATTCTCACATTAAAACTCGTCTCAGAAATCGCCTTGGTGATAGTTTGATAAATGATTGTTTAGTAACATATATCGAGAAAGATATTTTTAAAACTATAGACAACGAAGTTATTTTAAAAATATTTAATGATATGTGTCTTCGTCGTAGGACATTGAAGTAATGTAAAATGTATTTGAAATTTTTATTGTTAATTAAATGAATATATTTATTTTTAATTTCAATATTAATTAATGTATTGAATATTAATTATATAATGAATGTATTGATTTTTTATAGGTTTTTATAATCAATTATATGAATAGGTCATGCCAAAATTTGTATAGGTTTTTTAATTAGTACAAAAAAAAATTTTCGGCTTCGACGAATCTTGCCCCCTGCCGGGGAATCCTGGATACGCCACTGAATACAATCATTCATTTTGGGTTAACTTCTTTCTTCTTAATCTCATCAATCTGTTCACCTCGGTTTCCATCAAGTACCACTCAGCTTATTTAATTTGAGTTTTGAGTTTTGAAGCTGTTAGTAAAGACTTGCCGCCTTTGCCAGTGAATCTCAACGTCCCGTTCAGCCGGTGAATGTTACAGTCCCGTTCAGCCGGGTGGGCGACTGTAGGCAATGGGTTGATTAGAGGAACACAATCATGGAAATGCAGACGGAAAATAGCTTCATTTAAATTAATTAGCTTGTTTTATTTTTTTTTATGATGTTTGTTTCGTTTATTTAATTGTTGTTGAATCAAAGTACCTTAACAACAACAAAAATCTAATTATGCAAACGACATTGATTTGTTGTTTTAAGAAAAAACAGAAACATGTTAGATAATAATATATTACAACCTCTGGTCCTCTACTGCTGCTGTTAACAACAAAGATGGCAAATAGGTAAATAAAAGGAAGAAATTGAGATAGAGACATGTTCGGTTTTCATCTTGTCATCTATAGTATTTTTCGAAAAATAAATAACAGTGGACCCCACGACATCCTACTTCTGTACGAAAAAAAGTGGATTCCCCGGAGGAGAACAAATGATTTATTATAGGTAGAAAAAAAAGAAGTTGAAACATCGGTAATGAGCAAGTTGGCAACTGACAACAGGAGACGTTACAAACAGTAGTTTTCCGTACTTTTTCAAGGTTATTTTAGTAGTTTCCCCTTAACAAATCTTCACTCAAATACCCTTTTTAACGAGGACCACTTGTACTTTTCACAGGGGTAATTTTAGAATTAAATAATTGTTCCAAATAACAAAAATAAATAAAGACATAGGTCACGTAAAAATTTATTAAATAAGATTTTTTTAAAAGATGATTTAGATTAAAAATAATATAAAAAAATTACAAAACTAAAATAAGAGAATAATTAAATAAAAACTAAAAGTACGATAGAATGTTTGGAATAGGTATATCTTACTAATCCTCGATTTGAAAGTCAGAAAACAATATCGAGACTTTCTCTCACCTTCTGATAGCTGTATCCTCCAAACTTAGTCTGTGTTATTTTTTATGTAAGCGGTGGTCATAGATGATAGTCAAATCTCGTATGAAATCCTTGACAATGACCCTCATCGATCGAGAGAGTCCTTTCTTATGTCGTAGATTTCTCTCCTTCCAAAGATATCATATATATACTGCAAATGCATTTGAATGTATACTTAAATCTCCTCTCTCCTCACATAAATGAAGATTTTATGATTACACCCACCACGAAATACGAGGGTGTGCATGTAAATTAGCCTAAAATATTTTTGTTTGTGTGTATAAATAGAACAACGTGGGGGAGAAAAGATTGGATTTTATTCTCCTCCTCTCTACTTTCTCTCTCTAAAAAAGGCTCTCCTCGTAATTTCTCTCTCCTTCTTTATTTGCGTCCGTCGTCAGATTCCCTGTCATAAACACCTCCCTTCTCTCCTCTCTTCCACTTCTATCTCTGTGACTCTGCTCCTTTTTGTTTTTGCGTAAGAGTAGTTGTTGGGAGTGGTGGCGATCATTCGCTCCCTTCCAGTTGCTGATACTGCTCCTGTTATCGTGTTTTTCCGGTCTTTCTTCCAGGTATCTTTTATTTATTTATTTATTTATTTATTTATTTATGCTGGTATGGATCTTCGTAACAGATTCGTTGCGATCGCATAGGAAATCCGTTTTGCTTTTGTTTCGTTAGGTTTGATCTGTGTCGGTCTTTTTTTTTGTTGAAATGGGAAACGGTTAGAGACTGTTTGTCAAACGCCGTTGCTGTCGATTCTCGATCATCGTCACCATCGCGAATCGTGGTGAAGTGTTTTAGTGTTTTTAGTTTTTTAGGGTTTCTTTTTTCTTTCGTTCTGTTTTTTTTAGGATGTTCGTGATAGTGATATGGTGTTAGGAATTAGGATTGATTGATAGTGTGTGATTGCAGAGATGCGTCCGAAATCGATCATGGAAGAAAGATTCGATAAATTGGTTCGAGGAGAAGGTTCGATAAATTGGCCTACCCGACATCAGATTGGTTCGAGGAGAAGGTTTTTTCCAGAATTTGGTTATAATTCTAGAATGTTAGGTGGTGGAGATGCTGATAGTGACGTGATCCGAAATTTTAAACAAACCATAATCCACCAGGATCAAATATTTTGCCATCAGGTATTATTTATTTATTATTAATATCTCAAACAAGTATGGAACCCTAATTTGTTTTTTGGAGTGGAGTGTCTTTGAGTTTTTATTTTTTGCTCATTTTTGGATTGTTCAGCTTCATGAGCTACATGACCTGTATCAGAAGCATAAAAATTTAGGGAAAATGTCTTGCAGTAACGCAAATGTTGCAAACACAGATGGTGCTGTCAATCCGAATCTGTTTCAAACGTCGCCAATTGAAAAAAACAGAGAAGTAACCATACTTTCTGTATTTTTTTGTGTTGGATTGATTGTATCGAATCTTTCTAATATCTAGAGAGCAATGTTATGGATGTGCAGTCTTCTTTTTCATGGCAAAGTCGTCTGCTTGGTTCATCCCCACTCCCAAATCAACCCAAACCCTCAAGGAAATTATTTTCGTTTGATCTAAATAAGTCTTTTGATTTAAATTCAGATGAGGTATTGAAGCTTTCTGTTCATCTTTTATTCGAAAATTGTATCTTTTGTGGCCTCATATTTTTTAGGATTCCCAGTTGGCTTCTGAGATTACTTCACATGAGCAAAACACTAATAAAGATCCTGTCAGCATTCTTCATGCTAAGATACCATATGCAGGTACTATTGATTTTATGTGCATGAATTGTGATAGGAATTTCATCCATTCACAAATAATGAAATCAACAATGTTTTATTTTTCAGTGGAAAATAAAAGCAGTGTTACACAATCAAACCCGCGATCCTCAAATAAAACACCTCTGTTTGAATTCGATCTTAACATGGTTTATTCAGAGGAATCAACCTCTGCTATTTTGAATGATACTCAGACAGTCACACATTGGTCTGTATCAGCAGGTTCATCAGCTAATTCTAATGGAGTTACAAATGACCTTGGTGTGCCCATTTTTTCCAAAAACTGTACACAAGAGTATAATTGCCATTCGATGATTAGGAAAAGTGATCCACCTTGTATAATGACAGAAACCAAGATTGACATAAAACAGACAGAAGGTGAGAGGAGTGAGGAAGATACATTGTCTTCTAGAACAAATGGAAATTCAACTGACATGTACAATAACACTTCATACACAACAGGAAGACAAGATGTACAAGAACAACCATTTTTCCTTGCTAGTCAAAATTATAGAAATAATCAGACAAATCCATTGGTCACAAAGCCCACAGTCACCCAACCTGTTCTGCACGAACCAGATATTTTTGTAATTCAAGAGCAAGCCGATCAAATCCAATCAGAAAATGTATCAGACAGAGAGATTTCTATATTGGAAGCTGCGTGTATAATTAATAGTTTCCGTCTGAGGGAATCATCAGTAAAGTCTCAATATTCACAGGTTTGCTGTCCTCAGGTAATCCCAATAGAGTCAGATGATGATAAAATCATTGAGAAACCCCGATCTTCGTCGGATTCATTTGAATTAGAAGTGTTGACATTACCGGAATGTCATGAAGGGGAATCCTCCTCACCAACATGGTGGAAGATAGAAAAGGAAACAGTTAAGGATGACTCACGTCGATTTAAAACAAGAAGTGGAAGACGGCTTCATGATTTTCAAAAGGACATACTTCCTGGTATGGTATCTCTTTCAAGGCAGGAGATTTGCGAAGACCTGCATTCCTTTGCAGAGATTCGCAAAGCAGATGAGTTCAGTAAGAAGGTAGGAAAAGGATCGAGAGCCAAACGATCAAGGCATAAATAACATCCTGTCAAATTTCTTACATTGAATGAGGATGGATAGATTAGAGTTGTTTATATCCTGATTAAAACGAAGGATCCCGTGGCGTGCCCCATTTTCAGGAAAAGAAGTAAGAAGAAAAATGTAAACAAGAAAATTAAAAAGAAAGAAATGAGGTAAAGCTTAAGCTAATTATGAAGGGAAAACATATCGTTTCCATGTTAAATTCTTGGTAGGATTGCCATTCGTATTGTTGAACCATGATTTAATTTTACTGTTTCTGAATTGCTGTTTTTAGTTTTTACTGAGTTGATTGCATCGCAACTTTAATCATCTTTCAGGATTTTATTTTTATTATTTTCATCATCATCTTAGATTTCACAATTTTATTTGCTTTGAAAACGATATGTTATGTGGGATTTTAATTTTTCGAATTTTAAACGATTATAATTTTCTTTTTTACATTGATCAAAGTGTTTGGGTTTATACAGAGAAATATTTTGAGATTTTTTTTACAAAATAAAAGGTTTAAAGTTCGAATCTTACTTTGTATATTTCTACTTAGATTTGCCCGATGATATATTATGTGGTTTTGATATATCATTCGGAGGTTGACAGTTCTATATATGTAGAGAGGTGATAAGGGTTAATCCCGATTAGTGTTCGGACGACGCTTCGAACAAGCGTTGAGTCAAGAACTTCACCGGAAACAGCTCAGACACCTCAGTCGCTCAGGCTTACTTTGGCAGGGGTTCTCTCTCCCTCGAATCAACCTAGCCCTAATGAATGGGAGTGACCTCTATTTATAGGGTCATTATAGGGTAATCTAGTCATTAAGGTCCTAACTGTCTAGATCTGGTCTCAGGTCGACTTTACGAGGTTGACATCCTCAGGCTCGACTTTTGCCCTCGACTTTCTTAGAAGTCGACTGGGGCCTCCCACTGCATATACATGTATTCACCATCCATTTCAGGTCATCTCAATCTCTGATTGCTGGTGTCGTGATCAAGTCTCGAATATTGTATCATCAGTACTCTCTCCTTCGATACGTACTAGGCTTCATGGAGGACTGCTTCCGGATCTTGTTGATGCGATCTGAGTGTTAGATCCTACATCACCAAAAGGTATTGATGCATATCTATTATCTAACAAGATATAGTAATTAGTAGGTTGAAAATTTGAAAAATTAAATGCATATAAAACACAATTTATTGACATGAAGAACAGGTAGTTGTGACTCTTTCTGTTCCTTAATGTCTGATGATCATTAATGAATTGCATGAAGTATACGTAAGCTAAAATAATGATATTCTATTGCTACATTGTGTTGATATCATGATATGGTGATATGCAATGATAATTGATGAGAAAAAAATATTAAGTTTAAAAATCATTTAATTATAACTCAATTGAATCATAACTTAGCCACCGCTTTTGTAAGAAGATTTCACTTGAATCACCACTGACCATTCATGAGGCATCATTAACATAGTTGTTGTTTTCTTTATGTCTATCATCTATGGATGATAAATAGTCTCTATCTTTCATTCATGGCAACAGCAAAAAGATGTACAATTCAATTCCTACCATGTTCTATTGTTCTTGTTTACTTTAATATTTTTCCATTTTGAAATTTGAATCTTGTTTAAATTTGTAATGGATAAAAAAGCTCATCTTTTTGTCTTGTTATTATTATTTTTCCTTTAAAGAGAGAAGGACCATAAGACAACTGCATTAGCCTTATGTCCACATCCACATGGTATAAATTCCCTTTTTTGTTCTTTTTTCCTCTTTCTTTTTTGAATGAGTTTCAAACTTTCAATGTTTATGATTAAATTAGATTTTATTCAAAATCATGTTGTCAGCAAAAAAAAACAAAAAAAACAAATCATTTTTGATAATAAAAACAAAAACATCCAATTAAATATTTAATTGTAATAAGTAAATAACTAATAAGGAATTCACAATATTATTGTTTTTTAAGTTTTGTAGATTATAAGAAAACAAGGAAGGACAGCTGTTGAGTCAAAAGCCACCAACTCTCCTTTTCGGACTGAAAATGAATTACATTCAATCCGGTTTGGACCGGATTTTGATACAGTGCAAATCCGGCCCACTATCACTCGGGAAACAACCATGGCTCTTCTTCCTCCACCACCACCATCGACTCCGGCAGTCCTGTCATGAGCGCTACCACTTCCTGCGAACGTTCTTATGGTGCCGCCATCTCCGGTAACTGGCCATATCACTCTATCACAGCAAATGGGTTGTTTAGACACATCTCTGGTACGAGTTAAAGGAGCAGAATGGAATCTCATCATCTCGTTCCCGTCAGCAGCGCACCGGGAGTCATCCATTCCTGAGCAAGACTGAACCTTTTGACGGAACTCTTCGAATCTCTCCACCGCGTTGGACGAGTTTTGCACCTTGTACACCTTCTCAATCTTCCCGGAGAATACCACAGAGGTGCGGGACCAGCTGGAGGAGAAGATAATCTCAACCACCTTTCTAGACGAGTGACCAGAGGGAAGTGGAATCAGTGTAGGAAAAGAGGAGAGTCTCTGCTTCTGGATCCTCTGTTTTCTCTGGTGTTGAGCCAACAACAGAGTCGTCGTCATCGTTGTCGTTGCAGGAGTTTCGCCCAACCGAGAGTTGGAAGAAGAATTCGACGATTTGGGTTTTCTGGTTTTAGGTTTGGAGAGCTGGACGATGTCTTTGATATGGTGGGAAGTGTTCCCACATCGGAGATTGAAGGAAGGAGAAAACGAGACAGAGGATGAAACATCTTCTATCACATTGGTTTTGCATTGCAAAGCTCTCACCCATCCTCCTCCTGCCATGACTCACCAACCAATCACCACCGTCTTCTGCAAATCAAGACCAGTGACAAGAGTGACAAGAGCTCTTGTGGGTAGAAGAGGAAAAATAGGAGTGACGGGTCTGAAAACACAGAGACAGAGAGGTAGTTTTTTTTGACCCAAAACACAAGAAGAAGCAACACAAGTATCAAAAGGACCAATGAATAAGAGAAGCCACAGAGCTTCAGAAGTGTTGAAAGAGTGTTGATTTATATAACTGACGAGTCTCACTGTCTCACTCCCACTGGCATCGTGACAGATTTTTGCAGACTCAACTGTAGATTTCATAAGATCTAATGTTGAAGAAAAAAACAGAGAATCCTGGTCTTTAAAACTCTGTATTTTAATTAGGTATAACACATGTAATTAACTAATTATGTATGTGCATTACTGATTTCAAATTTACTAGTATAAATGTAATCAACTTCTTAAATACGCACTTAATTAATCATAAGACTCTGTTTTGAATTAAAGTAGGAGACAGTATTTACAGTAGTAGTAGTACATCACCCCAGAACAGAAGTTTTAAGATTGAAGAAAAGAAGATGGAAGGAAGGAAGGAAGGAAGGAAGGAAGGAAAAAGAAGACAGCTTTAATGGTTTGTGGGCGCGATATCGTTAATGGGGCGGTCGACGGTTGCATGCAAACAAACGGCAGGCTTTGTTCAACTCACGCCTGCAAACGAACTCCACTAACAATCTAACATCCCATGTCGGAATCTGATCTTTTTTATCTCAAGCGTGCAACTTTCTAGTTTCTTCCCATGGCGGCATGGCCCATGACAGCTAGATTTGACTACGATAGCTTTTTAACCTATATTCTACTACTATACACCTATCTAGCTAACGGATCACTTCGTTTTTGCAGAGTGGCTACTCCGGCGAGTCGCCATGGGGCGAGGTTGCCGGGGACGAGGGCGTTGACGCAGGAGGAGAGGATGTGCTGTGGTTCCGGCCATGTCTTTCAGGTTGAGCAAAGCTTGGAGATTATCGACGGTTGTCGACATACGTGGTCGGTCTTTAGGATGTGGGCTTATGCATTGGAGTGCGACGGTTGCTACTTCTTTGGCGGCTTTCACAGAGTACTGTCCCCCGAGTTTGGGATCCATGACGTATCTCAATTTCCGACTGGTGTTTAGGTAGGGACGTACCCATTCCACCAGCTTTTCCTCGTTCTTGGGTTTTGTCTTGTCGACGGATCTTCTTCCGGTGAGTAACTCCAGAAGCACCACGCCGTAGCTGTACACGTCGGATTTCGTCGTTAGATGACCGGTCATTATGTACTCCGGTGCGGCGTAACCGTGCGTGCCCATCACTCGTGTTGTAACGTGTGTGGCTTCTCCTTCCGGTCCCATCTTCGCCAATCCGAAGTCCGAGAGCTTTGCAGTGTGGTCTGCATCGAGCAAGATGTTGGACGCCTTGAAATCCCGGTAGATCACCGGTGGCTCCGCACCGTGTAAGAAAGCCAGCCCTTTTGCCGCGCCGATGGCGATCTTTAATCTTGTTCCCCACGGTAATCCGATGGAGATTCCTACGTAATTCGATGCAAAATTGCAAATATATGAACGTTAATTTGAAAATTAAATAAGTAAAAATCATGGGTATCGCCGGTGATGATCGTCGGTGCAACTATACTACTCACTCCTAAATAGATGGTTCTCCAAGCTCCCTCTCGGCATGAACTCATATACCAGAAGACGTTCTTCAGCTTCGCAGCAGTATCCGATGAGTTTCACCAGATGTCGATGCCGGAGCTCTCCCAGAAATATAACCTCGGCCTTTAAAAATCAAACATTAAAAAAATTTAATTGCCGGAAGGCGTTTGATCGGAGTATATATATGTACGTATATACCAGCCATTCACGGTGACCTTGAAGACCTTCGATGTCCAGGAGCTTGACGGCAACAGACTGAGCTTTGAGTCCAAACCGCATCTTATCATCGATATATCCCTTATGTACCGTCCCGAACCCACCTTCTCCGAGGAGATAATCGGAGGAAAAATTATGTGTGGCAGCCTTGAGCTCCGACACACGAAACGCCACCAATCCTGGAGCGAACCCGAATTGTTCCTCCGTAAACCGAGCCGATGACGACGTGCTCATAACATCTGAGTAAGTCGAGAAGCGACGGAAAGATGACATTCCGGTGACAGTTTTGGAGAACTCCGTCCTTGTTGGTCGGCATCTACTCAGAGACGACAGACTTCCTATGACAGCTCCACTCTCCACCTTGCAACAGTTGGTCGTCACCGGCCGCCACATTCTCGGCATGTTCGTCGAGATGAAAGATAGAGAATGGTGGTTGTTTGGTCTGTGTTATTATCTGTGTGAATCTCCACCTGCTCTCTAACAACTCCACAATCTCCGACGAGCAGTTTTTGTTTTCTTTTGTTTACTCTTCCCACTTCCAAGTTCTAATCCACTTCTCCGTCGAGTGGTTCGTACAAGATAGTACCGACAACACAAATCCACGTCATCTGTTTTGGTCGGCAAGTTCCGTGTGATCCGAATATCCGATATTCCAATTTTATTTTTTATTCCATTCTAATCCGGATCCGCAAACCCGAATAATGAACTTTTTTTTTTACAGCGGATAGACTGATTGTGAAAAACAAAAAGTACAGGGTGTTATAAACAAAAAGAATATAAAGACAAAAATAACCTCACTTAATATCGAAATTAAATTATTAAATAATTGGTAGTGCCATGCTGGCGTATGTATGTATGTCTTTCTGGTTTTAACTTTTAAAGCAGTGCTTCATTGATTGGTAAAAATGTAATTACAGGGAGACTTCTTCTCTACTTCTCTCTATCTCTCTCTCCTCTTTTCTCTCGCTCACTAACCACTTCACACTCCATAGCACTGCTGCTCAAGGTTTTCTCGGCTCTCTTCGCGATTTCCGCAGAAATTTCCGCCATTCGATATCTCCGATCAGATATTCTCTCCCAACTACTGTTCAAACCTCCGACTCGCATGGTCCTCTCTTCAGATCTGGTCCAGATCGCGAATCTAGAGTTGGTGAGTTCACATTTCATTCTGTTGTTTTCCCTCCTGAACGGGATCTGTTTTTGAATCTGTTTGTGTGTTTATCTTCTTCTTCCTTTGCCGTTGTTCTTATAGTTTTTTTTTTTGGAGATCTGAAGGTGGATTATTATTATTTTTTTAATTTGGGGGAGTGGATGGTGTCATGGTGATATTTCAGTTTACATTCTTTGCTCTATTTTGAGATTCTTATTTCGATTCTTATTTCAGTATGGTGATATTTTTAGTTAAGTTCACATTCTGATTAGTGATTGCTGTTTTTTTTTTTGTCATGATTGGATTTATGCTCTTTTGTAGCAGGTATGTGGTATTTTCTAGGTATGTAAGTGAGGACTTTCTTGACAAGGAGGACGCATTTCGATGGCCCTCATTTCAATGCAGTGTCATTGGATGCTGTTTCTTTTTGCAATTTTGCTTCTTTTTGTGACGGAGAATGTTAAAGCCATAACCCCCGACGGTAAGGCTGTACATATACTAGTATAATACTGTAATTTTCACGGATAGATGGATGGACTAATGAGTGATGTTGTTTGCTTGTTTTCATGCAGGTGAAGCACTCTTAAGCTTTAAAACTCCACTTACCGGTACAAATGGAATGCTTCTCAACTGGAGACAGGAGGATACTGATCCTTGTCGATGGAAAGGAGTTACATGTGATCGCCAATCCAAGCGAGTGATATTTTTGTGCGTCTTGGATTACAACATCCAAACATAGTTATCGAATTTCCGAGATTTAGTCATCCTGATTCTTAATGTTCTATTATCGACTATATTGCTTGTTTGTTTCATATCATGGATTCCAGGACCCTTGCAAATCATAAATTGAGGGGACCCATATCACCAGACATTGGAAATTTGTCCCAATTAAAGAGTTTGTGCGTATTGTGATAAAGAACTTCTCATAAACCTTGATTATTCTAACATCTTCCGTTCATTCGTACATCTAATTTCTTATATTAAATTATTTTTGCAGAGATCTTCGTGACAACAGCTTCTACGGAACAATCCCTTCAGAGTTGGGAAATTGTAGCGATTTGCAATTTTTGTGAGTTTTTTTAAAGCAATTAAATTTCATTAAAAATTAAGGGCAATGACCAAATTACATAGAGACATAGAGTATAGAAATATAAATTAGATTTTTTTTTGTGAGTTATTAGCCCTTAAAACATGCTAAATGTTGTCCCAAATTGACTGGAATTTTTATCAACTCTAATACTCTATTTGTATATAAATTTCATTCACTAATCACTAGCAAGCTTTTTGACACGGCCAGGCGACCAGGCGATGCCTGGGACCGCCTACCGCATATGCGACCGCCTGGTCGCATATGCAGTCAAATATGCGACATGTTATTTTTAGTATTTTTTTTATTTTTTTTTTCAAAATAGTGGTATCTGAAAATCACCAGCAGTGCAGCACGGCGGTTCCAACTTCAGGGCAGCGCTAGGCACGACTTCAGGCACCGGCGGATCCGACTTCAGCTTCGGATTTCAGGCACGTCTTCAGGCTAGGGCGCTAGGAACGACGGCTAGGGTTTGATATAGGGTTTACTGGTTTAGATTTCACGATTTTAGATTTAGGGTTTTTAATTTTTAGTGTTTTTTATTTAAATGGGTCTTTTCAGTAAGGTCCTTAAGTTTTAATAGAATAATACAATTCTATTAAAGTTTTTAAATTTAATAAGGTTAACGGATCGGGTTTATCCGGATCCGACTCGGATCCGGCTAAACCCAAAAATATGCGACCCCCCAAATATGCGATGGGGGGTCACCGCCTGGTCGCATATGCGCGCATATGCGACAAATCAAAAACCTTGATCACTAGCATTTGAGCACTTGAGTTTTAATGAGTGACCAATCTTATCACATTAAATGAGAATTTTATAAAATCCTACATCTCTTGCTTGTGTCGTTTAGACTTTTACAGTATAATGCTCATTCCAACGTGTGTTGAATTTATGAAGTAGTTCTCATGTTTATGGCCAATTGTACATTCAGATTTTTGCAAAGGAATTATTTAAGTGGGAGTATTCCCTCTGAACTTGGACAACTTATAGAACTTGAAACACTGTGAGTTGTTTTTCGAAACTCTCTTAAATCTTTTATAAATTTGTAATTGGAGTAATCATCCCAAATGTATTTTTTTCATTTAATATTTGATATTTCATAAAATCAGGGATGTATCTAGCAATGCTCTTAGTGGATCTATATCCCAATCACTTGCAAATTTGACAAAACTTTCATCTTTGTAAGTTCTAGTGCTCAAAATTTAGATTCACATATCTATCAATGCCATATTTTCAACTATCTAAGTAAATTTGACTATTTTTTAGCAATGTCTCAATGAACTTTTTGACTGGAACAATTCCAAATGATGGTGTGCTGAACAGATTTTCAAAAGAAACGTGAGTGAACTTCTTTGCTTTCTACATTTTAAATTCCACAGAAAATTCTTAACCAATCTTTTTTTATCTGTGTACGAAGTTTTGATGGCAATCTTGCTTTATGTGGGGAACAACTTAACGTAGTTTGCAAAAATGACGTTAAACAATCACCAAAAGGAATTCATTATTCAGGTAATGGGTAATTTTTGCGCTATCAATTTTAAAGTCTATTCAATTAGATCTGCGCTCAATAATCAATATTATTTTCTCTCTTTTTGCATGTGATTTCAGACAGTGAAGATTCTAAGAAGAGATCTGCAAACTCCACTAGACTTGTGATAAGTGCAGTAGCAACTGTGGGTGCACTTCTGTTGGTAGCGTTGATGTGTTTTTGGGGATGCTTCCTTTACAAGAAATTTGGTAAAGCTGATGGCAAAGGTCTTGTGATGGACGTTAAAGAAGGTTTGCATTTCTTTTTTAAAGTCATTTTAAATGCATCTTTGGTCTATCTTAACCCAATTTTTGGTCAGGTTAATGAATTGTTGTTTTATAATTTACAGGAGCATCTATTGTAATGTTTCATGGTGATCTTCCATACTCGTCAAAGGATATTCTCAAGGAAATAGAAATGTTGAATGAGGAAAGCATAATTGGTTCTGGTGGTTTCGGAACTGTGTACAAGTTTTCTATGGACGATGGAAATGTTTTTGCTTTGAAAAAAATAATGAAGACAAACGACGTCTTTGATCATTTCTTTGAAAGAGAACTTGAAATTCTAGGCAGCATAAAACATCGTTACCTAGTCAACTTACGGGGTTACTGCAATTCTCCCTCGTCTAAATTGCTGATTTATGATTTTTTACCTGGTGGGAACTTGGATGAGGCATTGCACGGTGAGTAGTTTCCTTTCCTTTTTTTCTCTTTCTTTCATAAGTCCTAAGTTGTCTTTGTCAGTGTTTTACATCAAATAAAATTGATGTTCTAAATGTTGTGCATGGACAGAAAGATCTGATCAATTGGACTGGGAAGCTCGTATTAATATCATAATGGGGGCTGCAAAGGGACTGGCCTACTTGCATCATGATTGTTCCCCAAGAATCATCCATCGTGACATAAAGTCAAGCAACATATTGCTGGACGGGAACTTGGAAGCACGTGTATCGGACTTTGGCCTTGCAAAATTGTTAGAAGATGAGGCTTCTCATATTACAACAATTATCGCCGGGACATTTGGTTACCTTGCTCCAGGTTATATCATTACCACCGATTTTCCTGGCTTTGAAAATTGAAACAAGACACAATCCCTTTTACAGAATGAAAAATTTAGAAGATCAACTACCAGTCTACCATCATTCGAATCATTTCTTTATGTTCGATTCTGCAGAGTACATGCAAAGTGGAAGGGCAACGGAGAAGACAGATGTGTACAGCTTTGGTGTGCTGGTGCTCGAAATTCTGAGTGGAAAGAGACCCACTGATTCATCATTCATTGAGAAGGGTTTGAATATCGTTGGCTGGGTGAGTATAAACTAATTGACTCTAATTGTAATCTTTGAATTTGTTCCTACCTATCTGACCAATAACTTAATTGCAGTTGAATTTCTTGGTTGTGGAAAATCGCCCAAGAGAAATCCTTGATTCAAACTGCGAAGGAGTTCAGACAGAAAACTTAGATGCACTTCTTTCAGTTGCAACCCAGTGTGTTTCATCAATCCAAGAGGAGAGACCCACAATGCACAGAGTGGTTCAAGTTCTGGAATCTGAAGTTATGACTCCATGCCCAAGTGATTTCTATGATTCAAGCTCAGATTGATCGATCTATGTTGTTGTATACTACAACAGTTCATGCATGATTAGATTTTGTGATCCAGAACTAAAACATGTGTTGTTTAAGTTTTAGTCTGAAATAGCATTCATTACATTTACAAACCTGTTTGTGATGTTCTGTAAATTATACATAAAAACAGTTATTCTCTATTAGGATTCTATTTTTTTTTTGTAGTTCTCTACTTGCGTTAAAGTAATCGCAAAATTTAAGTTCCTGTGGGTTTTTACTTAAATTTCACAGAATTCTATGATTAATTACGTCCAAATCTTTGAAGGAAATCTCTTGCGGTCGATGTTCTAATGCTCTCTTTTCTATTCTTCCACCACTTTAAACCCAAACCCCTCCACTGTTCATTTCTGCACTTCGCCACCTTCACCTCCTCCTCTGACTTCAATTACCTCACCCACTTCTGGAACACTAAGATATTGAATTGCTTCCGATCCGGCGACATCAAAACCGCCGGACGTTACTTCCACGAGATGCCAAGTCGGAACACCGTGACATGGAACTCCATGATCTCTGGATACGCCAAGAACGGAAGGGTCGATTCGGCAAGGAGATTCTTCGACGCTATGCCCAATCGAAACATTAGGTCTTGGGGCGCTATGATCAATGGGTATGTCAGTTGTGGATGTTTAGAGGATGCCCAACAGCTGTTCGATAGAATTCCTGAGGGGAATGTTGTATGTTGGAGCATGATGATTTCTGGATATATTGATATTAGAAGATTGGATATTGCCAAAAAGATGTTTGATTCAATGCCGATTAGAGATTCTACTTCTTGGCTCATCATGATAATGGGATGTCTCTCTGAAAACTGTCTTCTAGAAGCGAAATCTTTGCTTGATGAAGCTCCAAAACTGACAATTAACCAGCAGAATCTGTTAATGGCAAAGTACATGGAGTTGGGTGAGTACAAAGAAGTTTCAAGGATATTTGATAAAATGTTTAGAAGGGATACTGTTTCATGGAACACAATGCTGACTTGTCACTTAAGATATAGAAATATAGACTTTGTGGAGATTTTTTTTGAGAAAATACCGTCCAAAGATACGCTATCATGGAACACAATGATGCGTGGGTACATAAAGCATGGAATGATCAATAACGCAAGGAGAGTGTTCAACAAAATGCTTCACTGCGATCTATGGTCATGGAAGACCTTGCTTGACGGGTACATTTCGATTGGAATGATGGAAGAAGCGTTGATTGTTTTCGAAGAAATGCCATTGAAAGATGTGTGGTCGTGGAATCTGATCTTAACTGGGTACATAAAAGAAGGTGACATGAATGGTGCTTATCATTGGTTTTGTAAAAAAACACCTCAGAAGGAAAAGAAGAATCCATTACTGTGGAACACGATGGTAACTGGTCTTGAAAATATGGAAAGTCTGGTTCTGTTCTGTGAAATGGTGAAAGAAGGATTGAGACCTAACAATGGTTCGTTAACCACAGTTGTTTCAGTCTGTGGATATCTTGTTGAGGTTAGTATGGGGAAGATGTTACACTCTTATATAATTAGATCAGGTTACAGTAATGATGCAGCCATGGCTTCAACTTTGTGCACCATGTATTTAAATTTTGGTTTGATTTCTAATTCTAATAAGATTTTTTGATCTTTTAGAATTATACTAATGTGATAGTTAATACTGTTATTCTCAATCAGTGATGATGTCTCTCAAACTAATTTTGGGTTTAGGGGGGGGATACAATTTTTTAGACTGCTGTCTGCATAAATAGAGAGGTTGAGTTTGTTAAGTCTGTGAATCAATGCATGGATAGTTTGCTTTGTCAAATAACAAGTTCTTACAGACTTTTCATAGTCAATCATATCTCATAAACTTGTAATATACTTATACTATTTAGTACATAATCTGTTACCAACTAATTTAACTAGTAGAGGGTAATTATATGAGATACATTGTATTTGTTATATCTTTAACAGAGTTCATATTTCATTCCATTCCATTCTGTTTTGTTTCATTTTTCTTATTCTTTTATGCAATTGCATTTTTGGGCTACTGGTTTGGAAAAAATCTCAATGCTTTAGAATAAATTAGATCGTGTAGGAAATGAATCAATGATGATATTCAGTTCACAATCTTGGTCCTATTTTGAAATCATTGCTATTGATTATGGATGTTGTTAGTAGGTTTAAGGTATTTTCCAGATCATTGGATGCTGTTTCTTTTTGCATGTTAGGTTCTTTTTGTGACAGATTATATTGAAGCCATAAACCCCTATGGTAAGGAACTAAGGATTTGTAAATAATGATCATGGATGTACTTTTACACATGCAGGTAATTGAGTGAGGCAATCATAAGCTTAAAACCATTATTGACTGCTACAAATGAGATATTCTTCATATCCTAAATTACTGACTATATTGCTTGTTTCATTCATATTCTAGATTTCAGGAGAGCCTTGCCGATCATAAATTGGCGAGTTTTCCCAATGAAAAAACTTTGATTATTCTAACATCTTAAATTCATTAACACATGTGGTTTCTTATATTGTATCAAAAATGGTTTTTGCATAGATCTATCTTCTGGACAACAGCCAACAGTATCTACTGAACAATCCCTTCAGAATTTGGAAATATTAATGACTTGCAATTAGAGGTCAACAATGACTTTACTAAAGATTTTTCCCCAGCATTGGTTAATGCTCATTCCACATTCCATATGAGTAAATCTATTTCAGATTCCTGCAGAGAGATTATCTGAGTGGATGTCTTCATTTCCTCTGAACTTGTGAGTAGCATTTCTTGACTACCATTATGTATTTAAAGTTTGAAACAAATCATTGCCAAATCTTTTTTTAGAAGTGAATGGATGCTAAAGCAAAGACATCATTACTTTGTTATCTTTTGTAGTATCAAAAGAGACTGGAGCTTCAGAAACTGGGGACTTTAGGCTCATCTCCGCCTGCAACACGACGTGCAAAGTAATCTCCAAGATCGTAGCATATCGACGAACTAATCAGCTTTTGCCAAAGGTAAGATGTTGGGGGGACAATTTATTGTTGGCCACTGATTCTCAAAGAGGTTCAACTAGAAAAAATAGCCTTAAGAAAGCTTCTCTGATAATGCTAATGCCCCTCCACTGAGTTTTACAGATACAAATTTAGAGTAGTGTTGGATACACTAAATTTACTTGTATTTATAGAAAAAAATTAACTTTTGCAAAAAAAGAAGCTCCAATAACAAGTTCAGCTTAATAATATATAGTTTAGTCGAATCAAGAACAGATTTGATGAAGTAGCTTGTGACCCTAATCCTAATCTTAACACTAATCCTAGCTTGATAAGCTCAATTACGGTTGCATCATGTTATAAGATAGGGTTTAAAATCCAAACTGAACTGGTTAGAGTCAGTTAACCATCTCTTCTGAGTATTTCTAAATATTTCTAAATCTTAACATATTTCTAAATCTTAAACCCTAGATCACTCACCCATCTCTTCTGAGAATGCACATTGAAATAGATGGAAAGAACATTCCAATTCCAATAACCTAAAAATGATTGCAAATGTTGAAGAATGGAGGGAGAGATCACATGTTTTGTTCATCTTGGTCTAAAAGTTTATGTAATAAAGATGTCAATAAAAAATCTCTCTTCTCTGCTCTGTTTTCTTCTCTAATTCTTCTATTTTCTTCCCTTTCTCTCCAAGCTTGCTCCGATGTAAACCTCTCCCTCTCCAGCTTCTCCATCGACATCCGCCAGTCCTGCTCGAACACCCACCTTTCCTTCGCCCTCCTCTCGGATGCTTCCCGCCACTGGACCTCCATCCGCCGCTGATGTTCGAACCAGTCATGAAGCACTTCGGAAACGCTGTTTCCTCCACCACCACCGCTGCTCGTGTTGTTAACTTTGGGTGCACGTTTCTTTCTGTTTCTTTCGATCACACGCTCATCGCCTTCACTGTTATCATCAAAGTAACAACTCATGGAGTCGTTCTCTTCCTCGTCGGATGATTTGGTACGAGTAACCGCACTGATTCTCTTTCCTTTCTTCTTAAGGTGTTGCTGTTGGTTGGGGATGGCAATGGCGCCGGCAGCGGGTTCGGATTCGAGGTGTATACGTTGCATGCCATTTGCTCGTTCTCTGAAGATTGCATGGAGCTCGTCGAAGAAAGGACAGTGCCGTTCGTTATTCGGATCAGATGTTTCTTTACCCTACAGAGCTCAAAATAGAGTAACAAAATAAACATCGGCGGTGAGAAAACAGAGGAATTAAAAAAAAAAAAATAGAGAGGGGATTTAACTACCTTGTAACGATTGATGAGATTCTTCCATTTACATTTACACTGTTCTGGACTTCGCCGGAAACCTCTCTCCCTCATCCTCAACGACACGACCTCCCATAGAGTCTTGTTCCGTTTGGAGACGTTGAAATCTCTCTCCAACTCCGCTCTTATCGAAATGAATTCTCTGGTCTCTTGCTGACTCCACTGCGGAACTCTCTCACCGCCGACCACCCCCACCGTACCTTCCTTCTTCATGGTCACACCACTAAAACCAATACCATCGAAACTGGAACCAACCTGCATCTCCGACCCTGACGCTTCAACCGGCGTATGTATCGGGAGTGAAGCCATGATCCTCCCCAACGCCTCTTGCTGCATCAGCTCGTCCATGGTACTCTCCTCTCTTTCTGTTTACTTGCGCGTGAAGACAGAGTGGTATTTATTCAGACGAATTTACTTCGGAGCTGACAGAGGAAGCGGTGATTCACTTAGCTGTCGTTGTCGCGTACGGTGTACCCTAAGATCAAGCTAGCAAGTGGTTTGTCCTTTTTGTAAACTCTAAAATGACTGAATTGCCCTTCATATGAAGAAACCCAGAAGAAATTGACTGCTGTAGTCAAATTCTAAAACCAAATTAGGTTCGATTTGATTCCAGATTATTATTTTAAAATCCAAATCTAGTTGTTATATGAAGTCAAGGCAGAAAAGTTTTTCTTTTTCTTCCTCCCTCCATGTTCCCATCAGGCCACCAGCAATCCAGCAGCAACTTATGAACATTTTAGAACATTGAAATTTGAAGGGAATATAATAAAAAAAAGAGAAACCGTGTTGGTATATCTGGACTTTGGAACTGGACAGATAGATAATTCTCTTACAAGACCGACTCCGTTTGTCTTTTCTTTATGTGGCTATGAATTGCCAGAAATTTTGACTGAGTTCTTGGGGACTGCACAAAAACATCAATTTTTGCTTCTAAACCTGACACAATTATCAATTGACTATTTAAATGATGATAGAATAGAAGATAACACAGTTTGGAAACTGATTATATTTTTGACATTAATCAGATTTTACCAACAGTAAAAATTAGTACAAAGAAGAGTAATCTGAATTGATCTAGTACCTACCACTTGCAAAGTTTTGGTTTATTTGGGCTTACGGCAAGTAATGATGGCAAACTTTATTAGGTTTTTATTGTATCCTTCTATCATTGAAGGCATTGCAAAGGCTCCCTTCACAGTCTTCCACCCTGATAAGATACATAGATGATTGATTACATCAATGTTGGTATAATACTATAATTGACATTGTTATTATTTTGTTTACAGGTTCTAAGATAGATGGCCAAACTCACCACTTCTGATCAGAGATGTGAAGCCCCAAAATGTAAAAGCAGACCGGATTACAGCAGGCCAAAATGGTGCGACATTGCTCGACCAATCTGCAGACTTGATATCCTGTTTCAGAGAGATGACATGCCATTATATTAGGAAGGCAGTCATTATATTTTTATCAGTTAGCATCAGGTGTAATGGAGTATCTTGTAACATGGTGTAACCTCTGATCCGGATATGCGTCACGGAAGAATCAATGGATCGATCAACAATTACACCAGGTCACAGGATACCCGGTTACCTTTGACACAATTACATCTTCCTTTTTCTGGATTTTTAACTATAACTAAAATGTTCAAGTTGAATAGAATTGAGTGTACCTCTAAACCTAAGGATTGAGCTATCTTGATATAGTCAGCAGCAGAGCACCATTCAGGAAGGTAAAATGCATTGCATATCTTTTTCAGAAGATTGCTTTCATATGGTTGTAGCGACTCCTCTGATGGCAAGAGGTCTCTGTGGCACCAAGTCACTAAGATAATTGTGGCTCCAGGAGCTGCAACGCGTGCAAGTTCGCTCATAAACTGAAACAAAGATTCAATGATCAACCAAAATCCTAACAGAATATCATGTATAAATATAAACACACCTTAAGTTTGTCCGGCATGTGCTCTCCACTCTCCATCGACCACACCAAATCAAACTGTCCATCAGAAAATGGTTGATCCAATGCATCTCCAACCTGGAATGACACCTGAATATTATAAAACTCAACCTCAGTTGTGATTCTTATGAAATACTTATCAACAAATTACCAAGTAAGTTTCATGTACCCTTTCAGATAAACCATTCTCTTTAGAGATTGATTGTGCTCTTTCTGCTTGGACGGGACTTAAGGTAATCCCTTGGCATTTAGCCGAATACTTTTTCGTAAGATATCTACTGCTCCCACCAATCCCACAACCAACATCAACTATTGTTTTGGGCCAACTGTTAGGCTCTTCTGTAAAAAAAATATATACTAATTAGTAATCGAGATTTGTTTATCAGCTTCTAAACAATATGGGATGGATGATGGAGTAGTGTAAATCTTGGAATCATGAAGGGACAAAAAAAGCACAATCTTGGATTTAGGAAAAATACCTAATTTTGTTGAGATAAAATAATCTTAGGTTATATTTTTACAATAGGTGATAATGTTTGACTGAAAAGAATGCAGATTTACAAATATTAGAATGAACCAGGTACATACTTATCTTGCCAGTTGGCTCAATTTCTAAATTGAAGAGAGGGGAAAAAACGAAAAAAAAAGTGTTGGATTTTCTGATTACTGAGAACCAACCAAATTCGATCTGTAACCAAACAAATTCAATATTCACTAGAAAAAAATGCTGGACAGAGAGAGAGAGAGAGACCAGAAACGGAGGCAAAGCGTAACGCTTGTTCAATCATCCGGATCTGAGCTATGCGATGATCTTCAACCGAAACCGTGGAACCAGCATCGTAATATCCATGGTGCATATGATCACCCCATATATTCTCCCACAACCCCGACGACTCGTCATAGAACTCCGCGATGCCTTGCTTCAAAGCATCCGTCGACAAAGGCTTCGCAGTCGCCATCGCTGGCGAGATCCGACGATCGTGTTTTTGTAAAAGGAAGGACGATGGGGAAGAAGTGGTAATTGGAAGAATAGAGCGTGAGAGTGTCAGAGGAATCCTTAACGTTCCCATATGAAATTAAAACCGATTTGGATTCATGTGGAAAAAAGTATTTTAAAATCACTAATTATAATTTTTTTATTTATTAAGTTATTACTTTAGGTAGAAATAAAAGGCAAAAAGAGTTCAAAAGTAATTAAAATAATAATTACCTATGTTGTAAGAGGGTTAAACAAGATTTAACCTCCTTCGCCCATCTTCGTCGATGAGCAGTAGCAGAGCGTCCCATTGATGCTGCGCCCGTTGGTCCCTTTCGTACCTGTGCGCTCTTTTGAATCTCTATCATTACTATTTTTTAAGTGTTCTTGAAATCCTTCACACCCATTCCTCCTTGCGCTCTAGGTTTGATCATGTTTGCCCAAGCAAATTCCCCCTTTGAGTTTTCCATATGAATCTAGAGGCAATAGATTGAACCACCTGCAGAGTTACTTGCGACACCATGCTAGATTGCATCAAATAGCTAAATTTGTCGTGGAAGATCTATTCCGCTAACTGAACTTTGCCCATGTATGATAGTCATTTTGCCCCACCGTGTTAGGATTTCATTTAAATCCGCAATCAGAGTGTCACAATCTTTATGCGTTATCAACTTCCTAGTAAGGAGTGTGCTCAACCCCTTGGGGGCTAATGCTACTATTGAATGCTATTGGATGTTTGTTGTGATATATATGAACGGAAAAAAATAAAAGATACAGAGGTAATCATTAAGAAGATCATTAAAAATATCAGTCTTTCAATTGATCTGGAGAGTTACAAGAAAAGTTATTGTCACCCTTTAAAGACATCTATATATGATGGAAGTATGAAAGATCAATTTTCTGAAACAGCGTAATTAGTTATTGTATAACTAGACTATATAGCTAATGGAAAAGAGTCAATGAACTTCTTGCTCATTTTTTTACTTCTGTTTTTATTTCTATACTCTATAAACTTATATTTTTAATGAAATTTAATTACTTAAAAAAGAAAGAAAAGCAGTGTGCTCAAGTATCTGATCGGTAATGCTTTGGACTGAAATCTCAATTAATATTGTCATCAGTTCATCTCCATCATTCACTCGTTTGGAGAAGACTGCATGACTCTTCTGGTTGTTTATTCGCAGGCCTGAGAACAATGTAAAGTCTTCCAAGATTCTGTCAGTGTTCTCGTGGAGGCTCAACAGGAGAATATAATATCGTCCGCAAAAATAAGGTGCCTCTCGACCATCACATCGCCCAAAATATAAAATTCCAAATCCCGTGCTTCTACTGCCTGCGAAATTAATTAAACGCGATAGATATTCCATTACTAAAACAAAGAGAAGAGGATAGATGATGCCATTGCCTTACACCTCTTTGTTGTCAGATTATGTTCACCGGTGATCCCTCAACCAAAGAAGAAACAGAGGTTGTACACACGATATCACCATGGCGCGGAATGCTCCATCGATTCCCATCAGTTCCAAGATCTTGTCATTTGCGTCCCACCTCAGCATATCGAAGGCCTTACTGAAGTCTATTGCGATACATGCTTTGCGGGAGGTGTTCTTGGAATTGAAGCCTTGGAGTAAATATTCATGTGCCAATCCAAGCATCACTGATCCGCCTCCCTCTAATGAAGGTTGTTTGGTTGTCTACTACTACGTTTGGAAGTATCTTTGTTAGCCACATTGCAAGGATTTTTGAGAAAATTTTGTAGACCACCCCTAGACATGAAATCGGACGGTAGTCCTCAACGACGTTGAATCTTTTGGAATTATTATCAGAATCGCCAAATTCAGGGAGTGGAGCATCCGCTTGTTGACGATGAAGTGAAGTATTGTTGCTATCACATCCTTCTATGATTGCTTCGAGTTCTGTAAAATCCTTGATTACGGCCTCGAATTATTCTGCTCTCAATCTATCGAACCCCACATGTGTTGGATCGTAATCTGAGACCAAGGGAAAGGGTTATGACCTCTTTTCGCAAAATTTTATATTAGAGCGGAAATACCTAAGATTTACAAGTTAGAGTAAAGAATATAATTTTTCATTGTTTAAACCTAAAATAATTGTTTAAGTTAACGTCTTTGTACTTTCAAAGTTAATTGTAGTATATGAATACTAAGTAAATTATTTATCAGTATAAAAATATAAATATAAGCTTATAAACTTACCTCAATGGATTAATTAGATAATTGGATAAGTGATCTGTAGTAAAATTAACATTAATCAATTGATGGATGACGGATCTTTTTTTAATCTTTGTTTATAAGTCGATTTTAAGTAACTTAACTAAATACAAAAGACAAAGAAGACGAGATTTTATACTGGTTCACCTAAACAAGATCTAATCCAGTTTCGACAAAACACGGAGATTATTAGCTTAAAAGTTATGACAATATCTTTTTGTAAGCTTTATGACTATACTACTTACGAACCGAGTCTTTTATGGATAAACTTACACTTAGAGTATTTAAGAAAACTTTTAAAAATCTCTTCTAAACTTTTATGATTACCCTGCTTATGAATAAGACTTTTACGGATAGACTCACACCTTAGAGTATCTCAAGCACAATGAGTGTGCAACCAATGGTCCAGAGCCTCCGGTCGATCAACTGGGAAACCATCTGCACCAAAGTCCATCGATCGACTAGTTTGGAATCGACCAAACTAGGATCGACTGAATGGGCACCGGTGAGGAAACCACCATCATCAAGTTTTTATTAGGAAACTTTATAGAAAACTAAAAATTGTTTTATGGTTCAACTCTTTTGACCTCGTATGTTGTTGCTACTTACAAATGAAAAAGAAAGGTTGATGGTTAAATATTTTTACTCACTCTTATAAGTAGGAGAAAGGGGGAGAACTTTGAGCACACAACTTTTGAAAATCTCTCTCAACAAGCACCTTTAGAACTTTGAGAGCTAAAATGCTTGTCCCTCTGTTTATAGAGTTGGCTAACATTATAAAGTTAGTTTGAGGAAATTACCTTGAAATTTACTTATAAATGAGTTGATCTTCTCAAATCTTCTAAGATTCAATCACTTATTGCATATCAATATTAGATCTTAGAAAGATTTGATGTATCATATTAATCATTAGTATCATATAAGATCTTAATAAGATTTGGTAAATCATTGTATATCAAATAAGATCTTAAATTAGATTTAGCTAATCATTATTTTAGCTTGATGAGCTTGTACTTAAATTGATCAAGAGTTTAACATTATATAAAGTCAATTTTACACTTCAGAAGTTTTGACTATTAATATAGAATGTTCTCCATAAATTAACAACAGTGAAATCAAACATTTGGCAGTTATGGATGAAATTGATGATGGAAGTTGAAGTCTTAACTCTCCAAATTTATTTATTGTTGAACTTATATTTTATTTAATCAAATCAACCGACAGAGGAGACTTTATTTAAAAGACTTTGATTTATTTTCAAATATTAATTGACCAAAGGAAAATATTTGGACCTGAAATTACAACTACAACACAGTTCACAGATTCACAGGGTTATTTTGGAAATATCCCTATACTTTTTATTTTATTCTACAAATGAATTATACTATACTGATTACTGATATAAGTATATAACAGTAAGATAATGAAAATTGGATTGAATTAAGCTTGAACCTTGTTGCCGACAGCAGTTTCATTCTTCCATTCCTCCATCTCCTTGGACCAGAGATCGCCGAACTCGCAGTCCTTCCAGGCCTCAAACCAAGGCCCACCTAAAGTATAATGTATGGCTTTGGGAAAAGTCCGTTTCAGATCAGCATCGTCGACCTTGTTATGTCCGACGAGAAAATTCCACACGAAGGGGACATCCCCGATCTCCTCATCTTCTAACCACATGAACCTGTGCAAAAACGCACCGCTTTCGGTGTTCACGATCTCAGGCGTCAGGACTTTATTCTTCGGGTGACTACAGTTGTACAGAACCATCGATGACCAGTTCTTCCTAGGATACAGAGTTTGAACAGCTCCGTCCATCTTCGTCGTCTCCTTAGGCGCATAGTCGTGCTTCACACACATGATCGCGTATCGATCGTCCATCAGAGACGTGAGTTCGTTGATGTCGGTGGTGTAGAGGAAGTCACAGTCTACGAACATGGACCAACCGGAGTAGTCGGAGAGAAAAGGAGTAAGGAAACGAGTGAAGGAGAACTCGGTGGATTCCGTCGGTCCACGGTCACGCCAGTAGTGACCTTGAGTACGGAGCTCGTTCTGCCTGATCGGGATGATTTCCACAGGGATCGTTGAGTGTTTCAGGATCGATCGGCGGCACACCTCGAATGCCACATCTTCCTTTGGATCGTAGCCGATGAAGATCTTGAACGGACTCTTCTCCATCTTTGTTTCACCTCCATTCATGGTTACATTAGTCATCGCTTCGGGCGGATCTGGGAAAAAGAAAGAAAAAACAGCAAATGGCAGGGAGGAAATCGTTTCAGATCAGAGAAAGGATTATAGGAAACAGGAGGGAATGTAGTGAGTGGCTTATTATACTACTAAATACTAATGATCTGGCGATGACATGTGCACAATCGAGTATTCGAGTGGTCCAACACTCCAACTAGAAAGATAGACTAGACGCCTTGTCGGTGAAAAACTTGAAAAAAATATTCAAAATTAAACAAATTGACCTATACAGGTCTCGAACCAGTGACCTTCGCGTTATTAGCACGACGCTCTAACCAACTGAGCTAATAGGCCTTAATTATTTTTAAAGTTAAGTAAATAATCATAACCACTGATAACAGATCTTTTTTGACAAATTAGGATAGATGTAGACATGCAGTTGAGACATCTAGTAAAAAAAATTATTTAGTTATCTATCTAATGATTTGTAATTTTGTATAAACCCATAAAAAGTCTATGATCTATCTATCACTATAGAATAGCATGGTTAAGTAGGCAATTAGGCATAGTTAAAACAAAGGTCTTAGTAGTTAGTAGAGTAGAATAAGAAAGATAGAAACAGCTTAGGTAATTTCCTAATGTGTTAGATCAAAAACGTTGGATCAAAATATTAGAGACAAAATGTTAAAGACATGTCAAGAACGTATACTAGTTACTAAGTAAAGATTATTAGATTAGATACAAAAAAACACTAAATTTCACAATCTTGCACGAATGGGTATAATAAGTATCTATCATGAATCCATGATGCGTGTTATTTAACAGGCATAAAGTTTTATTTATTTTATACCAACGGTTGCTATAAGCGTAAAAGAATGTAAGACAGTGAGGATGCTTAACTGCTTATTGGTTAATAATCGATTTTGAATCAAATATTTAAAATAATCATTATACAGGCTAAAAATAAGATATTAACATAAATTAAAAAAAAAGGTATTCGGTATTCCCTATATTTTGCCAGGTCCATGGATATACGGTAGCGTGCTGCACCATGTAGCCAACACTATTGGAAACATGACTTAGCAGCTTTCACAATCATCGGCTCATCATTTCTATAAGGAAATTCAATGGTAATTAGGATAACTTCCATTTACAGTGTGATTGAGATAAACAATGACCATGGATTGAATGATTTAGTTTGGAATACAAAACAAGGGGAGTTTTTTTTTTTTAAATACCTTACAAGATGTGCACCTCGACTTCAAGGGGACAACTGAAAAAAAATCCATTTTTAATGAAAATATATGATTCTTCATTGGCTAGGATCATGTGATGATTCTCCTTCAAGAACGGGAGCCGTTGAAGCAGATTTAATCTCAAGATGTGACACACGAACAGCACCAATGAGCTGCTCTGGCAGCTCGTCGTAAGTGTTTGCCTGTGAACATAAAAGTTTATTGGTAAATTATAAATAACAAAAAAAAAACTTGAAAAAAATGTATAAAAATATTTAGCTCCCATTAGAGAACATTTTCATTATCAAAGTATAAAACAAAAAGGAATGAAACAGTTTCATTAACTTCCAATTGAGAAAAATGAAATCATTATTTCAAAATTCAAATAAAGATGTGAAATCTTTAGGGCATTTGATTAAATTTATGAATTAAATAGTATCAACGTATCCTTCAGGCAAAATACAACATTATAGATCGATAACAGTTCAGTTAGTTGAAAGTATAATCTTTCAGGTTCTTGTGAGGAGCATCAAACCAAGTGACATGGGATCAGTGTGTTTGGCAGGACCTAAAGGTATTGATTGAGAAACAAGTATCTCAAAGATAGGATGTGGGATGGTACTGAAAAAAACTATAGATTCTCCAATTTGGAAAGAGTTGGTAGATGCTAATGAAGTTTGGGTACAAAATGATCTTTTTTGGTCTTGTCTTGGTCTAAAATTCATATTTTTTTCAGTTTGTGACATTATTAGGGAGAAAATCCTCCCATATCTGTTTTCTCAAGGTATCTAGGCTCAAGGGTTCATGGAGCACAAATTTTCATTATTTTGTTAAAGATTAAATAGAGGAAACTCCCAAAAAAATGTACCTTAGTTCCAGGGACTCAAGTAGGGAAAAGAAGTATTTTTAATATGTAGAAAAGAGTGAAAAGGAGTAGAAAAGAGGATGAGTACATTGACGATTGATTATCTCTTTTTCAGGTAGTAATATTCTCAGAGGATTTGGTCTGAGGTGGTGCAGAAAATGGAGGGATGTATCTCATCCAACACATGGTTTTTTGTATGTATTTCAGAACATTGAGATAATATTCTCAAAGAAGAATACATATTATACATCTTTGGTTCTATACTGGTTTATGTTGACCCAGTTACCCAGACAAGATAGTATGCTCGTCCACGCCCTGTCCGACATCACGGAAAGGGAAAAATTAGAACCCGTAGACGAAACTGAAGTCTACCAACTGGTTTGTTTGGGTATAGAATATATTTAGAGCAAGATCTGGAATGGACTGTATGGAATAAGGCACTAGGAAATTCCGGAATTTCTTTTAAACTAACATTTTGATGAAACTTTTTTACCATTTGCAAATAAATAAAATCTACATGATTATATGAACAACTGAACAGAGACGGAAAAAATAAAAATGAAATTATATACTGTTTTGTTTACAATTGATGGAGTATTTAAGGATGGCTAAACAAGTACACATGCACAGAAAATATAATCCATGTAATATTATAACATAAAAAAATACTACTTTCGTACCTGTACCAGAAAAGCCATGTCAACTACCAATGTTGTAATAACACCAAATACAAGTCCGAGGACTCCATTTGCAACAGTTGACGAACCAATATCAACATCAATCTGTAGAACGTTCTCTTACATTTTAGAACTTCTCTACATACGTAATTTAATTGGGTGCATCAGAACATGTCAACAAGCTAACTAAGTTAGATAAAACTTACTTCCAAGTAATCTGGTTCTCGAATATAGGTGCAATCAACTGCTTTGCCTAACAAACAAGGAGTACTTCCAACACTTTGCCGAACAATCCAAGAGCCCTGCATTTTCAAATTTTGAAATAAAATAAATTTTACATCTGCAGGAAAAAAATCTTCTTGCTTGTCTATCATTTTTATTTAATTGATAATATTTATACGGAAATGCTAAAAAAATCACAAACCTTAGGAACAGAAGGAATGAGTTTCAATCTACTGTTTCGAAATTCGTCATCCCCATCAACAAATCGCTGCAAAAGTGAGCCAGGCACCAATTTCTTCTTGACAAAATAAAAGACCATACTGTAATGTGTTGAGGCTGGAACCTGAAACAACAAGCTATCTTATTGAAAATCCAAGTTAACATGAACTTTCAATAAAGATTAACTATCAAGATTATTGAGAAAAAATGATTTTTAATTAGTTTTTTTGTATATTTAATCAGTTGATAGTCCCTTTTATGCGGAGATAATTAATTTGATGCAGTGATATACATTTTGTTCTCATTGTAATTCTCTTCTTTGTAATTCTTTATTTTGTAATTTTCTTTCCTTGTAATCAGGGCACTGCCCTTCATTTTTATTTGCATCAAAAAAAAAATTTAGCACTCCACACCAGAAGTTTTATAAATTGAATCTGATATACATGAAAGAAAAATTGCTTACTTGCACATTTATGACCATGGAGAAATATCCTTTTTCAGATGCTACCTACATCAACATACCAAATGACCAAACAGAGGCATCAGAATTAATTCTTAATCATAATTTTTTCATCAGGGACGAGGACACATCCATATCTGATGAAAATGTAATGACTCATGCACGGGAAAGAACAACACAATGCAATATTCACAATATAGGGTTAGGAATATAAATAATATTCTTAATTGAGATATATCTAAGTTGTTTTTACTATTTAATTTAATCATACAAGTTTACGCCCTTCTTTGAGACTTGGAAACATTACCTTATGTTTTTAACTTTTAACCTACTTATATCTCCTAATTGATAACAATTGATCTTCTGAACGCTACCGAACTTTAGTCAAGTGGAATTGATGAGAAATTAGAGAAGTTTTTCATCAGTATTTATACATGAGAGGATAATCTGTTATAACAGATGACGAGAGGAAGATCAAGTAATCTTGAAATAATATAACATAGTTCTACTAACAGAACTGGTTCAGGTAGTTATACTAATATAAGTATATAATCAAGTATTATGCTAAACACTGACGTACTTGCACTGCACATCCAGGAAATCTAGCAACATGGTCTATCCTTTTTACATCTTTGAACCAATCAACAGCTACAAGATCCATAATAGTATGATTTCCTGCAGGAACCTGCAACCCGCATCATTTTACCACATACAATGACATATATAAGATTATTGAAAAACTAGACAAATGGTATTTTTTCTAACCTTTGTTTTGTCATATATAAAACGTTTACTGCGGATCCTAAAGTTGCACCCATCAGATATTCTCCAACAATCTCGGCCTTTTTCATCATCATTACGGCGTAAATTTCCAGTAAAGCCAGATAATTCGACAATATCTGAAGACTTCTCAAAAGAAACTACAATTTGGATTGTAATCGTTAAAATAACATCCCATTTCGATTACATTTTACAATGAATAAATGTTTCTGATTTTTTTTTTAAATGAGAAATATGATACACCTTTCATCTTATGTTGATTTTCATGTTTATCTTTGCCGATCTGAAAAATATGCAGTACTGTATTTAGAAAAAAATATCAGCAACTGCATTCAATTATTAGCATAATAATCACCTTCAGGTTTGGATCAGGATCCATATATTCATCGTCGTCATCAGAAATAATTTCGTCTTGTGATGGGCTTCGTTGAATAGGAACACCTTGTGCATTATGTTTCTTCTTTGAAACAGGGTAATCCATCATTAAATTCCTATGCAAAGAATGGTCATCATTTTGAGAGAACCATTCACGCAAACCTGCAATAATTGTAATTTTTATTTTTTATACCAAATTACCAGTAATGACAAATATACATTATTAGACTAAACTATTAGAGTCAATTGGATTACTTGGACTTCTTATGAATAGTGAGTATTTTATATTCTAAAAATATTAATTAGCATTTGCCTATATGGTTAGCTACAATATAAAAATACAAGGTTGAGAAATACCAGCTACACTATTCAAAATCCTCATCACACAGTGTTGTTGAAATGCAGGAAAATAACCAAGGCCCCAACCCTTAAGATCAAGTTGCATGAGATGCTCTACTTTTGTTCTGTTCCTTCCATGAGATTTTAGGGGGGAAATATTGAATCCACCACCTGAAACAATTGTAAAGCAAGAAGCATGACTTGCCAAAATAAGAAAAAATGCAACTATTCATATTTGAGAAGGTGAAACATACTCTCGACATGTGCTCTCACAAATCCTGGTTGCGGACCACAATCCACGTGCTCTCTAGACCTAAAAAGCACAACTATCCAATGACAAAAATTCATCAAATAGTGTGGAACATTAGATATTGAACAAAATATGTGATCGGGTTCAGTGTTCACCATAACTTCCATCATCATTACGGCGCCAGTAACGCACATAGCATAGATCGCGAGGCCAAACAAACCTAAAGAAAAAGGAATAACTAATATGAAAAATATCCATAGCTAGAACGTGTGTTTTTAAATTTACCGGATTTTTCAAAAAAAACTTAACGTATGAAAAAAACTAGTTTATTCCAAAATTTAAAAATCCAAGAGAAAACATCAATGGCATACAAGCCATCTTGTTTAGTTGGTATTATTTTTCAAGAAGATAAATTTTTTCATTAGAATAACGAGGGACAATGCCCGAGTCACAATGGAGAAAACAAAAAGATAAAAAAGGGAGATGGGTTTGTTGACCCATTAATACTTTCCAATTGTCTATGCTTCCTAGTGATAATCGACTAGATAGACTGCCTTAGGAGGTTGGTTTCCCACAGCTGAAGTATAGTGTCTTCCAAAGGGTGACAAAAGCTTTTCCTACGACACTCTGGCCTGAAAGAGAGGCTGATGTCCTTGGTCACTTCTCTAAGCAAAAAAATCGGGAGTCGCAATGTGTGTTGTTGTAATCTCCTATTTCTTTTAGTCTATATGTGCGATTATAGGGTTTCCTATAGTATTCCATAACAGGCCCCAAGTAGGTGAGTGATGAGTAGTTTTCTGACAAACCATTGTTTGGTATAAAATCATAGGGCTCCTATGATATAAAATCAAAAGAAAGTTGAAGAACTTAAGAAAATATTCAAAATATATGATTATGACTTCGAATATTATGTATTCTATAGAAAATCTCCAATAGGCGATGAGAATATTTTGAAAAGAGACAATTTTACACGAAAAAGGTAAGATCTGAAAAATAAATTCTAATGTTGTTTTTTGTAAAGAGATAATAGCAAATTCACAAGAAAGTTTTTATAGAATACACTTAAGGAAATCAAAAAAATGTAAGAAATGGTGAAAAAGAGACAAACACAATTAAAGTCATGGATAAACTATATATTAAAGGTACTAGGCCGGTAAATGAATATTCAAACTAAACGAATTCGGATAAACGAATTCAAATTTCAATTTTGATATCCTGATTTAAACGAACAGAATTCGGATATCAGGGTATTCAGTTCGTTTAAATCAGGATATCAAAATTAAAATTCGAATTCGTTAAATCCGGTTCGTTTAAATTAAATATTTATATTATTATAAAATTTAAATTTACATATATAACCTTTAAATTTTATAATTATCTATATTACATCTATAGGTCTATATATAAAAAATTAAATACAGGATTTTTTTGAAATAAAATAAATCAGATGGTTTTTTTTATAAATGTTATTCGAATTCGGTTAAAATAACCGAATTCGAATTCGGAATTTCGGATAGCAAAATATAAATTTGATAGGTAAACGAACCGAATTCGAATATCCGGATATTAAACGAATCCGAATTCGAATATGATGGTATTCGGTTCGTTTACAAACCTAAAAGGTACAACTATTTACACAATGCTAGTAAAATTGTTAATATGACGTACATTGGGAACCAGTCTAGCTGCAATCTATGATGAATTATAGCAGTGTGCCCATCAACCTCCTCAACAATGCCACCATATTGAAAACTGCAATCCCACCTGTAAAACAAAAAATGCAAAAAAAATCATCAAAAATAATAATAATAAAGAAAAAGTGGAAATAGGAAATAAATATAGAATATTCATCAGAATAAGAAACGTACTCAAAACGTGTCCCGTCCATGCTCATTATCAGTTCAAATATTTCTTCACAAGAAGCATCCACAACAGTAACAGCTTTCATAGCTCTACTGCAACTTTTTGGCTTTAAAAATATGATGTATATTTTTCATTAATTGAAAGAATGGATTAAAATGATATATTGCCATGTTTATATGCGCAGATGATGTAGGAATGTGTAAATTGAAGGAAAAAGACAAATGACCTACAAGAATATCAGCTTCAAGAAGCTCCTCAAAAATACGGAGTCCTGAAATTTATTGAGCCAAATATATATTATGTTCGCTGTAGCAAGTTTATCCAGTACAGAACAATAATATTTATTTATAGAACGCCAGTGATTAAAAAGATAGATGTTCATGGTAATCAATAAACTTGCCATTCTGACATTGAACTAGGCGCCAATGTTTTCTCTGAAAAACTTGATCACTATTGTCTTGGTTAGACAATCCCGAATCAAAGTCACGAGTCCAGTCAAGCACTATATCAGGGGGGCCTGCAAGTCCAAGAATAATTATACTTCAAAATGATTAACTAACAAGATGGTTGGGTAACAAAAAAAAATATCAAGTTGGATCTAAAAACCATTTCCAATTGTTGTCCTCCTTAATAAATTTTGGGGTCTCACTTCATCATCCTCGGGACTAGATCTACAAGAAATAGTGACAATGACATATTGACTATAAGTTTCCAAATATGGCATGACAAGAGACTTGGAATGCAAATAAGACAAACGATGGAATAGCGTATAAATGCAAGAAAGTAAATTTGATGCTTCTTCCTTTTAAGCTTGGGAAATTTTGAATTATAAGGATTACTGGATTAGTTGATGGTTTAGCCATTTAGATGATTTGTCAATTTTGCATATAAAGGGGGCATAAAGTAAATACGAAAATATCAAAATTTGTCATTATGCATGCTGGATTTCAATGAAAGACTGTATGTATGATAATACATGAATATGGATGAATCTCATTCAGTCATTGTGTTCACCAAACTAGACTATAATCGAGTGGTCATACAAATGCAAATAAATTAAAAAAGAAAATACTTACTGGCTATCTTGGTCAGAAAAAGATAAGGCCATCTCACCATTGAGATGAGCATAGACATTATTCACAGAATTCCTGGCCTCCTAGTATTGCCGATGTATAGAAAATAAATGTCACATACAAGATCCTTTAAAGTTTAAACATAAGAAATTAGATAAACATAGAACATAACGGATAGGATTGACAAATCGCAGAGGCAAACATAAATTGACCCCCGCTATACATAAATTATCTATACACGCTTGTAAATGTCACAGTTTATGATTTATTGAATCAATCTGCTTGCGAGCACATCCTGTCTTCCTCTTCCAACACATATTTATTCTGACGACTGACAGTACTGAGTTGTTTATCAAAAAGGGAAAAAACATCCTATGCCTAGGCAGTGATGAAAGAGTAAAAACCCTGAGGATATACTAGAGTATAGACATGATCACATGTAAAAACTTTAGTATCATGAACTAACAATGGAACAGAGTTGCAATTCAAAAACAATCAAGCAAAACACTTAACTGAAATCCAGTGGAGAATAAAACAATAAAAATTTGGAAGCTTTTGAACGTTTAATATATAAAGTGATTGCGTAATTGCATGTAATTTTTTAAAAACAGTTTGATGATTAATGAATATTTTTAAAGAACTGAAAGAAGAATAATTAAAACAAAGGCAAGGATGTTTCTCTCATTAATCCACTGAGATGAAATTAAAATTTAAAACTATCGCTTACTCACATGATCAATAACAAGCTCGATCTTTTCCTTCCAGATTGTGGAATCTTGGATGTTGAATGCTGCCATCTAGTTTTGAGAAATACAACACAATAAAAAAAATCTTTAGATGAGAAAAGAAAATGATTAAATCTGATAATATAGTTGATGTAGTAAATATATAGAAAATCCAAGAAATTCAAATTTGAAATAATAGGTAAGCTAGATAATAACATCAAGAAAGATGACTTGGAAAATGAAAATTTTATGGTAGTGTTACAACTTATAATAAACAAACACAAATTAAGCATAGAAATGAGTGATTGTATACAGATCTGGGAAACTAGAAGTCTAAAACTATATATGGGAATTCTATAATGATGAGGACGGGAAGGTTAATATTACCAAAAATAAGCTATCGGCAAAATTTGGATTATGGGCAATTATTTTTATTATGGAGGACATACCAGAAGAGCATGCAGAGGAGAAACACCCACCAGATCTTCATCCAGTAGTGGATAATCCTCCTCTTTATGCTAGTCTTCCTCACTTTTTCACAGCGCACCTCATCCCTTCACCTTTTTTAGCATTTCGTAATCATCGTCGCTGACTATAACTTAATCATAATTTGAAACTATGATGAATCACCCATAAATTACTCACACTGCCGACAAGAAATCAGAAATCTTTTCAGCATGGTAAGTTTACAGCTTAAATACATTGATTTCTGATTTCCTCCACACACATCATTTTTTTATTAATTCTATTATTCCCATTAACTGAGTAGAGCATTCAAAGAATGTTACACAGCTCCACTAAATATGTCTCCGGTAAATTCAATATCGTGAAATTCATGGTGTGTGAACTGTGAAAACTAAAAGTCTAAAATCAACAGCAATATATATAATTTCAAAAAAGGAAGCAAGAAAAGAGATTAAAGTTGCACATTGACGCACCGTCATTTGATGAGATTTTTCTTTCTTGTTGTAAACGCATAAAACATACACTCTCTGTCAAATATCAAATAGACATAAGGCATAATAAAGATTGATCATTTTAATAATATTAATGTGTAATAATAAATTTATAAAAGTGATTAGCCATAAAGTAGATAATTATTTATGCATTTACTTTATACTTTATTTTAGGGTAATCTAAAAAAATATTTTAAAAGACAGGAAATCATGATTTTGATTGACAGGAAAAGAAAAGGGTTCTACAGAGTATTTTTAAAACATAAAAGCATACAGTTTGAAATATTTTCAAATGGATATAATCAAGCGAATGCAGTAGTGAACCCTTAATCAATCTTGTCTATATGACAGACCATTGTTACTAAAACAGTTTTAAATGCATCTATGCACGGAGGGAGGGTTTAATATGTAATGACCTTTCTTATTTCTCAATATCACAAGAAGCAAATAATATAAGTAAATAATTTTTCTAGTTTTTACTTCCAACATCAAATGAAAAAACACAAAAATACTATGGTTACTTAAAAATGAAAAAAAAATGAATATGAGGATATTGGATATTTTAAATGAAAACTGATTGGTCGAATGGAAACCCAACAGTACATTAAATTTTTTTTTTAATAATAATCCGATGTGAAACTTATCTTTGTAATTTAATACCATGGCACGATGAAAACTATATTTGTAGATCCTACTTGTATTAAGGTTCATATAGTTCATTTCTAGTATTTCACTTCAATATTATTAGTGATATATACAGTATCGTATCATATGATATGATATCATATCATATCATACATATATATGATATGTTATTGTAGTATTAATCATATCATATCATATATATATATAACATATCATATCATATATATATAGCATATATATATAGCATATATCTCTCTCACTTATTTACATCTCTAATACTACAATAACATATATCATATCACTAATTAGTATCGTATCATATGATATGATATCATACATATATATGATTGATATGATATGATATATCATACATATATATGATTGATATGATATGATATATCATACATATATATGATATGATATGATATATATGTATCATATCACTAATACTCCCCCCTCAAGTCTGATGATGTGAACAAATCAGCTTGTCCTTGAGATCTTTGAAGAGTTTGGGCTTCAATGCTTTAGTGAGAATATCTGCTTGTTGTAGAACATTCGGTATGTGTTGCACAACAAGAGTTTTGTCCTCCATTCTTTCTCGAACAAATCTGAAATCCATGGCTGCATGTTTGATTTTGGAGTGATAAATCGGATTGGCAGCCAAATGAGTTGCTCCTAAATTATCAGAAAACAGCTTGTAAGGTGATTTCAAATAAATTCCCAATTCTTTCAATAGAGAATTAATCCATTCAATCTCAGCGACTGTTAATGCAATAGCTCTAAATTTAGATTATGTGCTTGACCTAGCAACAGTAGACTGCTTTTTAGAAGCCCAGGAAATTAAAGAATCCCCAATATACATCATGTATCCTGTTTGACTTCTTCTGTCAACCACGTCATTGGCCCAATCTGCATCGCAGTATGCTGTAATGTTAAAATCAGCTACTTTTTTCAAGATAATTCTCATGTTTTGAGTACCAGAGAGATATCTCAATACTCTCTTCATAGCAGTCCAGTGAATAGGTTTAGGTTTCTCCAAATGTTGAGCCAATTTACTTACCACAAAGGAGATGTCAGGACGTGATAAAGTAAGATATTGCAACGATCCTATAATTCTTCGATAATCAATAGGATTTGAGATCATATCTTCTTCTGAATATAGGTCTGAATTTGCTTCCATTGGAGTAGGAGATGGTTTTAAATTGTCAAAATTATTGAATTTCAGCAAGTTCACAAGATATAATTGCTGATCTAAGAATAGCCCATGTAAATGTTTTTGGACTCTAATACCCAAAAAATAACTCAATTCTCCTAGCTTGTGGACAGCGAATTCTTCACCCAATTTTGCAAGCACTTCATCAACCTTAGTTGTATCTGATCCTGTGATAATCATATCATCAACATAGACAAGTATATAAATTGTATATTCACCTAAGTGCACAAACAATGAAGGATCAGATTGGCTTGGTATAAAACCCATTAAATTCAGCACCATTTTTAGTCTGCGAAACCACATCCTTGAAGATTGTTTGAGACCATAGATAGTTTTCTTCAATAGGCAGACGTGATTTGGACATGATTCATCCATAAAGCCTTTAGGTTGACGCATTAAAATTCTCTCTTCCAATTGACCATGTAAAAATGCATTACCTATGTCAATTTGATTAAGTTTCCAACCTCTTGAGACTGCAATAGTTAATACTGCACGAATAGATACATATTTTACAACTGGACTGAATGTCTAATTGTAATCTCTGCCTTCAATCTGATTACTCCCATTTGCCACTAGCCTTGCCTTCAATTTGTCCACACTGCTGTCTGATTTTTCTTTGACTTTAAACAGCCATATAGAATTAATCACATTGTCTGTTGGCATCTTTGGTACCAACTCCCACGTGCCATTATTAACGAGCGCATCATATTCTTTCTTCATAGCTGATTTCCATCCTTCATTCTCCAAAGCTTGCTTGACTGAAGATGGAACTGAGATTTCAGAAGCTGATATAGACAGTGCATACCTAGGATTAGGGTTTTTAATCCCTGCAGCTCCTCTAGTGAAGGGGCGCCTCTCATAATCATTTAATTTTACTGATTTTAAAATTGAGAACTCATCTCTAGAGCTTGAATCTGAAGAAATTGGAGAGGATATCTGATCAACTGGATTAATTGGGGAAGATATTTGATCAACTGAAATAATTGGATCTGAATGAGATGTCGGAGTGACATCTTGAGTCTGAATTAATGGACTGTTTTGAGAAGAATTACTTCTACTAATAAATGAGAGAGATACTCAATCCCTTTTCATTCACAATGAGTATCATATATATACAACTTAATACTACAATAACATATATCATATCACTAATTAGTATCATATCATATCATATCACTACAATAACATATATCATATCACTAATTAGTATCGTATCATATGATATGATATGATATCATACATATATATGATATGATATCATATGATATCATATCATATATATGTATCATATCACTAATAAATATGTCTATCGAATACATCATTGGCAGTGTTATGATTTATATTATGAAATCCTTTTGGTTAAATCCAAATATCATTTTTCATCTGCTTTACCGCGTTAATTAATATCCAGGTAGATAGTGTTTAGTTAGGATTAAGCCTGTCAATGGATATCCGAAATCCGAATCCGAATTCGATTTCGAATTCGTTTAGGCCTAAACGAATTCGGATAATCGAATTCGGATACGAATTCGGATACTGAAAATACTATCCGACACTAATCGAATTCGAATTCGGATACCTCTAATCGAATTCGATAATTATCCGAATTCGAATAAATATTAAATATATAATAATTTTATAATTTTAACCTTCTCTAATATAATATTGTAATATAATCTATATGTAAATATTAAATATCTTAGACCATATTAGCAATAAATATTAAACAACAATAAATCATTCTCAAATAATAAAAATATCAAATCCCTAATAAACCATTCTTATTTTGTTATTTCATATTTCCCATTCCCCCCTTTCTTAAGAGTAGCTAAGTTTTGCTCATTCTCATCTTAGTAACAGGTAAGCTTTCTCATTTTTCTTTCATCTTCCTTTCTCATCTTCCTTTCACGCATGAGAATCTCACTCTGATTTTTTTTTCTCACGCTGAGTAACATATATGCTTGACTCCAACTCATTTTGAATATATGTTTTTTTACGAACTAGTGAACTACTATCTAAAGTTGTGGTTATTCCCTGGTGAATCTTTTTGCTGTTATTTCCATGTACATGTACTGGTTTTACATATTTTCATGGTGTTATTCCTTGGTGAATCTTTTTATTGTGGTTTTTATATGTTAAATTGTTATGTTATAGGGTTTTTTTAATATTACAGTATTTTTTTAATATTACAGGGTTTTTTTAATATTACAGGGTTTTTTTAACAAAAAAAATAAAATATTATTTTTGGGGTTTTTTATAAATGTTATTCGAATCGAATTCGGATATCCGAATTCGGATATTTTTAATCGAATTCGAATTCGGATACGGATTTTGAAATTCGAATACTAATCGGACGAATTCGGATTATCCGGATACTAATCGAATTCGAATTCGGATACAGGGGTATCCGGTTCGAATTCGTTCGATTGACAGGGCTAGTTAGGATCCCTACTAAGTATTAACCAAGTAAACATTGAAAGAAATTGCAATATTGTTAATATCAATTTTGGTGATCATTGAAAAGTTCTTATTTCTTACCCGTCCTTGTTGTGTTTGGTGACCCCTATCTTCCACTCTGCAATTTCCATCTATGGTGATAGTCTTCTGTGGTACCTGATTGTCACCCAAGAAAAGACATGAACATTTTACCTATTATAATACTAAATAGAATGGCAACCCTAAAACTGATTACGATAAATTGATAATACAATCACTTAAAAATGAGTTTAACATCAAAATTTGTGAAAAATCCGACACTGACCATGTCTTCCTGTGGCTTCTTCTTGTAATAAGCAAGAAGTCGAGATTCAAGTACGAAGTACCGCTTATGGATAAACGATCGGCCAATCTTCCTACGACCACATCGTACCATCCATCCTTCGTGAACAACCACCTTCGACATCTATACCAATTTTCAAAACAGAACTCTCAAACTACTTATCTATCTATATGCCCACACTGAATTTATTTAGAGTTGAAATTCAAAATAGAAAGAACCAAAATTCCAAGAAGAAGAAAATCTCAAACTCAATCAAGCGATGAGAACAGACGGAAAAAAAAATATTGATCGTTCAATCAATCTCAAACTAAATCGACATCTACCTCGAATTTTGGATCAAAACAATTCGAAACCACTGCGTCTCTAGAAGAATAAGAAAACTAAACCACCGGATTGCCACGTGACTCGGTCTCCGTTCGCCAAAACAAAACGATCGGATTATCAGAATATAAGCAAAGCACCGTCACTAACAATCTCCGATAACTTCGTATAAGGCAGATCCGCTTCGATCTTCGGATTCCGACGAGAAATCGCCCAGAAAACCGCGGTAACAGAAACTACCAATCGGGTAGATGTAGTGGGGAAAGAGAGGACTTGAGAGTGGAAAAGGGTGGGTGGGTGACTTGGCCTTGGTGGGACTTGAATACTTGATGAATGCTGACATCACTACGTTTGTCTGTTTGTTACTTTGTTTGTTTTCTTTTTTATTACCAGACTACCCCCATGGCCCATGGGGAAAATATCGTTATCTTGTCTCTCTGACTCTCTCTCTCTCTCTCTCTCTTTCTCGCTTTTCGCCTACAAGAAAGATTTAATATCAATGGCTAAAGTTTACTTCGACAGAAGTATACTGAGATATTGGTAAATGGTAAAGTAAGTTCGAAGCAATGAAAAAAAAAGCACAATAAAGAATCAATTTTTTAATTCGATAGATTCTTTCTTATTGGATTATTAAACCGGAATATTAAAAGTTCAAGTTAGATTAGTGTCAGATTTGAATCAGTTTCCAAGTGTAAAACCATTGAATCCATTGAATACGATCAATGATGCTAAGAAGAATATTATTGGAATTGAATGGATCTAGCTGATTACAAGAACTTGCTTTGTCTATTATTCT
>LFYR01000223.1:179963-206897 GCA_001185155.1 Zostera marina | reverse complement strand
ACTATAGAAGTTATTCACATTCCTAACACCAAGCAAAGAGCGGATGTATTGACAAAAGCATTAAGGCCAACATCATTCATGGAACTTAAAGCCAACCTCATCGATAGATATAGATGAGTTTGAGGGGGGCTATTAGTGATATAATAAGGGATCTTTATGTAATTAGTTTTAATGACTTTTATAACTACTTTAAGCTAGGATATAATTCTCGAACTTTCTAAGTGGATAAGACTTAACAGAAACGGTTATAATTCTGTTAAGTCTCAATCCTCCTAAATTGTATATAAAGGGATGAATATCATTTTAGGAGGGATCGAACATTTGTTCTCCTCCATTTCCTAATCGCATTCTGATTATAACAACAATAGAAGCAATTAAATTTCATTAGAATAAGACTAATGTCAAGTTATTCGATAAAATAACTTAAACATGGATATTCGATAAAATAAATATCAAGAAGACCGACCAAACACGATATTTTTTTTGTCTTTTTAGGACATGTAAAAAAAAGGGTTGTTATTTGCGAATTACAGTCCTCTTTTGAGGATAGGAGGCATTGAAAATATTGCCAAGAAGAGATTGTTGTTCGTTAATAAAAATAGTAGTACAACTCTATAGCTAATATGGAACGATGATTGATTCGACCATGTCATGAAGTGGCGCGAGCTCCTTCTTATCAATCAGACTGAATTCCTGTATTAAAGACATGATGATGCCTTAAAACCTAAATGATGATAATGCTTCTTGAGAAATAACATGAACAATGAATTGAAGTTTAAAAAACTCACACAAGTAAACAAAATGAAGTGCTTGAAGCAAGTGTTCAGATGTGCTTCTTCTTTGAGACTGACAATCATCTGAAAGTGTGAATGATAAATGTGAGCGTAAACACGGAATAACCTTTTGAATATTGTTTTTACAACATCTCGGAAATTTGAAGGAAATGGAGTCCCTACAAGTGTGACAAATAGGAAATATAAGGCAATAGAAAATATAAAGCAATAGAAATATAGAAACAGAAATTGGATATTCTGTTGCTCCCTGAAATACTCAATATACCGAGTCTCTGAGGAAATATAGATTCATCATCCAGCTGAGCTTCGATCCAATCCATCAGGAATTCAACATATTTTGGTGCAGAAACTATAATGGGTTTCTTTATTTGTACCCCATCGGCCCATCTATACTCATATCTACAAATTGTCATTAACATCAGAATATTACAGCTACAGTTAATACGAAGGAAGCATGCAATGGAATTTTCAATTCACGATGGAACATTTACTTTAAATGGTGTGGAATGCTGTTGGCAATGATTACAAACAATCTAATATAAATAATAGATAAACACATAAAGAGCCATACTTTGGTCCAGCAGTCATTGTAGGACAAATCTCAGGCGTACAGAACTCTGTAAGAGTACCATAGAGCAGATTCACCTGATTGAAGAAATCAACAGCTGCCAGACAAGTTTGAAAAAATGAATTCAGAAATCAGTATCCAACTCAAGTTCTTGGAAGAAAAAAGTTTAATATCTGAAGGAAAAAGAAAAGGATAATGGATGACAAAGAAAAAGCAACACAACCAATCATACTTATAAAAACCCATTAACATTCTTTAAGAAACGAAAGATTTTACTAACTGTTCACAGCAAGCCATTCGTGAGGATCCTCTCCTGGAGGAAGCCTAACTGCTTCCCTTAAATTTCCACTTCCCAAAGTAGCATCGATGTGTTTTCGAAGTTCTGCACACTGCATCATATTTCCATTGATGGATAATATTAGACATGAAATAGCTAAAATTCAAGTAGCAAATAAACTTTTACAATTTAGTCTTAGAAGCGAAAGATTTTTTTTATAAGAAAAACAAAATGGAAAGAAAATCATGGTTTTTCATGCGACCTAAGCGATCATGTGGCCTAGCACATGTAGGCGACTGCCTTCATGCGCTAGGCGGGTTAAGCGGATCCAATACCCATTAAATTCATTTAAAAAAAGAAGGGGCTAGGGTTTTAAAATCCTATTCCCTCATTTTTCTCCCATTTTCCTCTATTTTCTCCCAAATTTCCAGCCGCCTCTTTTTTTTCTCCCACCTCTTTTTCAGGCAACCTCCTCTGGCGACCAGCGAGTCCAGGCGGCGGCGACCTCCGACGAACGTCGCAAGGCGATTCCGGCCAGCTCCGGACAGCTCTGGCGAACATTTTAGGCGACGTCTAGATGACCTAGGTGTTCATGCGACCAAATCCATAGCATAAACGCTTGGCCGCATGTAAAACTATGAAGAAAATATTTCACAATCTAATATATTTTTTCTAGAAACAGAAAAAAAATAGTATTTCACTATTTCTTGTTTTTTTCAAATTGCTCAAAAAATATACTTAAGAATATAACTTTGGATTGATCATCCACAGATGATTGAACAACCTCGTAAAAGGATGAAGCTGCAGATGACGAAACCATCGAGTAAGAGCTGAAGAGAGAAAAGGAGAGAAATGATTTTGGGCAAAACAATCCTTGATTGTGTATTTGTGTCTCTACTAATGGTGTATTTATACACAATTGTGTGTAACGATCCTATTGTTGCTCAATTTAGATAGATAAAATGAATAATCCACAATTAATTACCTTTTTTCCTTAGTTACCTTTTTTCCTTATTTTTGTATATTATTAATAGTGATGTAATAATGGACTATTATGTAATTAGTTAAATACTTTTTAACTTCTTTGTAATTAGCTAGGATATAATTCTAGAATGTTCCTATGGATTAGATCTAACAGAATTCACCCAAGTGTATATAAACTAATGTTACTAATCTAATACATTTTGGGAGGGATGGAACACTTGTTCTCCCCCATTTCCCAGTTGTACTCCGAACAAAACACGCATATAGTATCAGTCGCTGGAATGATGTTGCTGATCAGGGAGGTTTGTTGCTGATCCATCTTACTGGCTGTTGCTGATCGGATTCCGCTGCGCGATTCTGACAGACGTGGTAAATGCCGCTTGGGAGGATTTGCAGATCCTGACGAGAGTTGTGATCGTAAGTCTCTCAAGACTGTTGCATTGGATTGTGGCAATTATTTTGCCTGGAGGACGCAGTTCCTTGGAGCTTTGAGAGGTAATGGTCTCATTCCTTACCTTCTCGGAGAAGTAGAATTGAGCAAAATCTCAAGAAGGGAGGTAAGAATTTTGCTGAATATATTACTGAAATTAATAACCTTGTGGAAGGTTTGTCGATTGCTGGAAATAAGATAGATGATGGAGAGCTTGTTCTTCTAGTCGTGGCTGGGCTAGGAGAAGAATATAAATCATTGATTCAGAATATTACGGCAAGGAGAGATGATATTACATATAGAGAGGTAAAAGCTATGTTCATGGATGTAGAGATCAGAAAATCCAGATCCAATGTATCAAAAAATTCTCTGAGCGTTAATGTCATTGAGACAGAAAGAAATCAGAAGCAAGGGAAGGTTAAACTCAGCACTGTTCCATGTCAGATATGCTCTGGAAAACATGGTGCACTGAATTGTTATAATAGGCTGAACATCACCAAATATCCTCCAACACACAATAAGACACTCTCACCTAATGGTAATGGGCCTATTGGCAAGATGTCCGTTAATGTTGCCTATAAAGGTTTTGGATCTATTTGGTACCCTGAAACAGGTACTGTTGATGAACCTACTATGAATTTGGTGGCAATGCAGGTGGATCTTAACATTGTGACCACGGTGTCTAATGAAGAGGTGAATCGGTCAGTGAATGGGGCTACATTGGAAGAATCTGATCTCTGGTATTCAGATTCAGGAGCTACCAATCATGTTACAAAAGCTCAGCAAAATATTCAACAAGTTGTGGAGTGTGATAGGGCCATCAACAAAACAGATGGAAGACCTATGAAGATCACTCGTTATGGTAATTCTAATTTTTCAGTAAATAATAGAATGTTTAAATTGGAACTTCTTTATGTTCCATCAGCATCCAAGAACTTGATCTCTGTCAAGAGATTTTGTATTGATAACAGAGTTTCTATGGAATTTGATCCACAGAGGGTGACAGTGAAGGATCTGGTTACTAAAGAGGTGTTGATATCTGGACCTGAAGGAGATGGGTTGTATGAGATCCCTATAAATGTGAGGAGTTCTGAATTGCAGGTGAATCATGTGGAGATGGGCAAAAAGGCTAATGCAAGGACCTGGCATCTGAGGCTAGGACATTTGCACTCGAGAGCAGTGGAAGATTTAAATAAAAATAAGACGATCATTGTTAATGATTCTAAACATATTCATGTACCATGTCAGAATTGTTGTGTAACAAAATCTAAGAAATTAAATCATCCTAAGAGATCCACTGTTTATAGTAATTCACTTGAGCTTGTGTTTGCTGATGTTTGGGGTCCTGCACCTAGGGACTCTTCAGAGTGCTATAGATACTACATAAATTTTGTAGATGCATCTACTAGCTATAATTGGTTGTTTTTTACTTTTTTATAAAAAAGGAAGTCTGAAGTAGAGGACTGTTTTATTCATTTTCAGAAATTAGTGGAAAGGCAGTTTGAATATAAAATCAAGGCAGTTCAGAGTGATCGTATTTTGTATTTGAAGTTTGAACTATTCTATGTGTTTTGAACTACTTAAAGTATTTTGATAATTGATATAGTTTAGATGTATAAAAAATATATGAATTTCCTTTAGTTTTATATATATTTACGAATATGCTCAAGTGCTTCAGGTGGTGGCGCATGTTTTATTTAACACATGTACACTTTATTTAGTCCTATATTGATAGAATTCAAAAAATACAAAGAATACTCTATAACAATAATTTATTTAACACATGTACATTTTATTTAGTCCCACATTGATAGAATTCAAAAAGTACAAAGAATACTCTATAACGATAATTTATTTAACACATGTACACTTTATTTAGTCCCACATTGATAGAATTCAAAAAGTACAAAGAATACTTTATAATTTATTTAACTACACTTTTTTAGTCCCACATCGATAGAATTCAAAAAATACAAAAAAGGTTGGTCTATAAATAAAGATTCATTTTGTCTAAAACAAATATGAAGTTTTAAAAGTGGGAGGAGCTTATATTAAAAATAATATAGCTCTTTTCATGGACCAATGTATAAATTTTTGTCATAAAAATAAATTTTGGGCCTTAAAATAAATTTTTGGTCTTAAAATATAAAAAAAAAAAATTGGCCTGTTTTTTTTTAATTCAGGACCAGATCTGGGGGACCGGATCCGGCTAAGGGAGATGCGCCTCCCTGGGAGGTCGCATATGCGCGCGCATCCGGAACCATGTTTGGGCCCATGGGATCCCTTTCCTTCCGTCCCATATAATTCTATAGGCTAACCTTCTCACCTTCTTAGCCACAGAATCAGGGATAGTCATACCTTGCGTCCAATAAGTATACTTTCCAACTATTATCCAGTTAACTAGTTGTATTCTCCCTCCATAGGAAAGACATTTTCAACTCCATCTTGCTAAGAGCGCCTCTATTGACTGGATTAGTTTCCAGCATTGTCCAAATGACTTTTTCTTTCCCGTGATTGGTAATCCTAGATATGTTATGGGTAAATTTTTAACAGTATATCCTAAGATGTCATGTAAAGATTGGTCTTTTACGCATACTTTCGAAAAGGTGGAGGAGTTCTTGCTCGCATTTACTTCTAATCCCGAGAACAACGATAATTTCTCAAGCGGCGCGTTAATTGCAGTAAGCGATTTCGGATTTGCCTTTGAGAAGATAAGGACATCATCTGCATACATGAGGTGAGATATAGAAGTAGCACCATTCACCTGATAAGTGTCTATCCTTTTGTTCTTTACTTCACTCTGTATCAACCTACCTAAAACGTCCATAACCATGTCAAATAGAATAGGAGATAGAGGATCACTCTGTCTAATCCCCCTCTGGCTTTTGAAGAGAGGTGTTGGAGTCCCTTCCACCAGTACCGAGAATGACGCAGAGGATATACAATTCCAAATCATTTTGCAGAATATAGGAGAAAATCCATACGCTTCAAGGGTGACAATTATGGCCTCCCAACTGACTGTGTCAAAAACTTTTTTAAGATCTATACTCAAGCAACACCTCTTGGGAGTTCTCTTTCTCCCAAAGCCATGAACCATCTCATCCGCTAGAATGGTATTATGCGAGATGAGCCTACCTTGAATAAAAGCTGCTTGATTTGGAGAGATGAGTTCACTAGAGACCTTACTGATCCTATCTGCTAATATTTTTGTCATTAGCTTGTAGATCAAGTTGACACATGAAATCGGTCTGAAATCGGTCTGAAATCAGACATATCTGAGGCCGTGTTTGTTTTGGGCACAAGCGTGATGAAAGTATGGTTAGCAGACTTCAACAAAGGTTTGTCTTTGAAGAATTGCCTTACACATTCCATTACTAGGCCTTTAAGATCTCCCAAAAAAATTTGAAGAATTCCGAGGTGAAACCATCCGGCTCGGGGGATTTCCCAGAATTAAAGGAGAACAGTTTGGACCTTACTTCTTCCTCTAACGGAGCATGAAGCAACCACCTATATTCATTGCTTCAGAAACTACTCTAGGAAAAATGACAGGAACCGTCGACCGTTGGGTGGCTGAATTACTGAACAAAGTTTTAAAATACCTAACATTGTTTTTTTCTAACAGAGCCCTAGAGGTGGTTTGACTTCCATCCGTAGTGAGAATTTTAGAGGTTGAATTTTTAGATCTCCTTAGCTTTGTGGCAATTTTATTTGAATGATCTTCTATGTGTTCCATCTGCGTCCAAAAATTTAATTTCGGTATATCAATTTTGTCGTGACAATTCTGTATATCTCGAATTTGATGCTCAGATTGTAAGGGTTCGGGATGTAGCCACTAAATAAATTCTGATGCAAGGTGAACAGAAGGATGGTCCTTTATCAGTTGCTTGTTCATATTGATAAGGGACCTGTGGCGATGATAATTTAGTTAATAAGAATTTAATCTCTTCAAATTTTAAAACATCTGGAGTTTGTGAGTCTTGTCTTATAGGCAAAGTTTCTACACTTCCTCACAAAACTCTTTCTACAGTTTATAATGATCCATTGTCTTTGGTATTTGTTGATATCTAGGGACCTGCCCCATGTGTTTCTTTTGGTAATTTCCGTTATTATATAAACTTTGTGGATGTTAAGACCAATTTTAATTGGGTTTTTCCACTACGGTTGAAATCTTAGACATGTGAAGTATTTCTTCGATTTAAGAATATTGGTGAAAATCAAACAAGATATCAGATTAAGGCGTTCCAGTCTGATAACGTGCTTGAATTTAAAAAGATGACTCCTGGTACTAGAAAAATTTGGCATTATACACCGTTTTTCTCGTTGTTATAGTCATGAGCAGATGGGTCATGTCGAACGCCGGCACCGATATCTTGTTGATACGGCGGTCACTCTTCTTCAACATGCTTCGATGCCGGATAAGTTTTGGGATTATGCAATTATGGCAGCGGAGTAAACCTATAATCGTAATCCAACTCGTATTATAAATGGCAAATCCCCTATTGAAGTTTTGTTTGGTAGATCACCAGAGTATGCTAAATTGAGAATTTTTTGTTGTAAAAGCTTCTCTTGCTTGAGATCCTATCAAAATTCAAAGCTAGGAAGGAAGTCTACTCATGTTTTCATTGGCTACCCGGCTAACCAAGATGGCTATCTGTGTCTTGATCCCATCTCCGGCAAGATTTTTAGTTCCAGAGATTTAAGATTTGTTGAAAATGACTTCACTCTTAAGTCTTAATCATTTACTTAGTGATGAAAAAGAGGATGAGTCTCAATTAATTGAAGGGTCTCGACAAGAAATACCCCCTTTAATTAATATTTCTACTTAGCCAACTACTACTGGATCTGACCAAGTAGTGAATGAAGAATTAACTTCAGATTCAAGTCAAGATGAGACTAGGATAGATCTGGAAATTGAAAATTCTCAGTCATAATCGGATCAAGGATATTCGGATAAATCTGATTTGGGGATTCGTTCTGGTCCGGATGTGGGCAATATGGAAGTCGTAATTTTTGAAGATCAAAATGTACCTAATCGGCGGACCAGAGCTCAACATGGGATCGTAAAGCCCAATCCTCGCTATGCTTTAGCTGTCTCGCCAGCTGAAATTGTTGTTCCCAGATCGTTCAAGCAAGTGTTGCTCGTCCCGAAATGGAGAGATGCTATGGCAACTGAGTTTGCAGCGTTGAAGAAAAATGGTACTTGGTCTCTAATGCCTAGAAATCCATACGATAATATAATCAATTCGCTCTGAGTTTTCAAGGTTAAACAGCACGAGGATGGCTCGGTGAAGAAACTTAAGGCTCATTTGGTGGCTAACAGGTTAAGGCAAATTGAAGGTGATCGATATAATGAGACTTTTAGTCTTGTTGTTACCGTTGTTTGAATTCGCTTAGTGTTGACAATGGCTATCTCCAAGGGTTGGAAATTACTTCAAATTGATAATTCCAATGCCTTCTTGCATGGGAAATTAGAAGAGCGAGTGATTATATCACAACCGGTGGGATTTGTTGATGAAGAATTTCTTAATCATGTTTGCTTATTGAATAAGGCCTTGTACGGACTGAAGCAGCCTCCCCGTATGTTGTTCAAGAGGTTGAAGGATTTTCTGTTGACACTAGGATTCGTTCAAGGTTGGTCGGATCCGTCACTATTTTATTCTCAAAGGATCAGATCCGGTTGAACACAGTTTACTTATTTGTCTATGTTGATAAAATAGTCGTTTCAGGATCGAATGATGATATTGTTGAGGCAATCATCATAAAGTTGAGTGAATTTGTTTTGAGGCATGTGGGGAATTTATCTTTCTTCCTTGGGATTCAGGTGAAACCAATTGGTCTTGGGTTATATCTGAATCGGACTCAATATCTAAGCAACTTGCTCAAAAGTTGTGATTTGGTAAACTTGAAGCCTTCTATCACGCCTATGATCAAGAATCAAGATCTTCACTGAGTAGAAGAACCCATCAAAGAAGGAACAGAATATAGAAGAGTTATCGGGTCATTACAGTATTCATAGTTTTAAAAGCGGCTTTAAGCAATTAAAGCTGAAAAGCGCTTATTCATGAGCGCTTTTTAAATCGCTTTTTCTAGTATAATATTAAACGGTAGTAAATAAGTATAAGCGGTAGTGTCATAAAAACCAAGACACGTAAAATATTAAATAATAAATTTCAAGGCCTTATCCTATAGAGTTCTATTCTATAGAGTTCTGTCGCTGTCACCTATAGAGTTCTATTCTATAGAGTTCTTTCACCTTAAGGATAAGGATAAGCTTATGACACGTAAATAAGGCTTGTCACATAATATTTCCAAGCCTATGATACTACCGCTTAATATTTAATATTTAATATTTAAATATTGGTTAAATAAGGCATGTCACATAATATTTCTAAGCTTATGACATTACCGCTTAATATTTAATATTTAAATATTGGTTTTTAATATTTAATATTGAAAATAATTACGAAATGTACTACCGCTTTAATCGCTCTAAAGCGTTCAGAGCGGAAAAAGCGCTTCCTGGAAAAAGGAAGCACTTTCCACTTTTTAAATCTATGACAGTATTTGATCTTAACTCTTCCGGACATTCAATTTGTTGTCAACAAGTTATCACAATTTATATCGGCTCTGAAACCACTTTATTGGATTGGATTGGATTGCAATGAAGAAGGTGTTGTGGTATCTCTCCGGGACACAAAAGTCTGGGATTGTACTTAGAAAGGTATCGAATTTTAATCTTTCTAGTTTTTGTGATGTCGATTGAGGGGGTGATACTAACGATCAAAAGAGCTAGACAGGGTACTTGGTTTATCTTGGTGAGTCATTAGTAGCATGGAGTTCTCGAAAACAGGACATCGTTGCTCGTTCGAGCAACAGAGTCCGAATATAGGGTTGTTGCTACCACTATTACGGAATTGGAATGGATGAAAAATTTGTTGAAGGAATTAGGAGTTGAAACAAAGAGTCCGATGCTGCTCAAATCTGACAATTTGGGAGCTACGTTTCTTGCGTCTATTTTTTTTTTTTTGAGAAATTAAATTTTCATTACTGAAAAGTGGTTGGGCATAGCCCAAGATTACAGAATATAGGGAAATGCAAGTACAGTAAATGTAAAAACATTGTCTATTTCTTATACAGCTATGACCCTGACTAACTGGCCAAGGACTGAAGCCTCAAGAGGTTGGACTCCCACGAGCGTATAGCTTGTTTTTCAATCTTTGAAAGATTGTGTTTCTTATAGGATGTAGAATCATATGCAATGCTCACATCCTTTATAATTTCTCTGCTGACAATTTCTGGGGGCCTTAGAGTGTTTCTTGCGTCTAATTCCGCTTGTCATACAAGGCTAAAGGATGTTGCAATAGATCTTAAATATTTCAGAGAACGAGTTGAAGCAGGTTCTGTTACTGTTACACACGTCCCTGGCAAATTACAGCAAGTTGATGTGTGCTAACAAAGGTCTTGGATCCTAAATCGTTTGTTGAACAAAGATCCAATCTTGCGAGTGAACAATCCCAAGATTGAGGGGGTGTATTGCTACTAAAGTTAGATAGATAAAATGGCAATTAATTAGTGATCCACAATCGTCTGTGATTATGGAATTAGTTACCTTTTTTTCCTTAGTTACCTTTTTTCCTTGTTTTTGTATATTATAAATTGAAAATGGAATCCCGTGGATCAAACCACGATTCTCCCAAAAATCTTGTTATCTCCTTCAAACAGCAATAAACCCATGATGAAATGAGTGGGGCTTGTTGCTGATTTTAATTTAAAGAATATTATTAGCAGAATTAATATTCCCAATGATAACACACCGATAATAGGTAAAATAATGAAAAATCATTTATATTTAATAGACTTTCATCTGTCAGTCTATTCATTTAGTCTTCAAATTTGTTAATCAGTTTATGGATGCTAAGTAGAATTTAAAAGCAAACACCATTTTGAAAAAATAAAATCGATGAAATGGAATGAAATGCCATATATTTTGAATTTGCCACAAATCGATGCTAAGTAATCGAGTACCGCATGTCTTCTCGGTTCCCATATTTTTTATACATACAAAAACCAAATTGATGATGATGCTTAATGTGAGAACAATAGTCAGTCTCGCATCAGTTTCCATGGAAACTTTATCCATCCCTATATATAGTAATGTGCCTCTAGATATCATATACGCTCAGATTTGATGGTGTCGCACTAGTCATTTCTTTCATCCTCCCTTACTTCCTACTTCCTAGGGTTTCTAGGAATGAACATTAGTCGTTATCACTTAAGACCTGATCTTCTAAGCTCGATGATAAATAAATACATTACGGGTCTTCTTATTAAGTATAGACTGTTAATCAAGCCTAGTATGAATGGTTGTTATGAATTCAAACTTTATAAGTTTCAACTACCCATCCAAATTTGACGTTAATGTGTATATTAATAGCGACTAAATTATAAAATTTGTAAACACAAATGCCAAAAGAAAATTAAGTAACCGAAATTATGTACTGATATCTAAAATAAAATAGGAGAATACCTTACTCCCAGAAGGACCACTCTTTTTGGGGCGAAACGTTTTCTGGCTCCTGCATCGAAGAACTGAAGAGTTTTAGTAACTATAAGTCTATAACATCTTGAAATGATAACGAATCCATCAATTACTCATTCAATCTGTCTGTTTGTTTGTTTTGTTAACGGAGGGTACATTTCTACAAACATAGGAAAATTTAATGAAAATTCCATATAAGACTCAACACTGGATTTTCAGAAACCTTAATAATTTTAATAGTTACTGACTTATTGTGGTCAGTTGAGCTAATCTCTCTGTGTTCATTTGTTTTGTGGGAAAGAAGAGAAGGGGAATAAGGCCTAAAATTTCCCAAATCTAAATCTGAACTTAGTAACTGAAACTCGTAAAATAACAGAAGAATGAAAGAAAAACGACAGCATCGAGTGACTGATCGGTCGATTTCAATGCAGATCTAGTGTAAAATCGAAAAAGAAGAAGATCAAATCAAGATAGCAGTGGCGAAAAAATCGAACAAAGAAACAAGATGTGAGAAGATAGATCTGTGATGAACTAACGACGATGATTTTGCAGATTTACCTCCCAAGACCAAAAAGACTCATCGTGTCTTTGGCCTTTCAATGTTTTCCCTATTCGACTTCAATATTCTGTTTCTGTCGGATTATTCTGTTTCTCACCTCTTCAATGTCATGTCAGAGCACTACTTTTTAATTTTTATCAAAAAAATGAATTCAATTTTAATAGATGAGTTAGCGAGCTACATGAATATTGACTAGGATATGTAGATGTCTAGATGGAATATTTAAATGAAAACTATTCATTTAAAAATGCGTCAAATTAATCTTTTGTCTATTAAATCGATTTTTCGTCATACATGTGGTAATATTGAAGTATATTATTTTAATCATTAGATTAAATATTAATAGATACGATTTAATGATATACGACGATACATTTAAGATACGATGCACTTGAAACACATCCCATCTCGTTCCCCATGCTCACACTTACATTTACTCTTACAAAATTAAAATAAATTTTAAAGCATTTGGTTAATTGTTACAAAATAATTATGGTGCTTCAATTGATATAAGGGGATCATGGATAGGGTAACATTTGGTAGCCGACCCGAACATGATGGGGTATGAGTGAAATTTTTCTACTCGATCAGTAGTTTTTACATGATCCAAACTATATTTTACCCGATTTAATCGGGTAAGATATGGGCAAATTAAACTCTTCACCAACCTGATACCCGGGGATCGTAGAATATGATACCATGTACGTTCTAGACGGTGGAGGATGTTGATTATATAAACCGTGATTTGTATTGAGGTATTTATACTACAGAGTAAGTACTACTTTAGACAGTACGGGGCTTCTCACTACTTCTGCACTACTTCATGAGATCATGAGTGATGAGGCTTCTCACTACTTCTGCAAGTGTGTCAACTAGTGTGTCAACTAAAGTTCGATTCGATGGGCTCGGCTCAAGTGCTTGAAACTAAAGCTCAAGCTTAATAAGCTTATCGAGTCGAGAGCTCGAGCTTATCGAGCCTCGTTAAAAAAAAATTAATAATTAAATAAAATATAGATATTAATTGATAAAGACTGTTAAATAAATTTTAAAAAACCTAAATAAAAAAATAGAACATGAGCTCAAAGAAGCTTTGCCATCCTGACCGTCCGATTTTTGTGGATGAATGATGACGGTTCGTGAAATAAATTGTATTAGTAGATATAGTTTTGTGAGATAAAAATGTTGTTTTGTACTTTTAGTGCAAAAATTGTGGTTAAGAAATGAGGTGACAACTATCACTCTATGTCAGTCACTCTGTGAAAAATAAAATTTCCCATCATTCTCTCCTCCGTTTTTTCACAACCGATCTCTCCTTTGTTTTTCTTTCTCTCCGGCGATTTTTTTTCCCCAACGCAGTCGCACTCCGATCACTCTATCCCGTTGCTGTTTCCCGACCAATCGCTTCACCAGTTCTCGCCGGTCACTCTCTTTTGTCGTAAGTGATTTTGTCATTGGCTGGTCCGGTTTGTATCCACATCGGTCTGGATATTTGTTTCCGTTACCCATGTTTGTCACTCTGTTGAAAAAGAACCGATCACTTTGTCCATGTTTTCCCCTAACGCGTTTTTTTCCCCAAATCCATTTTTTTGAGTTTGTGAAAGTTGATGTCGGTTTGTTTGTATGAAGATATTCTTTAGGATAATTTTTGGTTGGGTAAATATGATTGTTTAACACCATTGTGTGTATTATATTTGATTTTTGAGTGTAGAATGAAATCATTGTTTTATTGAACACCGTTTTTTTTTAATGAATGAAGTGTTGTTCTTGAAAAAAAGTCTGTCTCGAGAAGGCTTCTGGTAATACGATAAGTAGGGTTAGGGAACAGCAATGTCATGATTTGCGGAAAGACATGTTTGTTAATGAAATAGGTAATTCGGCAAGCACTGTTTAGGGACAACGGGTTGGTAACTAATGGAAATGGATCCGACATGTACTGTATTGGAAGGTTCTGAATTTACGGAACAACATGTTGAAAAAAAGTCTGTCTCGAGAAGACTTCTGGTAATACGATGAGTAGGGTTAGGGAAGAGCAATATCATGATTTACGGAAAAACATGTTTGTTAATGAACATGTCTGTCAATCGCAATAGAAAAACACCATGTAAGGGTATAGGTCAACGGCGATATGGAATTCTCGTACTACAGTATGAGAAGTTTTGGAAAGGCAGTTAGAAGGATGTAAGGGACACGAGTCTGTCAACGAATTAAGGAACATCAGTTTAAAGCGGTGGATGGGTTCAGTCAGCAGCGCGGTGTGGTTCAGCAGCAAGGTAAACCCACTCGTGAAATTTTGGAAGAAATTATGGAAGAAAATTCTTCCATAACGTACAATTGCTAAAAAGTAAAAAAAAGAACGTATTAGGTAGGTAAAGCTAGTGCAGACTACATGGGGATGTGTGCTGGATAAGTTTTAAAAAACATTAAAAAATTTAAAAAAGGAACAACGACACTGAGATGAATTGGGAGAAGATCGAACGGCTCACATAGGGTGAGCATTTTTGAGCTCACCCTATGATGAGCTCACTGGATATTTTTTCTAAAAAAATATAGATATTTTTTAGATTTTAATTTTTTTTTTCCAGCAAATTTAATTTCAAGTTCGAGCCCAAGTCTGGACAATATCTTAACGAACTCGAGCCTGAATAATTCTTTAACAAGCCGAGCTCGAGTCTGACTTTATAAGCAAAACCTCAGCTCGTTTGACACCTTATTCCCAGATAGCTGGAGACGTCGTTGCATTGCTGGCCGAAGTCCGTCGACGATGAAGAAGCTGACCTAATTTCAGAGATGGGAAAGAAGCCGGAGTCCGTCGAGTTCGTTGAAGGCAACTGGACTGGCTGAAGACGGGGTTAAATCTAAGCGGACCACTCGCAGACCGGCCTGGTGCGCGGATTACACAATGGGCTCAGCGAAAGATGTTTAAATCGTATTCGAGCGAATCGATTTATTTTTAAATAATTGAAAACCTTAAGTATATTTGAAGACTAAATTGAGTGAATTGATTTTTATTATTTATTTATCCTTGATCATTGTTCATTTATACAAATTTGAACAAATTTGATTTAATAATTTTAACAACCAATGCATAACAACTTTTCAGTTGTTTTTGTTAACACCTCCCGCAAGCTCATCGGTACCTCGTAGATGAGCTTGTCTCTATTGATTAAAAACGCCGATGTTGGGAGAGCTTTTGTTAGGACATCCGCCGGTTGATCATTGGTGCGAACGTGATATACTACTAAGGATCTGTTGTTCACTTGCTCGCGTACGAAATGGTATGATATAGCTACATGCTTTGCTCGTCCATAATGAATTGGATTTCGAGCGAGGTAGTTTACGCCGAGATTGTCACAAGCTAGCTTTATAGGTGTCTCTATGTAGAATCTCATTTCATTAATTATTGACGAGATTTAGTTTAATTCAGCTGCTGCATCTGCCAGTACCCGGTACTCTGCTTCAGTAGACGATCTCGAAACGCTTGGCTGCTTCTTAGATTTCCAATTGATTAGGTTGTCTCCGAAATAGACAAGATAGCCTCCATGGCTGCGCCGATCACTCGGGTCCCCGGCCCAATCTGCATCTACAAACCCATGTAATCGAAAATCCAAAACCTTTGAAATCCTAACTGCCGCAAATAAGCTTCCTGAGAGGTAGCAACAAATTTTCTGAAGGGCAATCCAATGTACCTGTTTGGGTTTATGTAAGAATTGAGAGAGTTTGCTTACGCTGTATGAGATATCGGGTCGGGTTAAAGTCGCATAATTTAATGATTCGGGTATTTGTCGAAATTTTGTTGATCCAGAGTCGTTTAGTTCCGGTGAGTCACCAAACAGATCTGCCTTTGGCTCCATCGGTGTTGGGGCAGGTTTAAGATTATCCATATTAACTGAGTATAATAGGTTTGCAAGATATTAGTGTTGTGATAAGAGTAAAAAACCATCATTCAATTTTGAGACGTGTACTCCAAGAAAAAATCGCAACTCCCTAATATCTTTCACTGGAAATTTATCGCCTAATTTCTTTGTGAAAGTCTTAGTGAAATCTGTTGAAGATGAGGCCAAAATAATGTCATCAACGTAGACGAGAACAAAAATTCCGTCCTTTTTATACGAAAATAGTGATTGATCGGAGAGTGATTCGATAAAACCGATTGACTTGATGAAGTTGTGAAGACAGTGGAACTAGGCTCTCGGTGATTGCTTAAGACCGTAAATTGATTTTAACAGACGGCACACCGCAAGTGGTTGGCTTGAATCTTTGTAATCCGGAGATTGCCTCATGTAGACCTCTTCTTGCAACTCACCGTGAAGAAAGGCGTTAGTGATGTCGAATTGCCGAGGTTCCCATTTCCATGTGACGGCGAGACTTAATACGAGTTTGATCGATGCTGGCTTGATGACGGGGGTGAATGTTTCACTGACATCCACTCCGTCGAGTTGACGCATTCCATTTGCGACTAAACGTGCTTTGTAGCGTTCTGTCTTCTCTGCTTCATCAAATTTCTGCCTAAAGACCCATTTGCACGATAGGACGTTCATTTCTGGTTTAGGATTTATCAACATCCATATTTTGTTGCTTTGTAACGCATTTATTTCATCATCCATTGCTTTCTTCCAATTCTTGTCTTTTACTGTCTCAGTGAACCCATTTGGCAATAACGGAGAGGCACTTACCATTAGAGCGTACTTTGGATTTGGTTTTGAAATCCCTGATGCAGCTCGTATTCTTATTGATCGAGTTGCTATTGAAGCTTGAGTGATTTCAGAAGTCCGAGTTGGTTCTTGTAAATTCTCCTAATCATGCATTACTTGTATATTAAATGTATCAGGAATGATGATTGTTGTTGTCGTTGGGTGGTTAGGCTCCTCGTGCATAGTTTGGCCGGAATCGGAAATGTTTTGCAAGATTGGTAGATTGGAATCAACTTTTTTTGGAAATATTTTGATTCTTATTTCTTTGAAATAGTCTTTTATTTTGCTCGAAATTGTCTTCAATAAATTCAACATCATTAGCTACTTTGATTTTAAATTTTTTTGGGTTGATTAGCAAATACCCGTGATATTCTGATGGATACCCGATAAACACATGTGGTGCAGATCTTGGCGAGAATTTGGACCCTTGAGTTGGGTGGAGATTTGGAATGCGAGGGAACCGAATACCCGAATGTTCTTTAGATTGGGAATGTCATTATCTAACATTTCAAACGGTGACTTTCCGGCGAGTGTTGGTGTCGGAGTTCGGTTGTAAAGATATGCGACGGTGGAAAATACGTAACACCAAAAAGACCATGGAAATCCTTCTTGTTGAATAAGAGCGATTGCACTATCCACAATGTGACGATGACGTCGTTCAACTACACCCATTGGTTGATGGACGTGAGGACAAGAACGGCGATGACATATGCCGGATTGTTAAAGAATACCTCGGAATGCCAAAAATTCCCCTCCGTCATCAGTCTGGAGTTTTTTGATACGTAAATCAAATTGATTTTCTACCATTGCTTTGAATTTGACAAAGATTTTTTTAACCGAACTTTTAGTTGGAATTGAAAATATCCAATTGAACCGAGAGAAGTCATCTACAAAATTTACAAAATATCTGTCACCATTTATTGAGAAGATGGGGGCAGGACCCCAAACATCTGCATAGATCAGTTCAAGTGGAATGGAAGATTTTAGTCGAATGACTTATAAGTTTGTTGATGAGTTTTGCCAATTAAACAAGATTGACATTTAACAAACTTTTTAAAACTAACAAGTAAATTACACTTCTTTATTGTATTTAGAACTGTTTGGTAGTTGCAATGCGTCATCCGATTATGCCAAAGGGAAAGTGATGCAGTCATATTTGCGACCGGGAGATTATCCAAATTGATTTCATAAAGTCCATTCTTGATTCCCCCGGTGAGCAGTACTTTGTTAGTTTCCCGGTCCTTAATCAAAACAAAATTATCATCAAATTCCACACGAACAACATTATCTGTATATAGCTTTTTAATAGAAAGCAGATTTTTCTTCACACTTGGGGCACGAAGAATTTCATTCAACTTTAAATCTTTGTTCCTACACCTATAAGTAGTATTTCCGGTGTGCTTAATTTTTAAAATATCTCCATTAGTTATAATCAAACCTGATTCTTTTGTCAAGATATATTTTCCCCCAAGATTTGCTTCATCCATGGTAGTGTGATTTGTGCAGCCGGAATCGACGTACCAGGCCTGTAATTCCGTTTAAGTATTAGGGGTATTTTAGTTTATAAAAGTGTGATAAGTGATATAAATACTTTGAGACAGAGTATTGCGTTTTTTAGCTATTTTTCAATCAATTAAAAAGGTTTTTAACCTAACAAAAACGGTTGAAACAGGCAGCTACTGTTTCATTCCTTTCTCCATCGATTTCACACCTTTTCCTCCCATCTTCACCTCTATTAGACCTACCCGAGAAAGACAATCTACCCGACGGTCGGAATATTAGTTGAGAAAATAACCAATTGATACTCAACAGATGTGTGCGTACTTAGAAATAAGTGGATTGAAATAATACAGATATGCATATTTTGGTTTTCGATTCAATTGTTTGACTCTCTTTCCCGAACCTCCGTCGTCTGATTCCTTCCTCCTCCGGCCCATCGGGAATTTCCATTACTTCTTCTTCCTCCACGAACCAGTTTCGACCGCCGATCTAGGTCTCGCCTATCATTGCTGTCACAACCTCAATGCTTTTGTAAGAATGTCAACGCGTTGGGACGCTCTTGGAATGTGTTTAATTACCTTAAAGAATTGATCGAGTCGAGTTTGAAAAATCCAAACTCAAACTTTATCGAGCTTGAGTTTTGGGCTCAGGCTCACGAGTCGAACTTTAGTTGACACTCTAATAACAAAGTCAAGGTATGGATCTATAAAGACCAAATTTGTATATTTGTATAATTAATGGTAATTAATCAGGAGAATACCTTGATTACAACGATTAGTTATAATTACCATTTACAATATTTAATTAGTATTAACAATATAACACCATCATTAAAAAAAAATCTTTTACGAAAGGAAAAAAAATCTCAAAAATTAAAACGGAATCATTATAAATAATCCTGAAACGCAACCATTTCCATATAGTACATACACACTCAGTGAATTCGATGGGGTTATTCCGACGATCGGCAGTCGATGTTATCGCGGCGATTCTAGTAGTTTCACTGGAGGTTTATTCTTGGGGTTTTTCAAATGAATTGGGTTCGATTAAAGTCGAAGCGTTTCAGTTTACACCGAACTATAAAGACGCGCTGTCCAAAACTATATTATTCTTCGAGGGTCAACGTTCGGGGAAGCTACCGGCGGATCAGAGAATGAAATGGCGCTCTGATTCGGCTCTCGACGACGGTCAAACCATCGGTGTATGCGTGTTTTTTTTGTTTTAATTATTTTTGCTGATTAACTAAACTTACCGGCCACGACATGGCATGGTGATCTTCAACGTAACAGGTAGATTTGAGCGGAGGATACTACGACGCCGGAGATAACGTCAAGTTTGGATTTCCCATGGCCTTCACGACAACGATTCTAGCCTGGTCTGCCGTTGAATTCAGCCATGACATGGGAGACGAAGCTAAAAACGCCTACACTGCGATTCGATGGGGCAGTGACTACCTTCTCAAGGCAAGTAGCCAAATCGACGACAACATACTCCACGTGCAGGTCGGAGATCCATACTCCGACCATAGTTGTTGGGAGAGACCAGAGGATATGGACACACTCCGGACTGTGGCGACCATCAATGCATCGAAACCTGGGTCTGAAGTCGCGGGGGAGACCGCCGCCGCATTGGCAGCATCCTCTTTGGCATTCAAATCGTTGGATCATGGTTACTCGCAATTGCTTCTCAATAGAGCGATTCAGGTACGTGATTAAACTGCATCCATGCATATATATATAAAAACGCATGCATGAAGCATGCAACCAGTATTTAATCATACGTGTTCTGATTGTTGTCACCGTCGTGATCGAAGGTTTTTGAGTTCGCCGACAAATACCGAGGCTCTTATAACGTCAGCGTTGGATACTTTTCTTGCCCTTTCTACTGTGATTTCAACGGCTATATGGTAAGTCTTACGCTGCTCGTCGGTCGTTATCGGAATTCAGATCACTGAATTATGGATTATTTCCGATTGGTTTTGCTGAACAGGATGAGCTTTTATGGGGAGCAGTATGGCTATACAAGGCTACAGAAGATGAAAAGTATTGGGATTATGTGAGTAATAACATTAAATTGATATCTAATCAGTTTTTAGATGGCCAATTCGGATGGGACGGCAAACATGCGGCGATTTACGTTCTTATATCCAAGGTGATTGATTGATTAATTACCATCATTAAAAAAAAATTAATTACAGTAGTGATTTGAGTTAATTTAATTTACAGAAATTATTTCAAGAAGACCCATCTCATTCTCTGCTTAAAAAAGCCAATGTGTTCGTTTGCCAATTGATGCCGGAATCACCGGAAAAAGCCATCGAGTATTCTCCCGGCGGGCTTATTTACAAAGGTGCAAGCAACATGCAAAATCCAGCTGCTCTATCTCTCATACTCCTTGTATTTTCACGTTATCTTGAATCTTCCTCCCGAACCGTCCAATGCGGCAAGATCACCATCAAACCATCGAGACTCGTCGAAGTAGCGAGAAGTCAGGCAGATTATATGCTGGGCAAGAATCCACAAAACATGTCGTACATGGTTGGATATGGTGACAGATTCCCTCAGAGATTACACCATCGAGGCTCTTCCGTACCGTCGATAAAATCATTGCCGGAGAAGATAATTTGCCATAGTGTAAAAGAAAGAGCGATATTTATGAGAGAAGAACCAAATCCAAATCTTCTCGTCGGAGCTATAGTTGGCGGTCCTAACTTAACCGATATATATACTGACGATCGAGCTTTGTTTAATCAGACGGAACCGACTACTTACATCAATGCTCCGATGGTCGGAGTGTTTGCTTATTTCAGTCACTCACAGAAAAAATAAGTAGATTAATTGCTATTTATCTTATCGATCATTGCAATAAAATTATTTTAGAAATAAATCCCAATGAATCCAAAGAAAATCCTGAAAATTAAAATGGAATCATCAAGTCATTAATATCATTATTTATAATTCTACAATGATAGATCAGAGGGGTAGAGTGTATATGATATTTTCAATGGGGTTGTTCCGACGAGCGGCGGTCTGTGTTATCGCGACGGTTCTCGTGATTTTATTTGAGGTTATTTTTTGGGATATGTCAATCGAATTAGCCTCAACGAAGGTTGAATCTTTGTCTCATTTCAGACCAAACTACACCGATGCGCTCTCCAAGACTATATTATTCTTCGAGGGTCAACGTTCGGGGAAGCTACCGCCGGATCAGAGAATGAACTGGCGCTCCGATTCAGCTATCGACGACGGCCAATCTATCGGTGTACGTATGCGTTTTTAATTGATTGATTGTGTCTGCTTGTTTGTTTTCGTTACTGAAAAAAAAACTGACACAGGTGGATTTGAGTGGAGGATACTACGACGCCGGAGACAACGTCAAGTTTGGGTTCCCCCTGGCCTACACGACAACGCTTCTAGCCTGGTCGACACTTGAATTCAGCCATATGATGGGAGACGAAGCTAAAAACGCCCACGCTGCTATTCGATGGGGGACTGACTACCTTCTCAAGGCAAGTAGCCAAATCGACGATAACATACTCCACGTGCAGGTCGGAGATACTTACTCCGACCATAGTTGCTGGCAAAGGCCAGAGGATATGGACACACTTCGGACTGTGGCGACCATCACTGCATCGAAACCTGGGTCGGAGGTCGCGGCGGAGACAGCCGCCGCATTAGCAGCATCCTCGTTGATATTCAAATCGTTGGATCGTGATTACTCGCAATTGCTTCTCAACAGAGCGATTCAGGTTTTTGAGTTCGCTGACAAATACCGAGGATCGTATAACGACAGTGTGGGATATTTTGCATGCCCCTTCTACTGCGATTTCGCTGGTTATCTGGTAAGTCATATTTACAACTTTACCCTTAGGGTTTAAGCTTGTTCGATCATCTTGGCACTGGCAGGACGAGCTTTTATGGGGAGCGTTGTGGCTTTACAAGGCCACCGGTAATGAAAAGTACTGGAATTACGTGTCTACGAACCTGGAATGGATCGAGTACGACAATCCCGGAGAATTCGGATGGGATGATAAACACGCCGGAATCTATGTTCTTATTTTCAAGGTGATGGATCGGATCTTAATTAATCACCATCATTAACATACAAAACCACTCACTAATCGCGATTGCTAATCAAATCTTACATGTAGAAATTGATCCAAGAAGATCCATCCAATCATTCGATTCAAAAAGCATCAACGTTTTCTTGTCTAATCATGCCGGAATCACCAAACAGAATCGTCGAGTATTCTCCCGGCGGACTTATTTACAAAAGTGCCACCAACATGCAAAACGTGGCTTCTCTATCTTTCTTACTCCTGGTATTTTCTCGTTATCTTGAATCTTCATCTCGAACCGTCCGATGCGGTGAGATCACGATCCAACCGTCGAGACTTGTTCAAGTGGCAAGAAGTCAAGCTGATTACATACTAGGTAAGAATCCACAAAACATGTCGTACATGACTGGATATGGAGATAGATTCCCCCAGAGAGTGCATCACCGTGGCTCTTCTCTGCCGTCGGTAAGATCAATGCCGGAGAAAATACTTTGCAATGGTCCGGAATCAATCCAAATGAAAACCAAACCAAACCCGAATATTCTTGTCGGAGCCATAGTTGGAGGTCCAAATTTAACAGATGTGTACACCGATGATCGAGATTTCTTTGTTCAGACAGAACCGACCACATACGTAAATGCTCCAATGGTCGGAGTGTTTGCTTATTTCAGTCACTTACAAAAAAATGTGTGAATTAATTGCATTAATTTTTCAATAATTAAAATTCCGTGACAATTTATTGATTTCAAAACGTAAAAAAATATAAGACATTAGCGATTTATATTTGTCATTAGCGCCACCAGAGCTGAATTAACAAATCGCTGATTTGAACTGTCAAATCGTCGATTTAGATGGGTAAATCGCCGAGTTGAGACCGAGATCATCAGCACTGGCAGACTGTCGATCTCGTTCCTTTGAACTCGTCGTCCCTGCCCCTAAATCGTCGATTCTCCCCCCCTCCAAATAGTCGATTCCGGACCGTTACTCGGCGCCAGCTCGCGTCTTTAATAACGTGTCATTAATGCCAAACGCGATTACCGCCACGGATTACGCACGGAAGGCCCTATAAAAGGGGTCCTCCGGGCGCATTCCAAAGCATTAGTTTCACTTAATCCAGAGCAGAAACACGGAGCAAATCGACGATTACACTATTAAAATAAAATGTCCACATGAACTGACAATGCCCACATGGAACACACGTCACCCCAGGGACCACGAAACTCTTCGTATTCCCGACCGTTGCAGAAGCTTCCCAGATTATAAATATACACGAAGACAGATGGAGAAACTTATTGGTTAATGTACTATTTTGAATTCAAAGCTCATACTCCCAAGAGGGAATCTGCTGATCTCCGCTGCTCTCGCTTGCACGAAATTCATTCCGTGCTCAATCGCTGTCGTCTCCTCTTGCTCTCGGATCTCGTCTTTTTCGCTCTTCACTCATCCGCGACATCCTCTTGAGTAACGATAACATCATTTATACATACTTACATATTTACTTTATCATCATTAAAGTCATATAATTTCTTTCTCACTGCATGAACTATACCTACATAAACATTTATCTACGATATTTATCTACTTAAATAAATCTAATGCGTTAAATATTCCTACATAAACATTTATCTACATTAGCACAACTTACATTCATATCATCATCAAGTTTATATTTCAGTGATAATAGATCATAGCTTCCAATATATACACTGAAATCTAGCTAATATGGTATCAGAGCAGTGAAAGATCCAAAGATCTACACCATCAAAATAAGTAAAGTTTTCTTTTCCTTTCAAAGGAAAACAAAATAAGCAAAAGTTTTTTTTTTCAAAATAAGTAGAAGTTTTTTTCCACTTAGATCCACGTTTCTTCTGCAACTTTAACTCCTTCCTAAGCCACCTGGCATAGTCAGGATCTACATCTGCCCTACGCTGTCCCTTCTTGATAAGTCGAAGAAACTTGACATAATCAGGATTCCCATCCTCATCACACTCAGGATCTTCATCATCATCATCTTCTTTAGTTTTTCCTTCTATTTTTTTTATAGTTATTCCTAACATAGCCATATCAAAATATTCATCAGCTTCTGAATCAGAGCTAAAACCATATACACCACCATTTTTCATAGTATCTGTGTTATAACCCTCAGAGAAACGACCATCCCATTCAGGAAGGTGATTTTCTGGCAAAAACTCTCACTTCCAGTTAGGAACTCTAGGAGTATCATTCAAGTCAGGATAAGTACGATTCTTCCAGTGCATTTCCATCCACATCTGGAAAGGATCGTGAAACACCTCACCTTCTTCCCTTGCTCTTTTTCTATTAGCCCTTCTCAAATCTCTAGCCTCTTCAGCACTTGGCTCAATACTCTGAATAGGAAGAACATCTTCCACTACCATCAAGTGATCAATACATTGAGTAGCTTCTTTTTCACCTGCGACATTCACAATTGGATCCTTGCCATTTTGCTTGTCCACAAACTCAATATAATCAGCTAACTTATCTGCAGAAAATGGAAGAAATGGATAACCAAAGCATCTTATCAAGCATTCTCTCAAGGGAAAATAACATATATAACTCAGAAGGTTCATCACACTTTACTTTACCAGTTAAGCTTGATGGGAACAACTACTCTGTCTGGAAAAAGCAACTTGAGATGGCAGTGAGTAGGAGAGACGAACTAGAATTCCTCCTAGGAGAGGTTCCAAAACCTCACCAGGAAATAAACCCAAAAGAATACAGAAAATAGAAATGTTGTTCAGACATAGTACACTCATGGCTGTTGGGTTACATCACACCTAAACTACAACCATGTTTCTTAACTGCCACCAATCCATGGACCTTATGGGAAGAACTAAAAACAAGATTCAATCAGTCCAATGGTGCATTGTTATATGATACTCTGGTACAAACCTACACCTTGTGCCAAGGACAAGATTCAGTTTGTGTTTACTATACTAAATTGACAAAGTTATGGAATGTATATGACACAAACAAGGAAACTGATGATCCTCCAGACAAATTTGCAAGATCTGTAAAATTCTTAATAGGACTAAATGACTCACATCAAACCCTAAGAGGAGTACTTATGACTCAGAAGCCAACACCAAAGCATGGTGAACTCTATCCCCTAATAATACAAGAAGAACAACAAAGGAATCACATAGCACATACTTCAGAGACAACTACTGCAATGCTTGCAACTGGACAGAACCTATACAAACCACCAAAACAAGAAATAAGAGAGAGACCATTCTGCACTCATTGTAAGAGGCCTGACCACACAACTGACAGTTGCTATCATATTAATGGATATCCAGAAAAACATGCATACAATAATCATAATAGCAATTACAACAGTGGAACTCCAAGCTTTAGGAAAACAAACAGACCCTTCAACCAAGGAAGAAGGTGTTGGATCGTGATCCGAGGCTATAAGGGGGGGTGATAGCCTCTTTTCGATTTAGACAGGTTGATAGCGGAATTACCTGTAAATACTTAGCAAACAAATGGTTGAACAGTAATGATATAAGAATATTATTATTTTATAGTATTGCAAGTATTACTCTTTGAAGCTTACTACAGTAAATGAATACTGAGTCAACTTGCTTGATAATGTTTCAAGTACAACTATAGTATATGAATACTAAGTTATATTGAAAACACAAATTGTATTGTAGAGTAAATGACCAGATAACTGGATATATAGATAAGCAAGTAAATGACCAGATAACTGGATATATTGATAAACAAGTAACTGACCAGATAACTGGATAATTTGATAAACAAGTAAATGACCAGATAACTGGATAAATATGATAAGAAATATAAGAATTTAAAGCAATAAATATAACCTCAGATAGTTGACCAGATAACTGGATGAGGGATCTGCGTAAAGTAGTCAACCTCTGTACTTGACCAGATAACTGGAAGAGGGATCTTTTTAATTATGTGTTGTTTTTTAAGTGAAAGATAAGACTAAAATTAACAGAGAACAACACAAGAGATTTATACTGGTTCACCCAAACACGGGCTAGTCCAGTCCCGACCAACTGCCGGATTTCACTCGCCTAAAGGTAATGGCAAAACCTTTTCTAAGCTTTAAGGCTACTACGGTTAGGAACCAGTCTTTTACGGGTAGACTCACACCTTAGAGTATTACAGGGCACTCTTAAGAACCTCTAACTTTTACGGGTAAGTTAGTACCTTAGAGTATTCAAGGAACTCTTAAAAACCTCTCTAAGCTTTAAGGCTACTACGCTTAGGAACCAGTCTTTTACGGGTAGACTCACACCTTAGAGTATTACAGGGCACTCTTAAGAACCTCTCTAAGCTTTAAGGCTACTTCGCTTAGGAACCAGTCTTTTACAGGTAGACTCACACCTAAGAGTTTTCCTGGAAACTCTATAAAACCAAACAGAGCTTTATGGTTGAGCTCACAAACCTTTCCTCACACTTTGGTACTATTGAGACAACCCTCTCAACCAAAGTGGACACACACAAGAGGTGATTAGAGGAGTGGAATATCAAAGCAAACA
>LFYR01000223.1:100160-171753 GCA_001185155.1 Zostera marina | reverse complement strand
CACTCAATGTCCATCCTTGTATCTTCAATGGATGGCTCCTTGATTTCTCACATAAATCCAAGCTTTGTCTTTGAATAGTGTTTGCCTTGGATAGTGTTGTGTCTCCTTGTCTTTGTTGGAGAAATTCAAATCTTTGTAAATTCAAACTTGATTAGAGAATTTTACCGTTGTAGGAGAATTCTTTTCTTTGTAAATTCAAACTTGAATAGTGTTTTGTCTCCTTGTCTTTGTTGGAGAATCTTATCTTTGTAAATTCAAACTTGAATAGTGTTTTGTCTCCTTGGAATATTATACCTTGAATAAAGTGTCACAAGATAATAATAATATGCAAGGTAAAATGCAATTATTCCAAATAATAATATTCAAGGTGAAAGTGCAATTCTCCCAATTAATAATATTCAAGATGAAAATGCAATTCTCCCAATTAATAATATTCAAGATGAAAATGCAATTCTCCCAATTAATAATATTCATGATGAACATGCAATTCTCCCAATTAATAATATTCAAGATGAAAATGCAATTCTCCCACTTTGACTTTTAACTTTGACTTAAACCCTTAACTCAAATGATTAATTAATTAACTAGAGTTAGGTTTAATATCTATTGACTTATTTAACCCCTATTGATTAATAGTGTAATTAGGGTTTAAATTGACATGATTAAAATATAATCCTATGTCGACAATTTTGATTCTACAGAAGGGACAACCGAATTCCTTACAACAGAAACAGACCAGTCCATAGGTCAAACAACACATTCACTGAGGAACATCAAGAACAAGAACAGTATGATGAAGAAAACAACTATGAGGAGGATTATCAAAATGACAACTGGGTAAACAACTCTAACAGTCAACCTGAATATACAATGCTGACCAATGATCAACTCATGATGCTGACAGAGAAACAAAAACTAGCAGCAACTCCAATAATATTCAACCAACATGATCAGGACTACAAAATTCAAACCTCAAAATCCTGAGAATACAGGTATGATATCCTACTGTCTCATTTCAACAACAAACAAAAAGAATGAATAGGTCATAGACAATGGTGCTACGGATCACATGTGTGGTCCAAAAGTACAACTGTCTAACATCAGGACTCTGATTAACCCAATTAGAGTTCATAATTTGCCAAACTCTCACACAGTACTTGTGCATGAGATTGGGACCCATATCTTAAGCAAAGATTTAACACTAGAGACAGTGTTAAAAATACCTGACTTTGAAGTTGGTGATACAGTATCCCGAACCCGGTCACAACCTACCAGCAACTAGAAGTCCGGATAGCTTAAGTGTAGTTAAGGTACCTATTCTAGGGTTGGGAAGGTCCCAAGTCGAATCCTAGGGAGATCGACTTTCCTGAGGACCAACTTCCCTGGGATCGACTTCTGAATAAAGTCGATCACCAGGAAAGTCGATCCTCAGAAAGTCGATCTCTGGAAAGTCGATCTTGAGCCTCGATCTGATCAGTTAGGCGGTTACTACCCAAATGACCAGATTACCCCTATAAGAACCCCTATAAATAGGAGGCATCTCCACTCATTAAAGGCAGGTCATTTTGGAGCGAAAGGAATCCTAGAGAAGCAGAGCTCTGCGCACTTGAGTTCCGGTTCGATTTCCCACGGAGTTCCCCGCTTGGCGCTTGCTTGCGCGTCTTGGAGTACTGGTTGGGTTTCACCCCCATCAGAACCAATTTGATTTCAGTTGCAAAACTAACTAAAACAATTAACTGTAACTTTACATTCTACCATAACCATTGCATAATACAAGATTCGAAGATGAATTCGATTTTTATGGGTAGAAGGCGTGAAGGACTATACATTTTGACTCCTGTAGAAGAAGGAAAGGAAGCAGTAAAGGCCAATGTTTTGAAAACTACCCCAGCAGAATTATGGCACAAAAGGCTGGATCATCCATCTATTTTGAGATATGATCTTATTGTAGGATCGTGATCTGAGGTTATAAGGGGGGATAATAGTCTCTTTTCGATTTATACAGGTTGATTACGGAATTACCTGTAAACACTTAATAACCAAATGGTTGAACAATAATGATATAAAGATATTATAACTTTGATTGATATAATAACGTGATTATTACTCTTCGAAGTTTACTACAGTATATGAATACTGAGTTAACTTGCTTGATAGTATTTTACAAACAACTGTAGTATATAAGTACTAAGTTATATTGCAAACACAAATTGTATTGTAGAGTAAATGACCAGATAACTGGATATATTGACAAACAAGTAAATGACCAGATAACTGGATATATTGATAAGAAAGTAAATGACCAGATAACTGAATGTATATATTTGATAAGTACAAACTTTAAAATAGTCAACCTCTATATTTAACCAGATGACTGGAAGAGGGATCTTTTTCAATTTGGTGTTGTTTAATTGTTTTTATAAGAAATATAAAACTAAAGTTAACAGAGAACAACACAAGAGATTTATACTGGTTCACCCAAACAAGAGTTAATCCAGTCCCGACCAACTGTCGGAATTCACTAGCCTAAAAGTTATGGCAAAACCTTAGAGTATCAAGGAAACTCTTAAGAACCTCTCTAAGTTTTAAGGCTACTTCGCTTAGGAACCAGTCTTTTACGGGTAGACTCACACCTTAGAGTATCAAGGGCACTCTTAAGAACCTTTAACTTTTGCGGGTAAGTTAGTACCTTAGAGTATCAAGGAACTCTTAAAAACCTCTCTAAGCTTTAAAGCTATTTCGCTTGGGAACCAGTCTTTTACGGGTAGACTCACACCTTAGAGTATTGAGGGCACTCTTAAGAACCTCTAACTTTTACGGGTAAGTTAGTACCTTAGAGTATCAAGGAACTCTTAAAAACCTAGAAATCTTTCAAGATAGATTCGACCTAAGAGTTTTCCCGGAAACTCTATAAAACTAAACTAGAGCTTTATGGTTGAGCTCAAAAACCTTCTCTCACACTTTGGTACTATTGAGACAACCCTCTCAACCAAAGTGGACACACACAAGAGGTGATTAGAGAAGTGGAATATTTAAGCAAACAACACTTCTTACTTGTAGAGATGAACAAGAAGATTAGAAGAAGAAGTTGGAGAGCTTTTGAAGCTTTGGAAAGCTAGGACACTTGAGTACTTGAAAGCTTGGAAGCAAAAACGTGTAGGCAAGTGTGGAGTGAAAGCTCTTGAGTTTGCTTATAGTGTGATGAGTGAAAATGAGGGGATTACCCTTCTATTTATAGCCTTGGCCACTCAATGTCCACCCTTGGATCTTCAATGGATGGCTCATTGATTTCTCACAAAAATCCAAGCTTTGTCTTTGATCTTATCTTGAATAGTGTTTTTCTTGAATAGAGTTTGTTAGAGAATCTTATCTTTGTATAAATTCAAACTTGAATAGTGTTTTGTCTCCTTGGAATATTATACCTTGAATAAAGTGTCAAAAGATAATAATAATATTCAAGGTAAAAATGCAATTATTCTAAATAATAATATTCAAAGTAAAAATGCAATTCTCCCGATTTGACTTAAACCCTTAACTCAAATGATTAATTAATTAACTGGAGTTAGGTTTAATATCGATTGACTTATTTAACCCCTATTGATTAATAGTGTAATTAAGGTTTAAATTGACATGATTAAAATATAATCCTATGTCGACAATTTTGATTCTACACTTATTAGGAAAAATAATTTAAATGTTTCTGTCTTAAAGAATCATATTTGCTTTGAATGTCCAACAACAAAATTTTCCAGATTATCATTCTCTAAAAGTATTTCTAAAACAACTAAAATATTTGAGCTATTGCATGTTGATTTATGGGGAAAATATAAAACCCCAACATATAACAACCATTATTATTTTTTAACTATAATTGATGATTACAGTAGGGCAACATGGATAATTTTATTATACAACAAAGCAGAAACTGCATCCAAACTAAAAATAATCATCAAAGAAGCCATGAACTAATTTGACACAAACATTAAAACAATTAGGAATGATAATGGTACTGGATTTAAAAATTCAGACTTACAAGATTTACTCAAAGAAAATGGTATAAGACACCAATTGTCTTGCCCATACACTCCCCAGCAAAACTCAATAGTTGAAAGAAAACATAGACATTTACTAGATATTACAATATGTTTAATGTTCCAATCAGGAACACCAGAAACATACTGGGGAGAATGTGTACAGACAGCATGCTATTTCATTAATAAGACATCATCACCCATTATAAATAATGAGACACCCTATCACAGACTATTCCAAAAGGAACCATCATATAAAAACCTCAAAGTCTTTGGATGTTTAGCTTTCTTCAAGGTTAACACCCCAAAATAAAAATTTGAAACAAGGGCAATAAAAGGAGTTTTCATGGGGTATGAAACCTTAACTAAATGGTACAAAATTTTAAACCTAGAGACACAAGAAATAATCATTAGTAGGGATGTCGTATTTCATGAAGAAACATTTCCCTTCAAGGAAAGAAAAGAGGAAATACCAGGAGAATTACTCTTAACAGATAGTATAATCAACTCAGACAAAAACATACAAGAAAAATAAATAGAACCCAGAGAAAAGGAAATAAACCCAGACATAGAAAAATCTGATCCCAAAGACAAAACACAAGAAATCCAAGAAGAGGAAATAGAAAAATCAAAACAACCTGAGGAAAACATAACAAAACACATAAGACCGACAAGAGAAACAAGGAAACCAGAAAAATTAAGTGATTACATATGCTACAACACAACCAAATATCCAATAGAAAATTACATTCAATACAAAAAAATTTCAAACAAACACAAAACATTTCTCACCAAGATATCAAAACACAAAGAACCTAAAAACTACACACAAGCAAGCAAAGAACCACAATGGCAAGAAGCCATGAAGAAAGAAATAAATGCTCTAAAAGAAAATAACACATGGAAAATTATGGAAATACCAAAAGAAATCAAAACAATAGGATGCAAATGGGTATACAAAACAAAACTAAAGGCAGACGGAACCTTAGATAAATATAAAGCCAGACTTGTAGCCAAATGTTACAATCAGGTGGAAGGAATCGACTACAATGAAACCTTCGCACCTTTATCAAGAATGACAGCACTAAAAACATTAATATCTTTAGCCTCTACAAATGGATGATACTTACATCAAATGGATGTACAAAATGTCTTCTTACATGAAGATCTTCATGAAGAAGTTTACATGAACATACCACAAGGACTAAAAATAAATAAGGAACCATCCAAGAACGGCAAGTTGGCCTGCAAACTAATTAAATCCTTATATGGCCTAAAACAAGTATCTAGAATGTGGTTCACAAAACTTCACCAAGTTCTAGGAGAATTAGGATTCAAACAAACCAAATCAGATTATGCATTATTCTCCAAAATCAAAGGAAACAACAAAACTTTTATACTAGCATATGTAGACGACCTACTGATAACATGCAATGATCTAAAAGGAATTACAAACTTAAAGAAAGAACTAACTAAATATTTTAGCATTAAAGATTTAGGAAAACTAAAATATTTCCTTGGATTAGAATTTATAAACACAAAACGAGGAATATTCATGAGTCAAAAAATATACGCAACTGAGATATTAGAACAACAAAATTATTTACATGCCAAGCCAGGAGAACATCCAATAAACACAAATTCAAAACAAGCCAAACAAGATCAAAAAGAAAAACTCCTAGAAGACCCAACAGAATATAGAAGAATAGTTGGAAGACTGGTGTACTTAACAGTAACGAGACCGGACATCATAACTCACTAAGCCAGCGCATGGCACAACCAACGGATGGAGACACAAGAAAGGTAAACAAAGTTCTAAGATATATAAATACCTCACCAGGATCTGGTTTATTTTTCTCATCAGGATCAACAACATCTGAGATCAAAACCTTCTCTGACTCGGACTGGGCATCTTGTCCCACAACACGAAGATCAACAACAGGGTTCGCCATCTTCTTAAACAACAACCTAATCTCATGGCAAACCAAGAAGCAAAACACAGTATCAAGATCATCGGCAGAGGCCGAATATCGCGCACTAGCACATACATCATGTGAAATAACATGGCTACAAAACATGCTGAATGAAATAAATGAAGAAATACCTGCGACCTTTTTGTTTACAGACAGCTCCTCCGCGGCCGCGATCGCAACAAACCCTGTCCTCCACCAACGAACAAAGCATATTGAGATAGATATACACACGGTAAGAGACAAGGTTCTAACAAAGGAAATAAACATAAGAAAGATCAACACAAAAGAGAATGTGGCCGACATATTTACCAAGGAAATTACTGGATCATTATTCAAAGAACTGCGAGACAAACTAAAAATGGAAGACTTACATGCAAACACAAGAGACTGAAGAAGAAGAGAAGACGAGGAACAACAAAAAAAGAGAAGAGAAGACGAAAGACAACCTGCACTGACCTTGAAACCCTTCCCGCCTTCAACTCCTTCTTTCACACAAAAAAAAACCTAGAAAACAAGAGCAACCGACCAAGACAACCAAAGGGAATAATATATATACAAGTGGACCGACAAATCCAAAAACCAAGATCTTTAGAAGTCCAAAGACTTATTTTTTGAGGGGACGTATTAAAATAAAATGTCCACATGGACTGACAATGCCCACATGGAACACACGTCACCCCAGGGACCACGAAACTCTTCGTATTCCCGACCGTTGCAGAAGCTTCCCAGATTATAAATATACACGAAGACAGATGGAGAAATTTACTGGTTACTGTACTATTTTGAATTCAAAGCTCATACTCCCAAGAGGGAATCTGCTGATCTCCGTTGCTCTCGCTTGCACGAAGTTCATTCCGTGCCCAATCGCTGTCATCTCCTCTTGCTCTCGGATCTCGTCTTCTTCGCTCTTCACTCATCCGCGACATCCTCTTGAGTAACGATAACATATAGTTATCATCATTAAAGTCATATAGTTTTTTTGTCAATGCATGAACTATACCTGTTTTAAATAAATCTACTGCGTTAAATATTTCTACATAAACATTTATCTACATTAGCACAACTTACATTCATATCATCATCAAGTTTATATTTCAGTGATAATAGATCATAGCTTCCAATACATACACTGAAATCTAATATACACTCTTGTAATCGTCGATTTCTCCTGAAAGATTTGACGTAGAGTGCGCGTCGTAGACTTGAAATCCGATGGTCTCACCAGAGTGAACATGCTACTCTTTCAAATCCTAGACATACTTTATTAGATAATCATTTGTTCTTTCAATCTTAGAGTTATCTATATTATTTTCATTTCATATTTTTTTACTTTCAAATTAGTCGTGTCAATCATTTTCGTGTCATACTATACGAATTATCAAGGGTATAAATGTAATTTTTGGATCAAAATTGAAAGGGTACAAGCGTAAGAACAATACTGGTGTACTAGTGTACTGCAAATCTACAATAGTACAAATTCCATTTTTTTTGTTTTTATTTAGAAAACAGAAACTCCGGCAAGACATTTTTCAATGGTAGCCTATTGGCGCTGGAGCTTTCTTCAGATCATGTCCCTGGTAATGAATATCCGACGCGAAGTGATTAACATCCCGATGATGTGCCTCGTCGGCTCTGACAACCATGACAACATCCTTCAACGTGGCAGTCTTCGGCAGCCGCCAGTAATCAACGGCGATGCTCGGAGCAGGTACGTTCGGAATAGTTCCTTTGTCTATCTCTTTCAAGAACTCAGTGTAGGAATGAATGGCCTCTTCTTCTAAGTACCCAACCACTCTATGAGCGAATTTGGGAGAGATCAAGTATCCGACGAAGTAAGCGTTGAAGAACACACCTTGAACGGCGATAACCAGTGCTCGTTCGTACCATTTCGGTTTAGCGACTTCCATAAACGTCATCAAGTGCATTCTCTCGTTCTCTGCTTCTTCCAGAAGAGCTTTTATCCATCCTCCACTCTGTTCGAACCGACGGAGGGATCTCAGATGGAGGAGCATGCCTCCGACCATACCTGGAACTGCGGCTACTGTTTCCAGCATCATCGCCCGGCAACCGTATCTCCTCTGCGGACCGGAGTTTATTGCATTATCAGAAATATATCCATGAAGGATTTCTTTTTTATCTACGTACCTGGAAGAAGATGTCAGTCGGATAACGGAGAGACTTCACCGTCCAAAACGCAACTTTATCGAGAAAAGTCGTCGGAACGTGATGTTTCTTGAGATCGATGGATAGATCCGACTGGTACGTCTCCCACGGCTGTCGAAAGAGAGATCATTGGATTTTGAACTTATATATATTTGATTCTTTTTTAAAGAAGAAAACAAGCAAACCCTAAAAGAATTCCATTTCCAAACTGTCCCGTCCTCCTTGATCGGCTTCGTCTGCGAAACTCCCCAGTAACTCTCTATTTGCTTCGGTTTTCCTCCCTCATCGCTAGGATTGGGAGAGGAAACACCACTCGCTCTTCTGAAGGAAAAAGGAACCCCAACGATCAAACGTGGCTGCACGCCGGAAGCAGTGAGGACGTGTTTTCCGAGATGCCCCAAAAACACGCCGGAGAGACGATAACTCATCGTAGTTTTTGATTGTTTATTAATAAAAAATGTCGCAGAACGATGGCAAAATTTATTTATTTATATTTTTATTTCCGTTCTGGTGTGTCGCGGGTTATTTAGATTTTAGAGTAGGAGTAAGATTGAATAAACTGTGATTAGTTTTTGAACGGATGAGATTGTGAGATTAAAGCGAGATATGTTAAAATAAAATAGTCCCGAGAAATTGAAATCCAAAATATCTTCCCCTGCTTGAGGAACAAGTATGAGGAGGTTCGTTCCTGGCGGCTCACGATATTTGGGAATTGCGTAGAGATAAGCCTAAGACAAAATGACGGTTTGACCCTTGGTTAGTTGGCTGGTATTTTTACTATTTTTTAAATTATTAATTTGTATGAAAGTCAAACTAGAATTTCACTTTCCAAATCGCCAAATATCATTAAAATCAAGATTAAGATTTGATGAAGGTGGAACCGGATCAGTGTTCGACGACGTTTCGAATAAACGTCAAACTGGAAACTCCGATTTGTGGGAAAATCAGCTCAAACTTTTCAGTTGTTCTGATTCTGCTTCGCTGACGTTTCTCTCTGAAATTCAACTTGTCCAAATAAATGAGAGTAACATTTTATTTATAGAACTTTTTATGGGGATATTATGATTATTAGGGTCATAACTGTCTAATTGCTCAGATCTGATTTCAAGTCGACTTTTTGTAATCGACTTTCCTAAAGGTCGACTTTTTAAGTTCGACTTCTGAAAAGTCGATCTTTGAAAAAGTTGATCTTTAGGAAAGTCGACCTGGATAAAGTTAACCTGGAAAAATCGATATTCTCATAAGTCGACTTGGAACCTCTCCCAACCTATATATGAGTAGCGTTGCAACAAAAGTTTGGTATTCGACGAATTATTCAATTCGTTTCAGGTTCAGTTCGGTTATTAAACGAACCGAACCCAAACCTTTGTTAAGGTTTGACGAACGGTTGAGTTCGTTTAACATTTTTATTATATTTTATTATTTTATATTTATATTATAAACTTATATTATATAATTTTTTATTATATATTTATATTATATATTTCCTAAATTATGTATATTTTTGCAATTTTTCATTAACATAGTATATTAATGTTGATTTTTAATAGTATATTATAAAGAGTATTTTTTATAGTTTATTTTTCAAAAATAGTCAGACAGTTTATTTTTTTTAATGTCTATTTTTAGGATGATGTAAAAAAAATTCAATATTCAACGAACTATTTGGTTCGATTCGGGTTCGAATCCAAACTTAAGAGTTATAAGCTCGTTTATTTAAACGAATCGAATACCGGTAGGCTCGAGTTGCAACGCTATATATGGGTATCTTCATTCACCTTGGGCTATCTGAATCTCTAGTTACTGGTGTCGTGATCAAATTCGGGATACTGTATCACCAGACATACTCCCTTCTTCTTTAAGTATCAGGTTTTCTAAAGGATGTCTTGATTTGAATCTAAAATTAAAATGCATATGATATTTTGTTTTTCAATATAAACATGGCAATCAAATTAGCAAAACTAGGCATACAATCAAATTAACCTTATATATGTTATGAATATGATCGATCGATCATATTCTGAATAACAATCGTAAATATATATATATATATAGATAGATAGATTAGTGGTAGCCAATGGGAGCTGGCAATTCTCTAAGCTGGTGACCTTGATAATGAACATCCGACGCATAATGGTTGACATCACGATGGTGCGCCTCATCGGCACGAACCACCATCACGACGTCACGAAGCGTCGCGTCTTCCGGTAGACGCCAGTAGTCAATTGCGATGGCCGGAGCAGGTACATTTTCGATGTTCCCATTGTCAATCTCCTTTAAGAACTCAGTGTACGAGTGTATGGCTTCTTCTTCCAGATACCCGACCATCCTGTGTGCGAGCTTCGGCGTCAACAAGTACGCCAGGAAATAGGCGTTGAAGAACACACCTTGAACGGAGATAACCAGTGCTCTTTCGTACCATCTCGGTTGGGAAACCTCCATGAACGTCATCAGATGCATTCTCTCATTCTCCGCTTCTTCTAACAACGCCTTTACCCACCCCCCACTCTGTTCAAACCGACGGAGGGATCTCAGGTGGAGGAGCATGCCTCCGACCATACCTGGAACTGCGGCTACTGTTTCCAGCATCATTGCCCGACAACCGTACCTTCGTTGAAAGAAGACGTCAGTTGGGTAACGGAGAATTTTGACCGTCCAATACGCCATTTTGTCACCGGTGCTGGATGGTTTGTGATGCTTGCTCAGATCTATAGATACATCCGCTTTGTACGTCTCCCATGGCCGGAACGACTTCCACGGCCAAACAGTTCCGTCTTTATTCACTATCTTCTTCGACTCCACGCCCCAATAACTCGACACTACATCCTCCTTCTTCTCCTCCTCCACCTTCTTCTCTATCGTAATTCTGCGCAGCTGCTGCACCGCCGGAGGAGCATCCGCTAGTAGTAGACGTCGGAGAACGCCACCGGCTAATCGGGAACGAATCAAGCTCATTTGTCGTTTGTTGTTGCTGTTGTTGTTGGTAAAGTGATTTCCAATTTGGGTAGTGAGGGAAGCTTTTATACTAAAATCAAAATGGAATTGGTCAAATGGGGAAGGTGTTTATTGGTCGTCGTGTTACCGAGCTGTAAGAAGAACATGGACAACACTAGATTCATGGAAAGTAGCTGTTTCCAATTAAATATTCAATAACTTGCAAGGTAAAGCTGTAAATCACCAAATAAGAATACGTAAGCAAGGACGTGGCAGAGGGTAGGTTAGTCATTTTCTATTATTATGGACCTATGGTCAATTACGAATTGAACACGGAAACTATTTTTTATTCTTATTTTTAAAATTTTAAAAGTATTTAATTATTTATTTACTAAAGAATACTATTTAAAATCAATTATAATTAAAAATTAAATGATTTTCGAAATAAGATTAAGGGAATTTACTAATTTAGGTATTAAAAATTAAAAGTAAGACCCCACTAAAATTTAATTTTAACATGTTTCTTTAATTTAAGTATAAATTTAATAGCAATGGACATTGGACATAAGTCAATTGGCTGAATTGGTCCAACTTTTTTGGTCCAAAAAAAACTTATTATATCCCAAGAGAATATTCTTCTTTCTTCCCTTTTATTTTTTTTAATAAAAGATTCCATATTCTTAAATTAAGTATTTTTTTTTCAGAGTGGTTTTATTCTTTCATACTCTAGAAAGTAATACTCTTATAAAAAAAAATCAAAAAAATTTGGTCGAAAATGTCGACAAAATTCTCTATTCTCCTGTTGAGGGTGAAATGAAATTATCTAAATACGTTCAGAAAGTTGAGAAACTAGAGAGTGCAAGTATCTTATGCTTGCGTATTATACAATTTTGAAGATGAATTTAGAAGTTGTTTTTTTTCCAACTGTTTTTATTTCAGGTCTTTTCTAATGCGACTGAACACCTGAATTTTATATTCTGAAAAATAATGAATATTTCAGTTCCCACCCAATGTAGTTCAGATATTAAATTAACAGATCTTACGGAAGTTGCGTAAAAAATCATACACCACTTTCTCCTTTGAAGGCTATTATGGAATGTTATTGTTTATTGAGTGTTTGTCGTAGCATATATAAACAAAGAAAAATAAAAGATATAGAAAACACGTTAATAGCCTCCTGAAGTACACATTTTAAGAAAGTCATTAAGAATATCAGTCTATCTTTTGACCCGGAGTGTTACAAGAAGAGTGATTGTCATCTTTTAAAAATATCAATGATAAAAGTATGGTAGACTAACAAACTGAGACAACATATCTAATTATTTTATAACTACTACATAACTAATATGAGAGAGTCAATGAGTTTTTTACTCATATTTTTACTTTTATTTTATATTTTTATACTCTATGTACATTGAGCATTGTCCTTATTTTTTTAATAAAATTTAATTATTTTCAAAAAAAAAAAATCCAAACTTATCATAAACATCGAATGAACCGCTATCATCATCATAATCATAACCAAGACTATAATCATCGTCATCATGATGATAATTATAATCATTGTCGCCGTCATCGCCGTCGTCATCATCAACATCAGCCTTGTTGTTATTGTCATTGTTGTTGTTGCCATTGTTTATGTTGTTGCCATTGTTTATGTCGTCGTCATCATGGTCATACTCCCAAGGCGATGGTGGTCGAACCTCGAATCTTTTCGCATATTTAGGTCTGAACTCAATTCCTTCAATAATAAATGACTTCAAATTCACACAATCAGACCAATGAAAATCAACAAACAGCTTTTTTCTTCCAACAACGTTGTTGTCGTTAAAAAATTCTCCCAACGAAACTTCCAACCATTGCCTACCTTCTCTTTTTTTCCGGGAAATTACCTGCATCCATTGCTCGTCTAAACTCTGACCTATGAAAATAATATTGAATCTGTCTTTCAGCATTTTCTTTTGAAAGATGGTATATTCCGAGGCGTTTCGGAACTTGGTCGAGAAATTTAAGTATATCTTCGTCTGGAACCAAGCATGAATAAACCTCTTCCTGAAGGTCTTCCTCATCTTCATGTTCGACGTCAAATCTTAAAGTTGTATATGGAATATTACATAAAAACGTCAATTCCGATTCTTTGAAGTATGTTGCCTCTATTTGATAAACTAGATAAACAACATAGGTTGTGTTCTCCATTAACTCGGAAATTCGCAACTTTGCTCTCACACGATCTGAAGTGCCATGAGAATACCAATCTCTTTGTTTACCCACATTCTCAAACCTGATTCAAAATTTGCAACAATAGATACCACAGAAAGCTTTTGAAATTCAAACAAAACGAAAATTAAAATGAACCTGGATTCAGGGAGGCTTGGATAATTCCAACGTTTATTGATTTTAAGTTCTTTTGCAGAAATCATGTAGCATATTTTGCAAGTAGTTTTGTCCAATTCAAGACTCTGTTCAATTTATAAGTCAATAATATAATGACCCAATATAATAAATCAATGAAAAGCAATTGTAGATACATTTTTTCCACCATTGATGAGGATGGGATCACAAAGGCGGAAAAAGAGTTCCTTTTTCGATGCGAAACTGTTGGGAATCGGAATGTCCGATTTTGACAGAACATCAAGATAGTCCGCCGCAGATCGGAGTCCGCCGCAGATCGAAAATTAGAGGACAGTGTAGCACAACCACATGTGTCTCGTGGTGAGGTGAATGAGAGAATTCTCGAGATGCAATCTTCTGGAAGAGAATCAATCGACATGATCTGCTTGATGATGATGATGATATTAAATATTAAACGAGATGAGATGATCTCGACTTAAAAACAACACAGATAATTTCAAAACGATTGAAATGGTGGAAACTACAGTAGATTCGAACATACTAAGATTACATTTTGAAACATGAAATCAGATCTTGAACAAACAAAAAAACGGATTTAGTTCATTAAAAGAAGAAGAAGAAATCAAACCTGATATGAAGAAATATGGTATTTTCAAACTCAAGATGCGGCGACAGGGAACATGTAGTAAAAATAAAACAACAACCGATATCTGCATTGTATAAACCCTAAACCTCTAAATCTGGGCCCCATAAAATTAAATCCTATCTATATATAAATCAAAGCCCAGCCCAATGCTTTATTTATTAAATTCACAATATAAAGGTGTGTTGTGTTCTTGAGATTTCTTTTTGTTGGTGTGTGGGCTCGTCGGTGTAAGCTCACAACCTCAACTCTCCCAAGTGTTCGCTCTCCAGAATTGTCAACCCCCTCCCCAGTTGGGCCAGGGGAGGTATTTATAGCCTTCACTTGTTGTTATTGGGCCTCGTGGGCTTGTACGGTCAGCCCCGTTCGTCCACTCGTCCGCCCGCCCGTCCGTCCGCCTGGGCCGTCCGGTCCGGTTCGGTCCATGGGCCGCGGTCCGCGGTCCATGGTACCAACACTTTTTATTCTGATTTGAATATTTAACGAGATAGGTAAAGTTAGTGTCAAATAAAACTCGCGAGCTCGTTAAACATTCCAAGCTCGGCTCGGTAACAAGTATAAAAAAATATTATATTTAAAAAGAATGGAGATGTAGCACAGATGGTAAAATATTTGCTTAGCATGCGAGAGATCACAGGTTTGATCCCTCATGTCTCTAAATTATTTATTTTAACCTGCAGATAAAGTTCGAGCTCAAACTCGCGGGCTCGAGTCCGGGCTCGCGAGCTTCGAGTCCGAGCCTGATAATTTTTAAAACGAACCGAGCCCGAGCTCGGCGAGCTCGAGCCCAAGCCTGGATAACTACTTAACGAACCGAGTTTAACTTTATAAGCAAAAGCTCGACTCGGCTCATTTGACACTTAATTTAGGTAAAGTAAAAAAATATGAAATGAAAACAATATAGGTAAATTTTAAGATTTGAAGGTAAATGATCATCTACCAAAATTTAAGATTTGGAAGGGAGTAACATTTAACTTACGATTTGAAATTAATAAATTGTCAACGGTTTTGAATCACACAAAAAAAAAACAGACGATCGCAAATGGGTCGACATATGTAGAACGCCCCTTGATCTGAGCCCAGATCTTGGTCCATTTTAGTAGTGCAACTAGGAACTCGGCCCCGGCTAGAGATGTAAATCGAAGTGAAAGTGTATTTCATTCAATTGAATTCTTTACTGTTTATCTAATAACTAATAGTAAACAGTTAGTCTGTAGTTATTTTGATCATGTCTCCGATCGACTTGGTCCAATACACCCTCCCCCCCTCAAGTATGAGGCGGCTCTCCGACCAACTTGGTTTGTAATGCACCAAACGATTTGGGTGACAGCGTCTTGGTTAAGATATCTGCCCACTGATGCGTATCCGGAATATGCTTGGTGGAGGTCCAGAGCAACATGCTTAATTAAGCCGGGCGGATTCGATCAATCGGCCCCGGCAACTAGCTAGGGGGGTTTTGGTTTTAGAGAACTAGCTAATTAAGCATAAAAAAATCAAAATCAAATTACATATTTGATATATGTATATATGAATTGAAATGGGTTTAGGGTTTATGTATGGTTTAATTTAATATATACTTGCAAGTTGCAATATACAAATTAATTAGAAATAAAAGTTTTTATTAAAATACATGTATATTTTTTTTGTATATCAATTATTCAATTCATGTTTGCGAAATCTCCGACTTTAATCTGTAGGTTTAATGATATCCAAGAGGAGCTGAAATTTCTTTAAGCTCTTGTCCTCTGCAATAAATGTCCTGTAGAAAAAAATCAGATTAATATAAATATGCATGAGTTTGAACGAATTTTAAATTAATCACACCGGCCGGCGCATACCGATGCAAAATGGTTGACATCACGATGATGTGCTTCGTCGGCACGAACGGAGACAACGACATCTCGTAGAGTTGAATCAGCCGGTAGGTTCCAGTAATCTATAGCAATTGCAGGAGCAGGAACGTTCTCGATGTTGCCATTGTCTAATTCCTTCAAGAACTCAGTGTAGGAATGGATCGCTTCCTCCTCGAGATACCCCACTAGACGATGTGCGAGCTTGGGAGAGGCGAGATAAGCGGCGAGGTAGGCGTTGAAGAACATACCTTGAACGGTGATGACAAGAGCTCGTTCGTACCATTTTGGTTGAGACACTTCCATGAAGGTCATCAGATGCATTCTTTCATTTTCTGCTTCTTCTAGAAGAGTCTTTATCCATCCTCCACTGTGCTCGAAACGGCGGAGGGACTTCAGGTGAAGAAATAATCCGGCAACCATACCTGGCACTGCCGCAACTGTTTCCAACATCATCGCACGACATCCGTACCTTTTCTGCATGACAAAATGATCATTTGAACATCGATAAAAAAAAAAAAGATTGCCGGAGACTTTAACTAATTAATTAACCAATCCCAAAAAGTTACCTGGAAGAAAATATCGGTTGGAAAGCGAAGGATTTTGATTGTCCTGAGAGCAATCTTGTCGAGTTTCGATGTGGGAACATGGTGTTTATCCATATCTATGGATATATCTGCAGCGTAGCAATCCATTGGCTGGAATAAAATTTCATCAGAAACCCTAAAATTCTAATCGTAAAACCCTAAAGACTGAAACTAATTGCTTGCTTACCCTAAAACAAGACCATTTCCAATGATTACCATCCAAATCATTCACTTTAGTTGGAGTTATGTTCCAATAGTCTGTTGGAGAATTAGACGAAGACTGCGCTGTACTGCTCATCGTCCTTTCCATGAAGACCGTCGCCGGTCCGATTACAGTCCGGGTCCCAATCTGTTTCAGAATCGCACTGGTAAACCTAGAACTCAACATCTTCTTCTTCTTCTGCTGCTGCTGCTGCTGCTGCTTTGAATTATGAGAAAGGGTTTATGCATGCATTGACGTATATATAGAGAGATGAAACGCTGCAACAGGGGGAATTCAATTGAAGCAACATAGATTCTTTTTTGTTATTATAATACAGATTGATCCCTACGTCATGGATTAGATCATGTTAAAATACAGCTTTTTTGACTATTCCAAGTTTGATTGATCGTCATGTTTGGGATAATTAATAAAAGGTCAGCTCCTTGAGATGTTGCATATATGAGCCAGCTTGTTTTCCCACCGGCCGCCGGCGCCCATGGTTTCTCCCATGTATTCTGAGAAACGTATATATGAATACGATCACCTGAACTTACGTATTGTGGCCGAAAATGAAACCATGGGCGGTGTAGACTGGCGGAGAGAAACGTGTGGTATGTATTACAGAGTAATTAAATAGTAATTAACGTTTATTCTTGGGTAATGACAACATTTGCAATCTATTAGCTCCCCAAGGAAAAATGACAGGTCAAATTAAGCAAACGTGTTTCCGACGTGGGCATTTGAAACTACCAAACCTCCTCAATTTTTTTTTTTGTTAAACTAAAATTAATCAACTGTATTTTACTTTTAATTAATGGGTATTTAATTTGATTAATGTTGGGTACTTAAGTGTGGGAAACATGTAACACAAGGTAAGTCGATCACGTTGTGTGTTTCAATTTTGGAACAAGCAAAAGAATAATTTTTCTTGCAAACAAGTCTTTAGAAATTAAGGTATACCATTTTCGAATTTGAATATATATTCTATCCGAATTCAGATTTTGGATCCAGATTCGGATACCAAAATGATATCCGAAAATTATTCAGAATATCTGCAATATCCATCGTTAAAATTCGAATTTAGTTGATAATTCCGGATATTCGAAAATTTATTCGAATTCGGATTTTTCTATCCTGGTATTATTCGAACGGATTTGAATACCAAGTATCCGAGCTGAATCCGACCGATATACAGACCTATTAGAAATATAGAAAGTACAAACTTTACTTCTTCTTGCATTTTAAGATTAATTTTTTTTAAGAAACTCATGTCGTACTTTCGCACAGCTTAGGGAACTGTTAACTTAAGATCTGGGGTCAAAGTTTTGATTTGCGAATAATTAAATCGAACTAGTTTCAGGTGTGCCGAATTTTTTCGGTCGTTAGATCATAATCCGTCGTCCGACAATCCATTATTCATCAACAACTAAACTCGATCTGTACAACGACGTTATATTCATCAATACGTTGTTTATTACATTATCCTCGAGTTGTACTCGTTATCGTATTACGTTGTATGACACATTTGACATACTCAATTTTTGGCACACCAGATGTGTGCTCTAATTAAATTATAGTCAAAATTGGATGATTACTAAATAACTAATTGGACGGTTAGGATATTCAGATTTCATGAAAAGAATGTTTACTCTACTTATACAGTTTATACAAGAAGCTACAGAACAGATTCAACTTAAGATGTTAGTAAACAGTAACAAGGTTAGATAAGAAATCGTCTTTATTTTTATCATCCCTAAACACATATGTTGGGTGATTCAGTGATGTGGTTTTGTTTCTAGATAAAATGATTCGGTAATTTGCTCACACAAAGCAAATTAAAGCATGTAAGAAGAAGAAACACAGAAACTAAATTCTATGTGTTGTCATCCACAGCACACTTGTTGTTTAGGGGAAGGAGAAGAGTTGATTGTGACGGGTACATTCACAAACTGCTCAATCGGCTCAAACTCGCTGTTTTGTTTCATGATAACGGTGTCGGAGGATTTTTCGGCAACTGATTTTAGACGGAGTCTCTCAGCTCTGGATCCAATTGTCTGACCAAGGATTGAAGCAGCTATTGTGATGACCATGGCAGTCTTTGGCATCACAACCGACTTCCTCAGCATTGCTATGAAGGGAACAGCAGCGTGCACGGCTATGATCCACTGAGGAGAAAACTTCTTGGTGTGTTCCCTCCAGACACCAAGAGGAACATTGGCTGCCATTCCAAGCATAGCTATAGCCAGCATCTTTGCAGGGAGTGGTTGAGGTCGTAGATTCTTAACAAAAGTGGTTCGAGCCAGAGCTGCGCGTGCTTGCACAATGGCAGTTGGACATTTAAATTTCATTCCGGGAGGAGGTTGTAAAACCTTAGCAACCAGTGGCACAACACCATTGACCGCCCTGTAGGATTTCGCAATGGGACATTGCCCCATCTCTAACCATTCATTACCCATCGCCTCATGCGAAGAATGTCCTCCCTGAAAGTAATTAAAAAATTCACATGAGATTACTCAACAAATGCAATGTACCAAAGTAACCAAACTAGGAGGATTCTGATCTTTAATCTATGATTCACGATTTAAAAGCCTATTTATAGTTAAATGAAAAAAAGGAAGGAAATAATGGAAAGAAAAAGGTTTGATATCAAGATTATCCATAACTAAACAGGAAGGAAATAATGGGCAATTGATGATGATTTTTTACCTTGGAAGATTTTTTATTCTTAGAGGAATTCTTGTTTTGTTTGTTGAACTTATCGACAAAAGAATCAAAACTGAAGGGTCCTCCAGGGCCAAACCCGAAGGAAGACATGCTAATAGTGGCTGCTTTTGCGGCCAAGGGATTAAACTGTGTAGTTATAGGCTCAGGTTTCACGTCTTCTTCATCTTGCGATAAAAATCTTCCAGACAGTGGAACTACTCCATCTCGTCCATGGAAAAGCTTGAATGCTGTATCGAAATTAGGACCATCTTCAAAGATCGGTCCTTTAGCTCCTCGGACCTGAATTCGAAACATTGAAATTAAGCTAAAACTTAACAATCCACCCACTTATAACCTTAGGTTAAATCCAGTGAATTTGAAAGGGAAAAAACTCACCGGAACTGGGAATTTGGGAGGCGAGGCGAACGCAAAATGTGTTGGCTCAATGATGTTTCTTAGAAAGGGGCATCGCTCGATTCCTTGATGAGGAATTGACATATTATTGGCTTCGTTGACCAGACAATTCAAAAACGAATCCATTTCTTCTCCAGAAGTAACCAAAAGTAGATACCTAAACACAACAGAGAAAAACAATTAACAAAAAAAAAACCAATTTCATTAAGTCGAACCAAGAACGTCGTGACAACATCAACCGGAACCGGACGATTCCAGAAATCTCCAAGTCCTCCTAACAAGATTCGCTCGGAAAAAACCCATCAAAACACCCCTATTTAAAAAAGGTGGGAAAAGAGGGCGTAATCTCAACAACTCCCACATTACAAATCGGTAGGAGGTGAACAAAACTAGAAGGAACCAGATGAGATTACCTGAAATAGAAAACTCGGAAGCACGCCGGAGAGAACTCGGAAGTCGTGTGGATTTCACGAGATTTACTGACGACGTAGCATTCTTCTTGCCCTCTTTTTGTTTTTATCCCCGGGAAAGATGGAGAGCAGGGAGAGACCGACCATCCAAGTCAAAGATGACAATCACGTTCAACTACCTGTCTAAAGAATCTCAACCGTTGATCTTGGAGGTAAGATTTAATAAACGTGTACCTGTTGCTAATCTTGACTGTTGAAATTTAACTCGTTGGATACAATGTTCTAGAAGTGTGCCTCCTTTTCAAACATAACCAGCTTGAACTGACCGGTCTGACCCCGGTCACTAATATCTTTGGCCTTAGTTGTAAATACTCTAGAATTTGGGACTGAAAGATTAATAATGCAAATTGATTTATGGGCCGAGTAACCGAGTTGGACCATTAAATAACTTATAAGAACAAATATTAATAAAAAAATATAATTAGATTATATTATCTGGACTGATTGGGTTGGACCCAACCCGGCCCAGCTAATGTGGCTAAAAGTAGCCCTAGCTTTGAGACGATCCAGGACCCATTCAAGTGCGTTTTACTTTAAATACGTCGTCGTGTGTCATAAAATCGTGATAATTAGTATTTAATCAAATGTCTAAAATAAGGTACTGTACAAGACACTAACAAAATCGATTTAATGAACAGAATCAACTTGACAAATATAACATTTGTACTGTATGACGTACCGAATACTACTGATTATATATTATGAATGTAATTTTTTAAGTAATTTCATCTCTTAAAGATTAAATCAGAATTATTGGTGACCATTCACTTTCCAACCTTAGTTGTGGATGGAATTGACATAATTGTCTTCATCTATTTTAAGACGACATCATCTATGAATTTCAGCAAATTAATATTATTGGTTCAATAAGATGGTAAGCATTCTCTTTCAAACCTTCTGTTTTTTTCTCCTAACAGAGAGTATTTTTTTACAAATAAAAATGTTTACTTTTCAATGAAATATTTGTGTCATATATATCATCGGTTATATCATAGTGAAAATTGAAATAAAATTATGTATAAAACAAAATTTGAATTTTGAACTTTTAGAAACCTTAATAACGAAAGGACTAGTAGGGTGAAGATGTAGAAGGATAGTGGGTCTCCTTGTCTGATTTTCTATATTCGATTGAATTGTAGGGTTGGCCCATTGGTCTCAGAAACTATTAAGGATTCTGAGTTCTAGGATTCGAATCTTACTTTGTACATTTCCACTTAATTTTTTTTTGAAGCAATTAAATTTTATTAAAAAAATAAGACTAATCCTCAGTTTACAAAATAGAATATAAAAATAGAAACAGAAATAATAAAAAATGAACAAGAAGTTCATTGACTCTCTCCCATTAGCTATGTAGTTTATTTATATAGCAACTAGATACGCTGTCTCAGAAGGTTGGTCTCCCATATTTCGATCATAGATGTCTTCAAAAGGTGACAACAACTTTTCTTATAATACACTGAATCAAAGGAGAGACTGATGTCTTTAATGACCTACTTAAGGACTATCTCAGGAGGCCTACTAATGTGGTGTCTATATCTTTTATTTTTTTCTGTTCATATATGTCATGACAAACACCCAATAGCATTCCATAGTAGCCCCCAAGAGGGAGAGTGATGCGTAATCTTTTGTGTTGCTTCCGTCAGATCCACCAATCTAATATCTGGACTGGATTGGGTGAGAACTGGGATATTCATTATTTTCAGAAGACGAGATTCAGGTGTTCTGCCAACGGAATTAACAGAGATCTAGAATAAGAACAATTAAAGAAAAGATGACTCTTAGCTTCATCTTCCAGATTGTATAACAAGCAACCCGATGATATATTATGTGGTTCTGATATATCATTCAAATATTAAGAACTTTACATCTGTAGAGGATAACTCTACATCTGTAGAGAGGTATCCTCCGTGATAGAAACGCTTAACCGTCGTTGAGAGCTCGACGGAAACGAATTAACTCCGGCGAGCAATGTCAAGAAGACGTTTAGAGTGAATTGTGAAAACTTGAATGAATTTAGAATTAGTATCATAGGTTTATTTATACAAGTATTTGTAACTAACTACTATTGATTATTAGTAAGTAATTATTACTAATTGATTAACTAACACAGTTAACTAGTCTAACATTTAGTTAGCTCGTCTAACATTCTCCTTACTTAAGTCGTCGGAGTTACACCGACGAGGTGACACTGGAGACAAAGGAATGTCGATGGTGCTAGTGCTTTGGTCAGTATATCTGCCCACCCTTCCTTGATATTTTCATCTTGGTTGCAGTCCGAGTCCTTGTGAAACATTGTATTTAAGGAAAAATTTATTTCATCGAATATTATATCACGTGAAGAAAATAGCCGGCGAGAAATTGGCTCGATGCACAGATACGCATCGTTCTCCGGTGAGTAGCCTATGAAAACACAAGCCTTGGATTTCACATCAAGTTTGTTCATTCGATACGGGCGAAGGCAGGGATAGCAATGAGAGCCAAAAACTCGCAATTTTGCATACTCCGGGGTCCGGTCAAATAATGTCTCGAACGGAGACCGGCCGTGTAAAACAGAGGAAGGATTCTTGTTATAAAGATAACAGGTTGTGACGACCCCAAAGTCCCACATTGATGACGGAAGGTTAGCCTGATTCAACATAGAAATATTTGTGTTCACGATATGACGATGTCGGCGCTCTACATGCCCCATCTGTTGATGGGAATAAGGAACGGAAAAGCGATGTGAAATCCCAAGTTCTGTCAGTCGCCGACCGAGTTTTTGGAATTCCAAAGCGTTGTCTGTTTGGATAACTAGGATCCGCTTCCAGAATATCTTTCAACCCATCTGTGAAAACGTTCAAACACATCATATACGTCTGATTTTCGCACCACCGGGTAGACCCAATTAAAATTTGTGCCGGCGTCTACAAAATTAACGTAATACATATATCCTTGAAATGAACGGACAGGTGAGGGGGCCCAAATGTCTATGAAAATAAGTGCCAGTAGAGCGTATTCTGTGCGTCTAAGAGAATGAGGAGAAACGTGAGATTTGTTGGATCGTGATCCGAGACTATAAGGGGGGATAATAACCTCTTTTTGATTTATGCAGATTGATAGCGAAATTACCTGCACACATTTAAGTACACAAATGGTTGTATAATAATAATAGTATAATATTGTTTGCAATATAATAATATTATATGATTTTAAAGAATATAATATTATATATTGGACTTGCCTTTTCTCTTGAAGTTTACTACCGTATATGAGTACATAGTCAACTTTTCAGATGGTGTTTTATAAACAACTATAGTATATGAATACTAAGTTATATTAAAAACACAAGTTATATTATAGAGTAAATGACCATGGATATATATTTGATCAGAACGCTTCTGGTGAGAGCCCTTATATGCGCACTATGTGCGATCTCAATCTGAGCCGTCCAATTAAAGCGTTTGAATGGAGACCGTTGGTGTTAAATTGCTGCCATGATGTGTAGTTTATGACACACCGGCAGTGATAGTACACTGTGCAACGTAGTGTCTAGCGGACGGTAGGGTGCTGAGGACAGTGCGTTTATTTAGAGTATTTCAATCTTCAACCCTAGCTTTTACCATTCGTTCCTATCTCCTTCTCGTTTTTTTTCCAGCGGCGCATTTGTCTGTGACTCCATCTCCCGTTTAGTGATTTTTCGTCGTCCTCAACCCAACAACATCATGTCGAATACCAGTGGTGATCGCAACGGGAAGGCACCGGCCAGGTCTCCATTGTCGAATGTGCGGTGCGTTTCCTATATTCCACTCTGTTCTGTTTTCATACCATGGTCTTGATTACCCTGTCGAATTTTTTTTTGTTCATGCCAAATGATTTTTACTATATTTTCATTTATTTCTTCCCCAATATATCGTTGGTTTTTGTTTTACATTTTTTTACACTAATAAAATTGTGTTTGGTTGTTCCTTATCTGTTTGACGCTTAGGTGAAATTTTGTTCATCCCTAAAATTTTTTATATTGTAAATTATTTTGTTTGAATCAAAGTATTGAGTATTATTTGGTCGTCCTTAGGGTCTAATTGATTTTTTTTTTCTAATGTTGTGTCTCTCTGCCAATCAGTTCTTTTGTTTTTGTTTAGACTTCTCTACCAATTTAAAAGAGTTATATTTTTCCCCAATCGACGTTTATGGGTCTATCATTTCTTCCCCCATTTGTTGATTTTAATTCCTAGAATTCTCAACTCTCATTTGTTAACCTATTATTCCCCAACTGTTGGTTTTTGGTATTAGACGATTATGTGTATTTGTACTGTCTGGTTCATGTGCGCACTATTCAATTTGTGCACTATGCACTATGCACTATGCACTGTGCCTAGATGATTAGGTAACTATAAATTTAAATCAATAAAACAGATTTTAAATTATATTTGTATATTCATTGAGGTTTACACACTTTAGTAGTTCGGAATTTGATTTGGATCATTTTTCAGGTAGCGCAGAATCCTATGTAAATTTGTTTTAATGTTATTATTTTCCCCAATTTTGCTCATGACGATTTGTGGATGACTCCCAAATATTTCTAATTTTTTACTGTTGACTTTTGAATATTATATATTATATGAAGGTCGTTATTTAAGAAGAAGGCCCAAAAGAAAAGATCTGCCATCGGTAGTTCTTCTAGTACTGGTATGTATTAATTATTTTTGTTGGTCTTAACCCTTCATTTGTGTACTATGCACTATCCGCTATGTTTTTGAAATGAACTATGCACTATTTATAATTTTTTTTTTAAGTATATCATCTGTCTGATTCCCCATTTCGTGTCATAGAAAATGTTGATCAGTATGATGTGTCGTGCTTCTGCCCGGATTGCATGGCTGACCCAATTCACCGAGAGGAGCATCACCGGAACGCGGATGCTCGCGCAAGAGATGAATTGGACCGTGCGTTCGGGCACACGAATATCCATGGCGCTCGAGCAGGTGAAGGCCCTTCTAACCCACAGCCCATCCCTTCTAGTATGGACACGGGGGATGAGCCGAAGGCCTCTTACGACGAGGGAGGTGAATTTAGGTCGGTCGATACTGTAAGAGGCTCGTTTAGAGGTTAGTTGTGATCAATAATTAATTTATTTCTTGTTTTTTTAAAAATTTAAAAACTAATAAATGACCTGTTTATATTTGTTGTAGGTGTTGGACTAATCTAGCATAAATGTATATTTAGCCGGATTATGTCGGATCGGATTGGGGCTAGGTTAAGCTCGTCTGTCAAGATAAAATTGATGTATATACCATTTCACCACTTCATGGATGCTGGTGCCCTTGTAGTAGATTCCATGTTGCTTGACGACATTTGTGTCCGATATATAGGCGAGTCGCAATTTTCTTTTGGTGCATTTGTTCTAACATGCAGTGATGAAGATTTTGGGAAAATATTGGGTCTTCCTCACACCGGGCGGAAGATCGATTTGTTAGAAGCCTCTTCCAAAGGGAATGTTGCTCTTGGGAGGTTTTACAAGCAACATTTACATGGAAAAATTCTTACTAGGTACTTTAGTGGATGTTTATTTATGATTTTACATAATTGAATTTTAATTGAACTTCTTTTTTCGATGAATGATCTGCAGGCAGAAAATTGGTTTAATGTTCCGTGATTTGGCAAACAGCATGTGTAATAGTAACGTCGACGAAGACGACATTGTCCGTTTGTATCTTTGTTTATTATTTTCAGGATTCTTGTTCACAAATGCTCGGTGCACACTACGATGCAAGATAATCAGCTTCATTGAAGACCTAGACGACATTTCTTCATATCATTGGGCTGGAGCTGTTCGGGATGTAACATTTTCGAACATAGATTATTGTCGGACAAGGGTACTCGAGAGGGAGCGTGGCGGTCGTGCAGCCTCCGTTTATATGATGGGTTGTCCCGCTGCCTTGATGGTATGTCATTTAACTACTGAACTAAATTAATGATTTATCCATTTATATAATCTTAAGCATGTTCTAGGTTTGGGCGTTGGAGCATACACATGTTGCTGAACCGGGTCGCCCAGATGGATACCTACCGTATCAACGGTGGGTCGACTTTAAGATGGACGGTCAATTTGAACTGGGCAAGCTCCCGCCTAACTTAGTATCTGAAGTGCCTCGGACGTACAAGTTAGAAGAAGAGGATGCGGACATGGTTAGTTGAGACGCTTAGGTCCAAATTAGGTTGACGTTGATTATCTTAGGTATTTGCAATGCATGTATTTATTATTAGATGAAGTTATAGGGTTAGTCAATGCTGCTTAGTGAAATTATATATTATAGTATGTATAGTGTATTAAGTATCTTTATATGACAATTAATATGATGAATTAATATTTCGATTTTGTCAATTCCAAGTCTATTATTATGTTCTATATTTTTTCACACATTTGGAGTTCAATCAGGACACCGAAACGTCTACTGAAGGTCAGTCCAGCAGCCCCAACGAAGACTGTACGTCGAACGAGTTCCATGAGAGTGTGCCTGATGATAGTGACGACCTAGCCCATAGTTCAAACTCACTCCGAACTCCTGAAATTCTCGGGCGTGATCTGTGTTGTGAATCATCTAACAAACCTAAAAGGCAAACTAATGTTGACCCGCAAATGCGAGGTAGGAACCTTCTTCAAGATCTGGATAATGTGGATGATGTCAGTGTGCCGCATCCTAATGATCCAGACATCTCCGTTGAGATTCAAACAAACTCTGAACATGAATGTGTCGGGACAGATAGATGGTGGTATTACCCTTGCAATGAGGATCAGGAAGTCTGTTTGGACTTCGATAGCAATGGTAGTCCGGAAGAATCAATAGGTACCGAATCTACCAAGGAAACGTCTTTTTTCTCAAGTTGCCCTGGTCTTTCAGGAATAGACATATATGGTAACCCAGATCATGGGGGACTTCAAGTTGAATGCAGTGAGGACAGCCGGGGTAATATTTTTAGAAGAAGAAGTAATCCTGGATACCTTGCCGCTACACTTCCTAGTTATCCCGAAGAACGAGGTCCGAAAATGGATACTCCATTCATAGTTGACGCGGATGGATTTATTATGTATGTGGATGGGATTCCTAATTTGTGGAGTGAGGTAGAGGGTCATGCGGGCGATTCTATGCATATGTATGATGTAGAGCATCCCCACACGAAGTTAGAAATTGAAGGTGCATCCCCACACGAAGTTCGCAAGAAGGGGACTGATGTAGAGGTAAGTGTTGATAGTTCGGAAAAGCAGGTTGTCTGGGGAGAGGAAATTATTCGCCGCAACGCGAGAGAGCTGGATTTGTTGGAACAAGATGTTCCGTCTAGAGTGCAAAGGATTAAGAAGAGGAGAGAGCACCAGGTTATTTACTTGATGATGTCTATTTTTTCGTGTCTGGTTCATATGTATTTTTATTGAAGTTTGTCATTTTGTTGCAGAGGATTAATCGGTTAGAAAGGGAGAGAATTGCGGAACTGGAGGCTGCTGTAATGAAGGGAGAGGAAAATGATCTAAAGAAATATAAAAACGAGAGGAAGAAAAGATACTCTCGGATAGGTTTTGCGAAAGAATTGCAGATGATTGGGTACGTTTCGTAAATTGAAATTATCTATGTATGGTTTATATTTTGACTTTAAAATTTGACTTTAAAATTTGTAGTAAAAGAAGAGTTACTATTGAATATCAAAGGCGTCGATGCACTAGGGAGCAGGTCTTGCATATTTTAGAAAGCAAGCTATATGGTGTCGAGGTTTATTCAATTATAAATATTAAATTGGTTTTTACATGTTCGTATAGCATCGTATTTTTTCATGAATTATCTAACTATTATTCCATGTACTGTGTTGTAGTTGATTGACTTGTATGCGGAGGTCATATTAAACAAAGTCGTGGTTGATGGTAAAGATAGGGCATCTTATGAAATTCTACCCGCAGACACATTCAAGAAATTCAAGTGATACATAGGTGGTAGTGGTAATTTGGAAACGCAGTTCTATATGGAGATGATGGCTGATAAAGTAAATGATTTACAAATTGATAAAATATTTGTTCCCATAAACCAAGGTGACCATTGGCATCTCCTTACTGTTAATTTTGATGGGTGCACAATGACGCACTATAACTCCAGGAAGAATCAGGCCAAGCACTATCGTGAATTTCTTCGAGTGGTATTAAAAGAAATTCAAATATCAGTAATTTTTTTTGTTATTTTTTATGCATTGCTTTTAGTGGTTTATACTTTCTGCGATATGTAGGCTGGTTGGATGAATGCGTATCTGACATTACGATTTGACAAATTCGAAGAAAAGGAATGGCATAGGATAGTTGAGCCGCGGTTCACACAGGTTAAATGTAAAGATGACGATAATGGTTTGCGAATGTTGTTGGCAATTGAGGCGTTAGCTTTATGTCATGTGGGATATGGAGTAGACAAAGATTTGAATGCAGCAAAATGGTCTTTGTTAGATGGAATTCGTATGATGACAACGTTTGACGATTGAGATGTTTTGATATTTATAATTTTGTATATTTGTTTGTGTACTAGTGTGTTTTGAATAGTTGTTTTGTTAGTATGATGACAATTTATCCTAAAACCTGGAGTATCTAAATTGTTTGCCTAACTTTGAAAAACAAGTTGTCATTTAATAGAATGTAGAAATTACATTGATTTGCAAAGAAAGATATCCATATTACATGTGATTTCTATGGCTTCTTCTTACTCTTGTTGAGAAAATTGATCTTTTGTTGGACATGAACGTTTGTCATGTCCCTTCATTCCACAGATAGAGCACGATCTTTGTTTTGGAATATTGATCATCCTTTTGGAAATGAATCTATCTGATTTTTTGGATGGACGCCCTCCGTTCCCGCAACCCTTGGTTCTAGCCACCTCAGGATTGCCAATATCGATGCTTTATGTGTTTGAATCATTGAATCTTGTTATTGACCGATGTAGTTTCGCAATCTTGCTTCCTGTTTGGTTATCCGTAAGGGAGTTAATGCCGTCCTCTAATATTTTCCTTGCGTAGATAATTTTGGCCTCGCTATCTCCTACTAACGAGATTAGTTGATTGAATAATGGCCGTAGATTTCCAGTGTCCTTATAATCGGTTATATGGCTTGATGTCGTTGGCCTTTTGCTCTGTATAGCTCTCCAGCGATTGCACACCAATGTTTCTGGTAAAGTAGATATGGTGTTTAGCGTTAGGTAGCAGATGATGTACCTGCATGGAATCCCAAATGATTCGAACAAACGACAAGTGCATTTTGCGAACACACCCTCATCCCCGATGTGGATAGTACCTGATACCTCGAATGTTCCAATGGATACTGCGTCGAAGACCTGTTATGAAGAAGAATTTTAGGGGCACGATAATTAGCGCAAGAAGGGAAGCAAATAATTGAAGTTGTAATAGTATGACGTTAGAATAATAAATAAAGTATTTGATATTGTTGTAGTCACCTGATTTTCCATGTGTCTTGGTCTAATGAAGTAGTGCATACTACGTAGCGCCTGTTCTTGGAAGTCAATGAATACCTCATGTGTATAAAGTTCGCACATTTGCCTTTCGATGGCCAATGGAGTTAATGTTTTCTGCGGTGTATATTGACCATGATGATCCTTCGAGTTTTCTTTTTCACGTAGGGATAATAGGACATACTCGTATTTTGAGTGAAATTCTAGCAGTGTGTAATGAGATCTTATTTTCATTTTGACTATACTATTCATGCATTCGCTTCGTTATGTTGTTTTCATTCCTGCGAAGAAATGATCAATCATGTAGATGGGGCACCATTGAAACCGAATTCTATAGATGTCTCTCAACCAGATATTATCTTTCAGACCATTGGATAAGACCCATGCTGACCATGATTCTTCGAAAGACGTTATGCTGATGGAATTGTTCAGGAAATCATGAAATGCAGCTATAGCTGAACGATTTTGATATGTATGTCCAATTTTGTCACCCATTTTATGTGTGATGTGCTATAAACAAAATCGGTGAAATGTATTTGGAAAAACGTGTAATAGTGCGTTTTTCATTGCAGGGTCTTGATCGGTAATAATAGTCTTCGGATGCTTTGTCATACAATTTAAGAATTCATTGAATATCCATTCGAAAGATTCAACATTCTCGCGTGACAGGAAACCGGCCGCGAATATAATCGTGTTCTTGTGATGATTCACTCCACAGAAAAGTGCTAGAACCAAATTATATTTGTTTGTCTTGTAAGTCGTATCAAATGTAATAGAATCCCCGAATAGATCGTAGTCATGACGACAACCAGGATCGGCCCAAAATAGGTTGGAAAGATGACCTACATTGAATGGTTGTACGATAGTAAAATTTGTGCAGTGATATGTATAAAATTGAAATACGTATATGACAAAAAATTACCGTTGTCATGCCTAGTGAACGAGTAAAAGTAGTCGGATGATTTGTTCTTTTTTTCTTCAAATAGTTCAATTAGTAAATCTGCGTCTCTTTGAATAATATTGCATCGGTCGTCGCGTCTCATGTTTGATAGGTCCGATGGTGTGTACTGCATATGATCAAATCCTCCAGTCTCTTGAGCAGCAACACAATATTGATCACTCGGGAAAATATTTGATGTGTTTAGTGATTTAAACAATGCCTTTGATAAAGGAGTAATAACACGATTGATTGGTAGGTATCTCCTCTTTGATGGGGTTACCATTGGATGATTGTGATCTTCAATGAAATTAACAACCCTCCATAATCGTGTGGACCGGTCTAGAGATATGTAGATCATGGCAAGACATCCAGAACGTGAATTTCTTATACGTTGATGTTTTCTTTCATTCACGTTATTTGCCGTGTCGGTTGACAGGGCATATCCTTGTTTAGAACACAGCAAACGTCGCCCTACCATTTCGTGATCGTTAATTTTGGTTGAACCCATACGAACGTTAAACCCTATATTGCCTGCGTAACCCATATACGCATCTCTGGCCTCATCGTGCGAGTTGAATTGTTGGCCGACCTCGGGAATATATGGTGTACTAGAGGATCCAATAGTTTCTGTGCTACTAGGAACACAGCTACACAAGGCATGTTTAACATTTGTATTTGTATTTGATTTAATTTTAATTTATTCTAATCTGTATGGGTTATTATCAAATAATTTGTTTGGTTCCGAGTGAATATGATCCTGATCAACATTATATGACTGCAATTTTTCAGTAGTAAGTAGGAAGCACGTAAGAATATGTACTATGCGCAATGTCGGAAATGCACTATGCACTATTCACTATGCACTGTGCACTATGTACCATGCAATATGAACTATGGCTACATGCACTGATCAACATTATATGTCTGCAATTTTTAGTAGTTATTAGGAAGCACGTATGAATATGTACTGCGCGTAATGTCGGAAATGCACTATTCACTATTTACTTAGGACTGTGCACTATGTACGATGCAATATGAACTATGGCGATATGTGATACGGCCTTAGTACTACGCGCTATGCCCTATTAGCGTATTATGCGCTATGCACTATGTACTATGCGATATGGGGATATTCACTGTGGACGATGCACTATGTAATAAAAAATCACTGTTCACTACATCCATGCAATTTGTACAATGCGTCAGCGAATGTTAGTGTCGAATATTGACAGTGCACTATGTATTGTGCGTAGTGCACTATGTACTGTTGACTGTGAAAGAGATTGAAGATGAATGTAGAAATAGTGTAAACCCAATTCATGAAAATAACTAAATGAGAAAGGAAACAGTGTGGGGGGGGAAAACGGACAGCATACCTGAGCAGATATTAGAGGAGAGCCGATGACCATTTTTTTTAGAGGATAGAGAGATTAATAGAAATGGAAGAAGACACTAGAGGTAAGGAATGAGAGGAAATAGGGTTTAAGAAGGGGATGAAGGATGGGGAGGAAACGTGAGTGAGAGAGAAGGGGAAAAGTAAAAGTGAGAAGTAGGTGAAAAGTAGGGGAGAAAAGTAAATGTGAATGGTGACAAAATACCTTGGACAAAGGGATGTTCTTAGTGAATAATGACAAAAAAAAGATTATGCATTGGGATCTTCCCCCAAAAAATAGATATAATGAATTATATTAATGACCGTTGGATGTAGATGAAGGGCAAGGATTTAAAGTTCTCACCGGGTTCTCACGCTTCAGGTTCTCATCTGAAGCTGGCCCTATATTTGATAAGCAAGATATAGAGTAAATGACTAGGTAACTGGATATATATTTGATAAGTAAATGCTTGAACAAATATCTGAGTAAAGATTTAAAACAATGAATATAACCTCAGATAGTTGACCAGATAACTGGATGAGGGAATTGCGTAAAGTAGTCAACCTCTGTATTTGACCAGATAACTGGAAGAGGGATCCTTTTCAATTAAGTGTTGTTTAGTTGTTTTTAGATGAAAAATATAAACTAAAGTTAACAAAGAACAACACAACAGAATTTATACTGGTTCACCCAAACAAGGGCTAATCCAGTCCCGACCAACTGTCGAAATTCACTAGCCTAAAGGTTGTGGCAAAACCTTAGAGTATCAAGGAAACTCTTAAAAACCTCTCTAAGCTTTAAGGCTACTTCGCTTAGGAACCATTCTTTTACGGGTAGACTCACACCTTAGAGTATCAAGGGCACTCTTAAGAATCTCTAACTTTTGCGGGTAAGTTAGTACCTTAGAGTATCAAGGAACTCTTAAAAACCTCTCTAAGCTTTAAGGCTACTTCGCTTAGGAACCAGTCTTTTACGGGTAGACTCACACCTTAGAGTATCGAGGGCACTCTTAAGAACCTCTAACTTTTACGGGTAAGTTAGTACCTTAGAGTATCAAAGAACTCTTAAAAACCTAAAAATCTTTCAAGGTAGATTCGACCTAAGAGTTTTCCTGGAAACTTTATAAAACCAAACTAGAGCTTTATATATGGTTGAACTCAAAAACCTTCTCTCACACTTTGTTACTATTGAGACAACCCTCTCAACCAAAGTGGACACACACAAGAGGTGATTAGAGGAGTAAAATATTTAAACAAACAACACTTCTTACTTGTAGAGATGAACAAGAAGATTAGAAGAAGAAGTTGGAGAGCTTTTGAAGCTTTGGAAAGCTAGGACACTTGAGCACTTGAAAGCTTGGAAGCTTGGAGGCAAAAACGCGTGGGCAAGTGTGGAGTGAAAGCTCTTGAGTTTGCTTGTAGTGTGGTGAGTGAAAATGAGGGGATTACCCTTCTATTTATAGCCTTGGCCACTCAATGTCCACCCTTGGATCTTTAATGGATGGCTCCTTGATTTCTCACAAAAATCCAAGCTTTGTCTTTGATCTTATCTTGAATAGTGTTTTTCTTGGATAGAGTTTGTTGGAGAATCTTATCTTTGTATAAATTCAAACTTGAATAGTGTTTTGTCCCCTTGGAATATTATACCTTAAATAAAGTGTCCAAAGATAATAATAATAATATTCAAAGTAAAAATGCAATTCTCTCAATTTGACTTTTAATTTTGACTTAAACCCTTAACTCAAATGATTAATTAATTAACTGGAGTTAAGTTTAATATCGATTGACTTATTTAACCCCTATTGATTAATAGTGTAATTAGGATTTAAATTGACATGATTAAAATATAATTCTATGTCGATAATTTTGATTCTACATTCTCCCCCTTTGTCGATGGCATATATGTTTTAAGTCATGTCTAGTCAATATTCTATTTTACCCTTATGAGCATGCTCCCTTTGAATTATTGACCCATAATATTCAATTTAAAAACAGTGGATCATGCATGATTTCTCTTCCTTAAAACAATAAGGTATCGACAAAGTTAAAATAGATACCTGTGAAGTATCGACAAAGTTAATGATAGGACATATCTAATTTGTGGAGAAAATAAAACTTCATACCTTATTAAGCTTTGATCACAAATTCGATTTGTGTGGTTGATCAAATGTGACGTCTTGCTTATAAGAGTGTTAGTCAATCATATAGGAGAAATAACATGTAATTTATGCTCATTGATAAAATATTGAATTGAAACCAATTTTGATATACATTATAAGGCAAGTATGATATGATAATTTAAATTACCTTGTGTTAAGATCATGCAATGAATAATAATCCATGTGTGTGTTATGGATGAAGATGATCTTAACATGTATGGATTAAAGATTTTATAATGTTATAATCCATAAGATATTAGTGAATGATATGTATAAATCCATAATATTCACTAATTGCTTTAAGAAGAAATTGAGCATTTAAAATTTTAAAATCTATGTCTTAGTGACAAATATATAATCATGTAAATATTTACTAAGTTTTAAAAGATTTAAAATTTTCATTTCAGTCCTTAAAGCCTTAGTAGTAAAACTTCACTTAAAACAAAATTTCATTTAAGCCCTTTGAAGTTATAATGAATACTTAGATTAATATTTAAAAAATTTCATTTTAAACCTTGGAATTATTAAACATTTCTAAGTAATTTTTGATAAAAACTTCATTAAAATATTTATTCTAAGTCCTTGAAGTTTTGCATAACTCTATATTCACTGTAAAAATATCATTTTAATCCTTAAGTTTCAGTGAATCATTTTAAACTTACAAACTTCAAAAACAATTTATGTTTAAGTCCTTAAAGTTTCCAGTTTATCCATGCAATCCTTAAATATTTGGATCTCTAAAAGATCTCGAAGTTATGGAGTTAATTATATTTATTTAATGGTTGGATTTTTGATGATTCTTGATGATGAGCTATTTAATACTTAGTGAAAAATTGATTTTTCATTGAAGTTTTTCACTAAAGAATAAAGCAGGCTTAGGTTTATGATTGGACCTTAAACAAAACAGACTTAACAAAGTAGATGCATCTATCCAACAGAAAAAAGAACATTTAACTCAGATGGCATCAAGTAGGCATAGCGAGCTAATCAAAACACATGATTCTACACCACCATGGTTAATCAGTGATGGTGTTAGCTTCCTCAGTGGGAACTTTTAACATCTTGATTTGATATTGCAAGTCAGCGATAATAACTTCTTGGTTTTTAATACTTGATTCCAGCACTTTAATCCTTGATTTTGCCTCATCGATCTCCTTAAACAAGTGAGTAGTTATCTCGGATTGACTTACTTGCTTCTTCCCTATGATGAGATCCATCACCTTTTTCCAGTCTGGATCATAAGAATCCATTTTGAAGATGGTAGGAATGGGTGAGAAAGAAAGATTTTGGTTTAAGAGTGACCAAACGAGTATTTATAGATGAAGTTTTCAAGTTTTTGGTTTATGTTTTAGTTTCCAAGAATTTCTTGGTTTGACTAAGCCATGAAAATTCGTTTCATCTTGTAATCTTTTTTTTCAAAAAAAGATTCTTTGGTTTCCCACGAAGTGACATATTTTGAAACTAATATCTAATAGCTCGCTAGGATCTTAGCAAGGCTTGTACTTAGTGACTTGTATCATAGCAAGATCAAGATTCTTAATTTTACTCGATAATAGATAATGCTGAGTTTTGTCTCATCATGTCTTTATCTATTATCGAAAGCTGTAAACTGAATAATAGTCAATTTAGAACATACCTTTTGGTGGTCAGAACTGTAAACTGATGGTACCCCCAAGTTACCAGCCCAGGCCCGCGAAGAAGCCTAGGCCCAGCAAGACGAATAGAGGAAAGCCCAGGTCATTCCGAGGGCGTTAACCTGTTCGAATGGTCCGGACGGTCCCATCAGCCCTACGAACATTTGGCCGACCGGCTGGAAGGACCCATTAGCTCGAGCAGTTAACATCCCAAAGAAGGCGTCCCAAGTGTATCGGACCCATCGTGTCGGTTCCTAATCCGAAAGCATAGGACCCGAAACCCGTTAGGAAGTTGTATAAATACCCCTAGGGGTGAAGTGTAAAAGGGGGGGATTCTACTTGTAATAACATTTGAGGCATACGTGTAATATACTTGGGATTATACTAGAGTAGAGAGGAGATCGGCCACCTTACTAAAGGGACGCGATCAGTGGTGAACCTGACGTGAATCGAACACGAAAAGATGGATGCAGAGCAACCGGAGCGGGAAATTCAGATAGAGGAAAGCCTAGAAAACTTGGCGGCAGAGACACACGGGAATCGGCTATCAACAGTTACTCGTGAAAGCCAAGGTGTAAGCGAACAGGTGCGTTTAGAAGAAAATATCGAAGAGGCACCTTATCACCCTCAGCAGCGTACGTGCGAAAATTCCCGGTTCTTTGAAGAGGCAATACCGGAAGATGGGATGGCTGCAAGTGGGTCGGAGCAAAGCCGATCAAGATCACCAGAACATAGAAATGACCAAGAAGGGTATGGGAGAGCGTTTCCCATATTGCGGGAACCAAGAGAGAGTCAACTCATGTCAATTATCGCGGATTTACAAAATAATCAAAGGCAACTTCAGGAACAAATTGTGTCAATGGCAAATAGAAGCATGCGTGAGAACATCCCCGTACGGCCGTCAATTGGTTATCTGGACCAATTGACACCAACGGACAATGAAGAAGCTTTAGCGCGACATCTTTTAGTGGAAGGATACCCAACGGGGTGGAGAGCCCCAAAAATAACATCATATGATGGTACAACGGATCCTGAAGATCACGTTCACTCGTTTCGTATGGAAATGGAGGATACTACTGGGCGAAGAGACATTTGGTGTCGTATGTTTAGAAGAACTTTGAAGGGAGAAGCAGTGGGTTGGTACAGAAATCTTCCGGTGGGAAGTATCAATTCATTCAAAGACTTGGAAAAATCGTTCAAAATTGCCTTCGGGCATAAAATAAGGCCCAAAGGTTTAAATACAACTTTATTAACAGTGGTACAGGGAGATCGTGAGTCAACACGGGAGTATATGGATCGGTTTGCGATGGCAGTTCAAAAAGTCGTTTGTTCGGAGGAAGGAGTCCTGATGGCGCTAGTTAACGGATTAAGACCAACCAGGTTTTCAGGGGATTTAGTAAGGGATCTCCCATCAACATTTGCAGAAGCTATGGAGAGATCGTATAAAGAATCAAACGTAGAAGATTACCACGAAGCAAAATATAAGCAGATACGTCAAAGACTGAAAGGCCAGTACGATCAAAATGCACAGCAAAAGCAGCCAAGACTGGAAGCCCGACCACAAAACAGGGAGTTGCCAGAAGATAATGTAAGGACCACTTTCCCAAGGGAAAACTTCATCAATGACGGCCCACCAAGGGTCACCCCGTTTCCAAACCAACGGCAGGTATTCTTAGCGCTAAGGGAAGAAAGGGTACTTCCGGAACCGCGACCAATGTGTACGGAAACAGCAATTAACAGAAATCCACACTTGTATTGTGAATATCATGAAGACATAGGACATACAACGGCCGAGTGTTGGATTCTGGCAAAGGAACTAGAAAGAATACAAGAGCGGCAGGGCTCGCTCCCCGTACGTCAAAGGTTACCTTCTCCGCCACCACGACGAACAGCACCAGTGCCTACAGGACATCAAGACCACAGGGACATCAGAACGTCAGGATATCAGAACCGTAGGGAAGATCAGGATGGAAGGAATATCGGGGAAATATTAGCAATATCAGGAGGAGAAGCAGCCAGAGGAGGAACAGGATTCGAAGGAAAAAGATATGCACAGGATCTTAGCCGGACGGATGGAATAATAAAAAAAATCAAAGCAGGGGAGGATATCCGTTTTTCAAATGAGGACTTGACAGGAATCACAGTTCCACATCATGACCCATTGGTCATAACACCTATTGTACAGAGGGAGGACAAGGAAAGGATTAGACTAAACAGAGTGCTAGTGGATACAGGAGCTTCAGTAGATGTGCTATACTGGAGCGCATTTTATCAGTTGGGTTTTTGCAGGGCAGATTTGGGTCCGTGCGGTACACCAATTACTGGGTTCGGCCAAGGAGAAGTCCAAATGCTAGGAACAATAGACATCCCAATAACATTGGGAAGGTTTGCGCAAGAGACAACAATGATAGTGAAATTCTCGGTGGTGCCATTTTCGTCTGGATACAATGCAATATTAGGAAGGATAGCATTACATGCATTTGGGGCAGTAACATCATCTCTGCACCAATGTTTAAAATTTCCATCGGAAGCAGGGATATGCACAGTTAAAGGATCACAGAAGAAAGCAAGAGAATGTTATATAAACTCGACAGGGCAAGTAATGACTGCAGCGGAAGAAAAGAACAAACTCCCACATACTGTCAAGGAGGAACGTCCAAAGTTCAAGTCTGCTTCAGATACGGTAGTAGTAGAATTAAGCGGTGGCAACGTACAAGTGGGTGCCAACCTCCCACAAGAAATCAAGGATGATATCGTAAAACTGCTCAAAGAGAACGAAGATCTGTTCGCCAAAGATGTAACAGAACTCAAAGGGATCGACCGGAGCCTTACGGAACACAGATTAGCAGTAGGAAAGCACGTGCGACCAGTAAGGCAGAAGATGAGGCCGCTAAGAGGAGATAGGAAAGAGGCGGCAGCTGAAGAAGTACAGAAACTGATAGATGCAAATTTCATTCGACCTGTAAAATACCCAGAATGGCTATCAAATGTGGTGATGGTAAAAAAAGCAGATGGAGGATGGAGAATGTGTGTAGATTTTACAAATGTAAATAAGGTTTTCCCTAAAGATTCATACCCACTCCCATCAGTAGACCATTTAGTTGACCAAGCTTCAGGTTGCAAACTACTCAGTTTCATGAATGCACATTCTGGTTATAATCAGATACCTATGGCTAGGGAAGATGAAGAAAAGACATCTTTTATATCAGAAACAGGTACCTTTTGTTTCAGGGTAATGCCTTTCGGATTACGTAATGCAGGAGCAACATTCCAGAGGGCCATGGATCAAATATTTAAGGATCAAATCGGGAGGAACCTTGAAGTGTATGTAGACGATATTCTAGTTTGTTCCAAAACAGTCGCAGAGCATTTACCAGATCTGAGGGAGACTTTTGATAACATCAGAAGAGCAGGTTTACGATTGAAGGCAAAAAAATGTTCTTTCGGGGTTACCGAAGGGCATTTTTTGGGTTTCAAAATAACTCCCCACGGGATAAAAGCCCGTACGGAAAAAGTGGAGGCAATAATGGCAATGACCCCTTCAAAGACAATAAAAGAAGTCCAGAAACTTAACGGAAAGGTAAATGCATTAAGCAGGTTCTTAGCAAGGGGGGCAGACACATTGCAACCTCTTTTCAAGTTAATAAAATCGTCGAGCCCGAAAATAACATGGACAGAAGAATGCGAAGAAGCATTTCAAAAACTTAAAGAGCAATTAAAGAATTTACCAACCTTACAGCCACCGTTCCCAGGGGAACCATTAAAATTATACATAGCCGCATCCGACAATGCTACTAGCACAGTACTAATGACTGAAAGGGATGGTACACAACGGCCAATTTATTATTACTCCCGCACGTTACAGGGAGCAGAGAAGAAGTATCCACAGATTGAGAAATTGGGATTAGCAATAGTAACAACGGCAAGGAGATTAAAACCTTACTTTCAAGCACACACAATAACCATACCAACGGAATTTCCATTATTACAATTGTTACATAAGCCAGATGTATCGGGCAGATTGACAAAATGGGCTGTGGAATTAAGCGAATTTTATGTAAGTATAGTACCAGCAAAAGCAATCAAAGGACAAGCAGTTGCTGATTTCTTGGCGGAATTTACACCAAGTGGGGAAGAGATTGAGGGTTGGTGGATCATCCATGTTGATGGGTCGGCGAGTAATTCTGGATGCGGAGCAGGTATAATAATCCAAACACCTACGAAAGAGAAGATAGAGTATGCAATCAACTTTGGCTTCAAAACAACAAATAATGAAGCAGAGTATGAGGCACTACTAGCAAGGGCACGACTAGGAAAAGCATTAGGAGCCAGAAGGGCAAAATTTCATACGGATTCACGGTTAGTAGCAAACCAAGTCAATGGGGAATTCATGTCAAATGAAGAAGGGATGTGTCGATACACAGAGGCAGCACGCAACACGATGCAGCTTTTCGCAGAATGGGAACTACATCACATAAGCCGCACGGACAATAAAGAAGCGGATATTTTAGCAAGATTGGGCGCGTCTCCAGGTGTGCCAAAAGGGCGATGGGTTCGAGTGGAACAGCAGGAAGTACCATCAATAACAAAAAGTGAAAGAAACAAAATCCTAACACTGGCAGTAAAGGAGGACTGGAGAGTGCCGATAAAAAATTACATTGCAAAGGGAATAGTCCCGACGGATGCGATGGAAAAAAGAAAATTGAAAAACAAGGCGGCCTGGTTTACAATAGTAGGGGACGATCTTTTCCGTAGGGCAGTAGAGGACAGCCTTCCCTTACGGATTTGTGTTACACATGAAGAAGGAAAAGAAATACTAACAAGTGCACACAGAGGAGCATGCGGGCCACATCAGGGGGCAAAAATGTTGGAAAAACAGGTAGTGAGGCAGGGCTACTATTGGCCACAGATAAGTAAAGATTCTGAAGAACTAGTAAGAAGTTGCAATGAGTGCTAAAGACACGCAAATATCCAGAGAAGGCCGTCCAGTATAATGAATCCAGTTGCCACACCAGTACCATTTGCCCGATGGGGTTTAGACATAGTCGGCCCATTTCCAGTAGCGTCAAGAGGTCGGAAATTCTTATTCGTTGCGGTTGACTACTTCACCAAATGGGCTGAGGCTGAACCAACAAGCACAATATCGGAACATAATGTCATCCAGTTCATTTTTAGAAACATAATCTGCAGGTTCGGGGTTCCATTGCAAATAATAACAGACAATGGAACACAATTTACGGGGAAAAAAGCGAAGAAATTTTGTGAGGATAGCGGTATAAAGATGAGCTTTGCCCCAGTATATCATCCACAAGCAAACGGACAAGTCGAAGTCACAAACAGGACAATAACATCTATACTCAAAAGAAAAGTAGGTGATAATCCGGGAACATGGGCAGATTTAATACCAGAAACAATGTGGGCATACAGAACAACCGTGCGTACCCCGACAGGACATCCACCATTTACCTTAGCATTTGGAATGGACGCAGTGGCCCCGGCGGAAGTGGTGTGGCCAACAGCAAGGATAACAAATTTTAATCCGGAAGATAATAATCTGGCCATCTTACTAGCCAGAGAAAGGTGTGAAGAATTAAGAGAAGTGACGGCAATAAGAGATCTGACCTACAAAAGGAGGACGGCAAGATACCATAACCAAAAAGTGAATGAAAAGAAAATAAACTTAGGAGACTTGGTATTAAGGAACGGAAGAATCACCGGACTGGACCAAACTAAAGGAAAATTATCTCCAAAATGGGAGGGACCGTATGTAGTCGTGGAGGAAGTCCGTCCGGGAATCTACAAATTAGCATTCGAGGACAGACAGAAAATAGAGAGAACATGGCACTCTGACAATTTATCCAAGTATTTTCAATAGAAGTGATTGTATGTAAGAACAAAGGTTAAAAAAAAAAAAAGTAACAAATTATTGTACAAAAAAACCCCGACAAAGCCTCAGGGCAATAAAATCGTAAGGAATATTAATAAAAGATAAGCATTTTGGAACAATTATAAATGTTTGCAGGGAAACAAAGACGAAGAAAGCAAAAGTACGGGATAAAAATTCAAGTTACAAAAAGGTATGTTTTAATTGTTCCTTTTTCAAAAAACTCTCTTAAACTACTGGTTCTCTTGACCCGACAACTCGGAGAGAGTCTTGGGCCAGGACGGATGTTCCGTAGGGATCCCGGTCACCTTCCACTGTTCCCATATTGGTGGATTAATAGGAACAACGGTGGACTCATACTCAGGACTACGAAGGTTCACCATATCTCGCCCGTGAACCATGCCTTCAACAAAATTCTTGAAGCAAACACGCTTATTCCGCTCGGTCAAATTCTTGGCTTGTTCAGTAAATTTCACCTTGGCTCGTACAATGTTTTCTTCCATGGACGCAACCTGGGCAGCCTTTTCGTCCCTCTCGGTCCGAAGGGACTCAACCTCGGTGTCCTTCAGGGAAAGTGCCTGGGTCAAGCGAGTAACCTCGGCCAAAGCATCATTAAGCTCGCGCGTCTGTTGTATCCCCCTTTGTTGTCGATGACGCTCCATAGCCACGGATTGAAGAACCCGGATGTAGCACGCCTCATTAATATCATCGAGAGCAGTATTTTCCAGGGTTGCCCAGTCGGCCTCCTTCTTGACCGTGGAATCCAATCGGCCGAGCGCTTGTTCATAGATCCCAGCAATCCGAGGGGCTTGCATATGCTCAGTCACAATCAGACGGTCCCCAAAGCTTTGGTTGTTTCCATCATCAGAAAAGTTAATGTACTTGGTGTAGTCATCAGAGAGAGCGTTGGAAGAGTCAGCAGCATTGTCAACTACTTCCGTACGGGCTCTTTTACCGCTCCGCTGTGATCCGGACCCTGCAAACAAGCCCGACAAACCTTCTCCGTCAGGTTCGCCTGAAAAAAGGAAAAATTAACAGTCAAATGTAAATTACCAAAGGGGACGAGATGCGGGTGAACAGATTTCCAAGTCCCGGCCATCAAACTAGAATAATCAATAGGATTCGAACGGACAGATAGTAGGCGGGAATACACATAGTGCTCTTCCGAAGAAAGATCCCCTACGGAAAGGTTCCCAGCTTCGAAGGAAGAGGTGTCTACCAACTTGGAAGGAACCCCAGACAATCCCACGGAATGGCTTTTTACAAAAAAATAGCGGCTCTTCCACCGATGCGAGCGATCAGGATAAGAAACAAGGAGTTTATGCCTTATCTTAGAAGAAACCAAAAGCCGTGCGGAATTGGGACGAGAGATAGAAAAAAACAGACGGAAAACACGTTCGAAGGGCTTCAGATCTAGTTCGTAACACAAATGTTCGAACGAAAGGACACGGTCCAGACTAGAAGGAGAAAGTTGGGAAATAGCAACACCAGTATACGAAAGAAAAGACAAGAGGAAGGGGGAGGCGGGAAGCCGAAGCCCTAGGTCCTCAAAACCCGAATAGAGGGCAGTATAGCCATCAGGAGGTGAAGAGGCAGAAGCATCATTGGGGACTTCCAGATGAGCTATCGCCACAGAAGGAGCGATCACCTGGAAATGACGACGGGCTTGCCGCCTACTAAGTATGGAGGGAGGATCTTCAGAGGAGTTTAGAGAGTTACTGTGGAAATCAGGGATACCGTCTAAGAATTTATCAAGATCGGCCATGGGAGAGGCTGCGGCGATTAGCGGAAGAGAAACCCTACTGAAAAAAAAAGAAAGAGAAGTGAAGAAGAATGAAGGAGAAAGAGGCTATATATAGAAGACTTTTTGGCGGGAAATTCAATTTTTCATACCCGAAGGACGGATAGACCGTACGGAAGAGTAGGCGCATTTTCTTAGAAACATAAGCTCGGACATCAAAAGGAGGGTCGAAGTTGCCGTACGGAAGATACCTGGAAAGAAACTGTTGAAGAAATTTTTTTTTTAGGAAACCAAAAATCCTAAAGGTTAATTCATACCCAGGGACTGAATCGACCGAGTAGTATAGAAGGCCAAATCGATTGTTCAAGGAGAGGGCAGAAGGACCGTAGGGAGGATGCCTGAAGAAAGGTAACCACAACAAAAAAAGAAGGGAATTTCACCAGGGTAACAACATGACCCTAAAGAAAAAAAAGCAGGAATACCTGCCCGTGGGGAAAACAGTTGTAGAGAACGTGGTAGTCAAAATGCCGAGGGAAGTTAAGATCATAGTAGAGAGTTGGAAGTTGCCAAGTGCCTAATCAACAAGTAGTTACATTTAATAAACACGAACAAAGAAGCCATTCATACGAAAAGGAAATTTGCTAAAAATGAAAATTACATCAGTACGTAAGAGAGGCACAAATGAGTTTGTAGAAGTCATAAGAACTGCAGGGAACAAAAGAAACATACAAAACAGAACACAAAACACACAAATTAAAGAAACCCATCAGGGTGGGCCTCGTGATAAAAAGTAACGAAGATCGCCTGGAGGAGGTCCCGAGCGACCGGCGCGTGGCCCACGTCCCCGACGACGACGACGAGGGGCAGGGGCAATGGAGCGTTCAGTCGACAAATGCTCAGTAGAGGCAGGCACAGGAACCCCAGGGGAGGGGGGAGGAGCAGAAGCCACGCCGAAGACAGCAGCAGGAACAGAAGGACCGAATGAAGCAACAGATCGACGGTTGCGGGAAACAGTTGCCACAGCCGGAACAACAACACCAGTACCATTGCTGACTTGCTGAAGAGCACGAACGCGGTGTGAAACTTCTGAGACCAGTTGAGACAAGCGAGGATTACCTACAGCAAAATCTTCAATATCGCAAAGGTGCTGAAGAAGATCATATGGCCAAACACCTCGCTGACGTGCCAACTCATATCCCAGTTCCTGCAACAAATCATCAAGAGAAGACATGGTGAATAAGAAAATGAATCAAATAAAGGAAAGCAACCTATTTATAGGAAGAGGGGGGGGAGTACTGATGGTACTCCCAAGTTACCAGCCCAGGCCCGCGAAGAAGCCTAGGCCCAGCAAGACAAATAGAGGAAAGCCCAGGTCATTCCGAGGGCGTTAACCTGTTCGAATGGTCCGGACGGTCCCATCAGCCCTACGAACATTTGGCCGACCGGCTGGAAGGACCCATTAGCTCGAGCAGTTAACATCCCAAAGAAGGCGTCCCAAGTGTATCGGACCCATCATGTCGGTTCCTAATCCGAAAGCATAGGACCCGGAACCCGTTAGGAAGTTGTATAAATACCCCTAGGGGTGAAGTGTAAAAGGGGGGATTCTACTTGTAATAACATTTGAGGCATACGTGTAATATACTTGGGATTATACTAGAGTAGAGAGGAGATCGGCCACCTTACTAAAGGGACGCGATCAATTTTTCATTGAAGTTTTTCACTAAAGAATAAAGCAGGCTTAGGTCTATGATTGGACCTTAAACAAAACAGACTTAACAAAGTAGATGCATCTATCCAACAGAAAAAAGAACATTTAACTCAGATGGCATCAAGTAGGCATAGCGAGCTAATCAAAACACATGATTCTACACCACCATGCATGGTTAATCAGTGATGGTGTTAGCTTCCTCAGTGGGAACTTTTAACATCTTGATTTGATATTGCAAGTCAGCGATAATAACTTCTTGGTTTTTAATACTTGATTCCAGCACTTTAATCCTTGATTTTGCCTCATCGATCTCCTTAAACAAGTGAGTAGTTATCTCGGATTGACTTACTTGCTTCTTCCCTATGATGAGATCCATCACCTTTTTCCAGTCTGGATCATAAGAATCCATTTTGAAGATGGTAGGAATGGGTGAGAAAGGAAGATTTTGGTTTAAGAGTGACCAAACGAGTATTTATAGATGAAGTTTTCAAGTTTTTGGTTTATGTTTTAGTTTCCAAGAATTTCTTGGTTTAACTAAGCCATGAAAATTCGTTTCATCTTGTAATCTTTTTTTTCAAAAAAAGATTCTTTGGTTTCCCACGAAGTGACATATTTTGAAACTAATATCTAATAGCTCGCTAGGATCTTAGCAAGGCTTGTACTTAGTGACTTGTATCATAGCAAGATCAAGATTCTTAATTTTACTCGATAATAGATAATGCTGAGTTTTGTCTCATCATGTCTTTATCTATTATCGAAAGCTGTAAACTGAATAATAGTCAATTTAGAACATACCTTTTGGTGGTCTCAAGACACCTTTTGGCAGATTCTGTCTCTGTTGCAAGTGCTCCAATGTCGAGGATGTGGTTGCCGAAGTCTTGCAAGTGTTGTAGCTCGGCTTGCGTTGTGTTAAGTCTTGCAGATTTCTCAGATCTTTCTCCGGGTTTTGCGAAAGTTGTGTATAGTAATTTGAAGATCGCGTGTTTGGCTTGCGGGAAATGTAGGCGGAGAATCTGATACCATGATAGAAACGCTTAACCGTCGTTGAGAGCTCGACGGAAACGAATCAACTCCGGCGAGCAATGTCAAGAAGACGTTTAGAGTGAATTGTGAAAACTTGAATGAATTTAGAATTAGTATCATAGGTTTATTTATACAAGTATTTGTAACTAACTACTATTGATTATTAGTAACTAATTATTACTAATTGATTAACTAACACAATTAACTAGTCTACATTTAGTTAGCTAGTCTAACACTTCGTTACAAAAAAAAGGTTGGGGATCCATTTATTAAGAATGATAGAGATGTGGTTGTGATACACATCATGACTTTCGAAAGGCTCCTACAGAAGCAGAGTCAAAGTATTTTGTTGAGACTCAAACCAACCTGCTAAATCGTCGATAGGGTCAGGCAAATCGTCGAATTTGGTAAAATGTCGTCCGAGTGTAAATTATTTGAATTTTCGAGTGTGAACATATAAGAGTTAATGCTTGAGTCAATCCAATGGCCCCATATTGGAAATTTGATCACTAACCAACATACATTAAAACAAGGGGAAAAAACAAAAAAATTAAATCAATGGAAAAAATAAATGTAAAATTAAACTGAAATAATATGAGATATAAAACAATTTTAGGGTTAGTTCAAAAACGATTATTGACAGATTCGTCTCAATTTTTTCCCACTATCTTACACTAATCTCAAGATAAATTTCATTGACAGATAAATTTCCATGAAGTTTTTTTCGGGAAACATAACATCATAAGTAAAATTGCAAGAATTACCCTAGATAGTTTTTAAACTAAAAGAGATGCCATTAACCTAATTATTGGAGGGTCCTTTAGAATAATTATCATGAACCATAAATCCATGATCCCTCCATGTGATAACATGATGAAAACGTCAACAGTCCCGTCCCAAAATGGGTACGTGATGATGATCTCATCTGACAGCAAGTACCAACTAACAACACTTTTAAGATACGAACTCTTAGATCTAACTTTTGTCGGTGTTTTTTAACGTCGGAAGTTAGTTTGCGTCAGACCAAAGTTACCCCTGTCCTCTAAATAATGCAAATATTAACGAATTTACCATTATTTCGACTGTCGGCGGGGTCCCACACGATAATAACTTCGATTCTCCTTCCTCCCATGCTGTTTCAGTGTCCGTTAACTTATATTTCAGTGGTCTTGATCGTCACCTCAGAACAAACTGTCGCGTGATGGGGGCAAGTCCGATCAAAGGTGGCGCCAAGGCGGCGAAATCCAAAGGTTGGAGGACTATTCCGATAACTCTGATGTTCGTCGTTCTGTGTGGATTTTCCTTCTTTCTCGGTGGAAATTTCTGCCATGAGCAGAATAAACTTTTAGAAAGAGCTAAGTCCTTTGTGGTTCTTCCATATGAAATCATGGATATCTCTATCGCCACCAAAACCAGTACTACTTCCTCATCTTCATCATCATCGGCAGCAGCCGTCGTCGTCATCCCAGAATGTCCCCGAACTTTTCAGGATTTCACCCCTTGCACAAATCCCAAGGTGGAATAATATATACTTGGTTTAGAATTTACTGTAATATGACACTCACCGGAGTCGGATGTTATTGTGCAGAGGTGGTGGAAGCTCAATAGGTACAGATTGAGCCATATGGAACGACACTGTCCACCGATATTCGAACGGAAACAATGTCGGATTCCGGCGCCTGAAGGTTATAAAAGTCCGATCAAATGGCCCAAAAGCAGAAACGAATGTTGGTATAGGTAAGAAGTGAAATGATCGATTATTCTTCAATTCCGACGAGTTTTTATTTTTATTTTTTATGTTGGAAACGTTAATTGATGTTTATGATCGTGTTCCAGAAATGTACCGTATGATTGGATCAACACCAAGAAGTCCAATCAGCATTGGCTGGAGAAAGAAGGGGAGAAATTTCTTTTCCCTGGCGGTGGAACCATGTTTCCCGACGGTGTCGGTGCTTATGTAGATTTGATGGTGAAGATGATTCCGGACATGAAAGATGGCACTGTCCGTACTGCCATCGACACTGGATGTGGGGTATGTTATGCTATATACCATCGGTAGAAAATATCCAGCACCGGCGTCATGATTAGACACTCAGACAGTCTACTGTTTCAGGTTGCGAGTTGGGGAGGTGATCTGCTTGATCGTGGAATTCTAACGATGTCACTTGCACCGAGAGATAATCACGAAGCGCAAGTTCAATTTGCCCTGGAGCGTGGAATTCCGGCGATGCTTGGAATTATATCGACTCAACGTCTTCCATTCCCGTCGAATTCCTTCGACATGGCTCACTGCTCCCGATGCCTCATCCCATGGACCGAATTTGGTGGAGTGTACCTTCTGGAGATACACCGAATACTCCGACCGGGTGGGTTTTGGGTACTCTCCGGCCCACCGGTGAATTACGAAAACAGATGGCGAGGATGGAACACGACTGTCGAAGCTCAGAAATCAAATTACAACCGTCTTAAAACATTACTTACCAACATGTGCTTCAAATTGTACAGCAAGAAAGATGACATCGCCGTTTGGCAGAAGTCGTCGGATAACAATTGCTACGATCAGCAACTGACCGCACTTGATCACTACCCACCGAAATGTGATGACAGCACCGACGCCGATTCAGCTTGGTATACTCCGATGAGAACCTGCATTTCCATCCCCAACCCCAATCTGAAGAACTTGGCTCTTGGATCTATCCCTAAATGGCCTAACCGTTTGCTCGCCACACCAGGACGTGGGCTCCACACCGGCGGCGGTTTCAAGACTGATACTATAAAATGGAAGGCAATAGCGAAGTATTACAAGACACTATTGCCGGCGTTGGGAACGGACAAAATCCGAAATGTTATGGACATGAACACTGTGTACGGAGGTCTTGCCGCCGCGTTGATCGACGATCCGATTTGGGTGATGAACGTCGTGTCCTCTTACACCGGTGATTCTCTCGGTGCCGTCTTTGACCGTGGTTTGATTGGCACTTCTCACGACTGGTACGTATAGTATTTTAATTACAAATATTACATAATAATACATGGGTAGGGTTTAGGGTAGTACCCGATATCTGACCCGAACCTGAAGTCATTTGGTAGGTTAGTTGAGTAGTATGAGTAAACCTGTAAATGGTATACTGAAAATCTGGATTCGGATAAAGTCTAACCCTATGAGTGAATGATTCCACCCGACCCAAACCCAAAACTTTGGGTATACCCAATATTTGACCACATTGGGTAGGGTATGAGTGATTTTCACACGACCCACACTTTTGCCCAATCAAATCGGCCAACCCTAATCTGTGAATTGAGGTGTGTTTTGCCCGAAATTTACGAGACGGGTCCATTTTTTGATAACAGAAGATAATTTTTTACAAGTAGAAAAATTTAGTTAAATTAATCTCTCTGTGTCACAATGATTGATTGATTGTGCAGGTGCGAGGCATTTTCCACTTATCCTAGAACCTATGATCTCTTGCATCTGAACGAGTTGTTCATGGCAGAGAGCCACAGATGCGAGAAGAGATATGTGATGTTAGAGATGGACAGGATATTGCGGCCCAATGGATATGTGATAATTCGAGAGGTCGAGCCGTTCGTCGATGATGCGTCGAAAATTGCCAAGGAGTTGAAGTGGAGTTGTCACAAATACAAGTCCCAATCCAAAGATGAGAAGGAGAAGGTGTTGGTTTGTCAAAAAATGCTCAGCCATTGATGGAAAGAAAGGAAGAAGATCACATAAGAATTAAGATCATATATTTAAACCGTTAATTAAGTTGACAAAGTACATTACTCAACGGTCAACGGTCAATAATGTTATTATTAATTTATAATTTCTTAAAATTGTAAGATTACTTACTTATTAGTTATTAAAACATTTACAAGTTTTTAATTTGCATTATATTAAGAATGATTAAATTATAGGTGATTTTCGTTAACGTGTTCTTTCTGTTCGCGAGGTGCATCGTACCGTGAACCTGAATCAGTTCGACAAGTTTTGAGAAAATAAAGGTCAGTTTATGTAATGTACCCATAGATTTGAATCTCTGTATAATATAACAATGTACTAATAATTTTAAATCCCTAATTTCACCCTTCCTCCCTACTTACATTCCAGCTTCCCCCCATTTTTCTTACTCGATTTTGTCCTATTCTCCTCCTCCACGTGTTCATCGTCGGACGGTAACCATCGATCAAGATCATTCCGAGCAGTTGGGCATCAGTTTTCCAGACTTCTTCATTCGGTTATCTTCATTCTATTTTTCATGTTATTGGTTTTTATTTCTTCATTCCATCTCCTGAATTTTATTTCTCCTAGTATCATTCCATTTTTTTTTTATGTTCTCAGATTTCATATTTTCGTGGATGTTTTATTAAATATAAATTTCATGTTTTATCTTCATTAAATTTCATGAATTATGATGCTTTATTAAACAGAGATTAGGATGCTTCACTTTTTTAAATAACTATTAGTAATTTAGTATTTAGTTGTAATTTGACAAGTTTAGTTTCTCAATATTTTATCCGAATCGTTTAGTTTCCCCCCAAAAAAAATCGCCTCCGTCAAGGGTATAAAAATTTGACCGGAAAGCTAAATCCTGGCTCCGCCCTTGATTTCAGCTAATCTCATTTGGTTCCTTTCAGTTTTGTTCACCTCCTACCGATTTGTAATGCGGAAGGTGTAGAGATTACACCCCCTTTCCTCCCTTTGTTAAATTACGGTGTTTTGATGGGGGGTTTCCGAGCGAATCTTGTTAGAGGAGGGATTGAACATTTTTGGAATCTGACTAATGATTAATTTGTTTTTTTTTGTATGTTCAAAATTAGTTTTTGGACTTCGTCTATAAGAGATGTTACTGCCGTAAGGGATAGAGATTCGGAGGTTTGAGTGTGTGATCTTTAAATGGTTTAAGAGGGTTTTCTACGTATGTTTAGATGGTTTTATATTAGTTGCATTATTCATGTTGTAGGATTTATTTTTGCTTTTGACTTTTTTGTTAATATATTGCTTGCTGACAGATAGATGCATGATTGATCTATTATGGATAGGTTCTCAGATCGACAGAAGGCTGCACTGAAAATACAAAACCTAATAAGCGGCGGTAAAAGAGAGGAAGAAAAGTATCCAGAGAAGGGATGCAACGGAGTGGGAGGACGAATTTGGGAAGGCCAACAGGGACCGATGGCTCCGATTACAACTACAGAATGGTCGTCGATTCCAGTAACTAAATCCTCTCTTTTCAATTTTTTTGTACAGATCATTTTTCCCTCAATTCAATGTTAATTTTCATCAACGCCGTCAAAGAAAATTGTTTTTCTTTTAATGTTTGCGATTTTGAAGGATACACTAAAGTTGCGAAAGGGAAATCTCGTCTCCGGTTGCTGATTGCAGCTCAGGTTCACCAGCCAAATCCTTTCGTCTGTTAAAAATCCCTAGAACAGGATCCAATCCAATCCGATTCGATTGATTTTTTTTTGTAGGCCATTTGCCATGTGATCGGCACGTTACTAACGATTCTCTCTGGATGGAGGGAGAAGAAGAGTATAGACATGATCGCAATTTTGTGGATCGTCATCAGATTCTTCTCTATAATAATCGGAGAATTAGGTAGGAGGCGTAGTATTGTGACTTTACTGAGACTCTACAACACTTCATCTGCAATGGCAACTGCTCTTTCGATTGGTTGTGTTATTCGTATGAACTTCTTCCATCAGGTAGTTATCAAACAACTCAATTGTTCGTATAAACCCTTTTGCAATTCCAATTCCATCACTTTTTTGTATAGGTAATCGAAACTTGGGATATCTCATTGGTGGAAAACAACGAGATTGTTGAAGTCTGCCGTGTATTTTTTGGTTAGTAGAATTCAGACATTCTTTTCATCTGTTGAATTGGTGTCTTTGTTAACTTATATTCTGTTTTTGCTAGGTTTTCTATTGCAATTGGTTATCATCTTCACCACTGTTGGTCTTGTCCAGAACATGTCGCTGAAGAGATAGTTCTTGATTGATATCATATATTAATTGATTTTGTGTATCTTTCACTCAAATAAGATTTTCAGGATTCCTAGAGTGGCGGAGCCAGGACCCCAACGCAGCTGGGGCTGCAATTTATTCGTCGATCGCGAATTTTTTTTTAGACATTTTAAAACGATTTTTTTTCAATCTAAAAGATCCATACATGATACATTCAAACTATTTAGTTACATTTAAATATCTAAATTATAATAGCTAGTAATGTCCTTTTCTTTTGCTCAATGATTGTTTAGATCGATCCATTTGTTCATAAAATCAAATAACTATACAAGAATCAAACAAAAACAAGAAAACAAGTATAAATACATAATAATTAAACCACTAACCTTTGGGATTCAAAGAGATTTGGAAGAGAAAGCTATTGAGCATTCAGGTGATAAAAAATGATTCTAATGTTTATTCACAAACCCTTTTCTTTTACAATAATTTAAAAATCACACAACTTTTTTAATTGTTTTTTTCTTATAACGGAGGACATCTCTCCACAAATGTAGAGCTGTCAACTTCCGGATAATATACCAGAGTCACATAATAGATCGCCACTAGTACTGCATTCCATACATTTGTTCGATTTTCTCCTAATCTTCAACATTCTTCTCGAGCATGGTGAATCATTGTACTTGAAATAAATGTTATTAAGATCCTTGCTTTTGACAAATCGGCTTTTCATCCAACTCTTGAAATCAATTGTTACAATATGATCAACTACAACTGTCACACATCTGAACATGATTTATGATACTTCAGTTTTCTATCGATTTTAGAAGGTCATTTTCTGATTTTTTACAAATCTTCATTTAAAAGATATCAACATCGAATGACGTCCAAACAGACATGTCTTCCACTTAAAGGTTTTAGGCGTAACTTATGTTTAAAGACTCGATGGTTCACGAGATTATGCAGGTGCTACAAAGTATGTGTTAAATGATGTGGCAAATGTTCAAAAGATCTGCTTATGAAGTTAATAGAATGAAATATGTTATTACAATTTAATAGGGTGGGCGTGGGTCGGATTAAACCCGAACATGTCAAACCTGAACCTGAACTCGAACAAACCCGACATTCGAATTAGATTCGGGTTTTATAATTTTAGATGTTCACATGTTTTGATTTCAAAACTCAAGTTCGGGTTCGGGTCAGGACATATTAAGGAATAGAATTAACTATTAATTCTAGATTAACTTTTAAATTAATTATAGTTTGTAATTAGTTATTTGGGTACTCTGTCACAATCGACAGAGCACCATATTTACAATAGTGGGTTGTTACTCTTCAATACTATAAGAAGCTAACAACCCCATTGTATTGAAAGAGGTTGAATACACTACATAATTCAAATCCCAAATATGGTATCAGAGCCGTTTTCAGGGTGGGCGGATTGTTAAACAGAAAATATAACTTGGGGTATTACAACACTTCTTGGAGATCCATGTCAATCGTGAAATCAACGGATCGACAGTACTGCCTTAAAGAAATAAATTGGAAAAGGTAGAACTTTCTAATCTAAAAGCCTACCAATACTCCTATGGAACCAAGTGCAGATCTTTACTTAGACGATGACTTGTTCGACGATCCAACAAAATTTCGGCAGGTTGTGGGATCTCTTTAATACTTCATAACCATTCGTTCCGACTTGGTATACTCTGTCTCACAGTTTATGCAAGCCCCAAATAGGATAAACCCGAGTCAAACTCAACCCATGCCCATTCTTACAATTTACAAGTTACAACATTTACATGAAATTAATTTGCATAATATTAAGAATTATTAATTTGAATTTTTACACATAAATGACATGCCCATTTGTCAGAGGGTCAGAGCCCATTAGCCCAGTCCTGATTAAAATGACATTGAATTTATTTGAGCGGAGTGTCTGAGACGAGATGGTAGGGCCCATGATAACCACCCCCATTCCGCCCAATCTAGATCGACCCAATGGCACTCTCCTAATCGTAAATAAAAGATGGTTTTCATTAACGTGTTCTTTCTGTTCGTGAGGAGCATCATACCGTGAACCTGAATTGGTTCGGGTTGGGTGAAATATCGGTGGGAATTGGATGTTGGAAGGTTCATAAAAATAAGGATTGGAACGGCTGACGAAGTAGGAACCGGTGGAGGGCTCAGAACCGTAGATGGTGCATCTGACGGATGATTGAATTGTTTTTTTTTTTAGTTTTTGGGCTTCGTCTATAAGAGATGTTGCTGTCGTAAAGATTAGAGATTCGGAGGTGTCTTTTCTTTGCCTGCAGAAGAGGGCGAGGAATTCCTGCTACGAGAGGTGATCGGCGATTCCTCTTCTCTTTTTTCCTCCCTTGATCTTCTTCGGATTTTGAGTTTTTTCTTTTCTTTGTCAAATCGGTCGAGTTTAGGTTAGGTTTGGATGGGAATTCGTTGGATTATTTATTTATTTATTGTTGCGCGGTTTTTAAATTTTCGATTCTTGTTTGGATCTGTTATTTCTCGAGTTTGTTTTCTTAATTTCTAGGTTTTTCTTTTCCGTGATGCGTCGAATTAAGTTTTCTACGTATGCTTAGATGGTTTGCGATTTCTAGAGAATACTTCTAGGTTAGCTAAATAGGAGATTTGTTTGCCTACAAACACGATTGTTTCTGAATATGAATTTGCGGTACTCTTCATCATTCATTCGTCTGTTGGTTTGATTTTTTTTAATCGGTTTTATGCTTATTTCCTATGTTTGTGTTCTAACTTTCTAATAGGCAATTTATTTTTTGAAATTGATGTACGTTCCCCTTGTTCATGTCTTCATGGTTGATATTTCAATCTATTATTATAGATGATAGTTTATTTCATGATTATTAAGATTCGTGAATACCTTGTATTGGTCAGAAGTTTAAAATCTGCAAATCTTTATGGACTATTTTGGAAATTCATTTTCTGATATTATTTCCATTATTCATTTGGTAGGATTGATTTTTTGCTTTTGATTATTTTATTAATATGTTGCTTGCTGACAGATAGATGCATGATCGATCTATTATGGATAGGTGTTGTTTGAGGCAATTCATTATTTTATTAATAATCCTAATCTTCTAAAATTTATTCTTCTTCTGTCAACTGCAGTTACATTTCTTTATTGTATGCTTAAATCTTGGATCCGAGATATGGAGCAAGCCCATCTTTGGTCAAGTTGCTTTAGGATATCCATCTTATCGTTCCTGGAGCTACCCAATCGGAAGTTCCTTGCCAGTCGAGGTTTTCTTACTATTTCTTTTGTGAACTCCACATAGTGATCATAGTGGCAGTGCTCAGTTGTGTCAACTTGAGATTGCGTGCGAAGTATGTTGCATTCTTTTTTGAAGTTGTTGGATATATGATGCACCCTCTATAAGTGACCAAGCTTCAGAAAGCTGATTATGTGTGATATAATGTATTTTCTTTATTCTTTTATTCTTTTGTAATTTCTAGGAAACTTGACATTTATAACCAAGTTATCTTTTGCCAAATGCCCTTTTTATTGCTGATCTAGAAACATGGCACTTGTTCTTTTGCAGGATACAAATTTGCAAACAAACCTGTCGTTTCCTTTCTTTCTAGTTTGCCAACTAAGGCCCTATATTGCATGCAGACTTAGGTGTGCTCACCTCTTCTTCCTTGTTTTTTCAAAACAAAAACTGGATTACCTTAAAGAGGATATTTGAAGTGATTTTAGTTCCAATCGATCTTTTCTGAGTGGGATGATATCAAAAGCAGAACTTTTCACAACATTCTTCTTTATTTAGAAGTTTTACTGTCAGGATATGTTCTGGTGATTTTTTTACACTTTCATGTTGGATATGTTGGCAGAGCTGTGTTTCAAAAGCTGAGGCAGAGTAAAGAATCAAATCTCGTACAACTGTACCGATCAAGTTGATTTCAGTTTCTTACTTGTTTGGTTGGGAACCTGTAATATACATTTCATGAAACCAACTTTCTGGTGGAATTTCATAAAAAAATTCCGGTGAAGTATCTATATTACTTTTACTATTTTACTCTGTAAAATAACTACATCAAACAAACAAGGAGCTAGTTATCTGGAATTAAAAATGGACCGGTGAGCATTTTTCATCATATAGAAAAGTCATAACAACTTTATTAATTCTTCATCATTTTTTATCTTTTTTAACTCTCAACCATTTAATACAGTTACAAACTCATCAAAGAAGTTGGTGATGGAACATTTGGTAGTGTATGGAGGGCTATAAACAAGCAGTCTGGTGAAATTGTATGTTTTCATTGAAATGCTCTTCTTAGGTAAAGTTGTTTTTTGGGATTTTCTATCTTATCACATATATTTTTGTAGGTTGCAATTAAAAAAATGAAGAGAAAATACTATTCTTGGGAAGAGTGCATGAATCTTCGGGAAGTCAAGGTTAGTTAATTATATATTTTTTATTGCCTGAATTTTGAAGTATTTATTTAGTATTTCTAATGGTTCCAATGACTCTTGGCAGTCTCTTCGAAGGATGAACCATGCTAATATTGTGAAGCTGAAGGAAGTTATTAGAGAGAATGACATTTTGTACTTCATTTTTGAGTACATGGTATATTTTAATTTTTAAATGTGTTAAATCGAAAACTTGATTTTCATGGCATCAAGTTAAACTATCGAGTATCTCTCCTTACAGGATCACAGCCTCTACCAGCTTATGAAAAATCGAAGCAAGGTGTTTTCTGACACAGAAGTACGGAACTGGTGTTTCCAGATATTTCAGGGTCTTGCATATATGCATCAGCGTGGTTATTTTCACCGTGATATGAAACCTGGTTCGTAATATTTCCATTTAATTGATTTTTTTTTTGAATCGATTTAGATTTATTTATTTGATATTTCACTATTTTTTCATTCGGTAATATTTTTTTCCGAAAAACCACTGGAGTTTTTTTATTTCTTTTTTCTAAAGGAAGTTGTTTGTTATCTTTACATGCTAAGTGTTGTCATTTAAAACACACGCAGAAAATATTTTGGTGACAAAGGGCGTTATCAAGGTTGCAGATTTTGGCCTTGCTCGAGAAATTTCGTCATGTCCACCTTTTACTGATTATGTGTCTACTCGTTGGTGAGAATGGTCATTCATTACTTCTTCTTCAGTGTAAGATTTCTTTCTGCAGTAGTAATATCTGGCATTGTAGGTATCGAGCACCCGAAGTACTCCTCCAGTCATCTCTGTATGATTCAGCAGTTGGTGAGTGAATAATTATCTAAACATACATTTAATATAATCATTAATTGATGACATTATTTGTGTTACTTGCTTACAATAATTTAAAATGGCTTCAGATATGTGGGCTATGGGTGCCATCATGGCTGAGTTGCTTACTCTGCAACCTCTTTTTCCTGGCTCAAGGTGCAGTATGAACATATGTTTCATTCAGTATATTGATTTTTTTTCCCGATTTCTGAATGTATTGGTCATTCCTGAATGACAATTTCTCTTCGTAGTTTTTTTGCATAGTTTATACTTTATAACCCCAAAACTTCCTTCCGATGAATGTTTTTGTAATTAATTTTTTTTCTACAATGACGGAATGACAAGCTTGTATCAAAGATTAGTTTGGTTTCTTACTAGCCGTGCTTTTTATACAGTGAACCAGATGAGATTCACAAGATATGTAGTGTCATAGGAAGTCCTGATGAGAAATCATGGAGTGAGGGACTGCTGCTGGCCAATACAATGAAATTTGAATTTCCACAGGTTAGTCATTTAAATTTTGAGTCATCAGGTATACAGGTTATTACTTTAAACTTTGTGGAAAATTTTATGATATTTTTTAACATGTATTCTGTAAATATGTCATATTTTTATTTTATGATTTGTATTTTATATATTTGCCTATGTTGAAGTTGAAATTGTTTTCTCCTTTAATTGGCAGTTAACTAAGGTTCCTCTTTCTTCTTTAATTCCTTCCGTGAGTGAAGATGCTATAGATCTTATTTCCGTAAGTGAATTGTATCTTAGTCTTTATATGTTTTCTACTCTAGTTTGTATTTTTTTATTATAACATTTATTACGAATTAGTATGGTTTTTTAACAATAAATTTTGAAACTTCAGTCACTTTGTTCCTGGGATCCCAGAAAGAGACCTACAGCATCTGAGACCCTTCAACATCCTTTTTTCAAAGTGATACAATTCATTCCATAATTTTTATTTACAAGAAGCTACATGTTTTTCTTTAGCGGATTTTAATAACTATTTCTGCTTCTTGAATGTACAGCCCTGCTATTACATTCCACCATCTCTTCGTGCAAGGCAATCTATAGTTTCGAAAACTCCACCATCTAGTATGTTTGTTATCTTATTTTGTCATATGATGTACAAATTTAATATCGGTTCTTGGCATATTATTTCCATCTTTGTGAGACTTGAGTCTTATTTTTATAGGTGCAATCAAAGGTTCTCTTGAGCTGAAGAATTCTCGAAGATATTCGGCAGGGGTTATGTCTTTAACAAAACCTTCTATAAACTCAACTAAAACAAATGAGCCCACACGTACAGGTGATTTTGCATGTTTTAAAATCGAGTAAAATTCTTAGTAAGAACTAAGAATGTAATTTTAATTTTGTTGGAAGGTGATATGGTCATATGGACTAAAGGGGGATGGAAATTAATCAGTTTTTTATCGTTATTCATATAGGTGTGCAAAGGAAACTGACAAATGATTACCAGGCGAAGGTTGGTCTTGTTTTTGAATAATTTAATTTTGTCCTCCCTCTCTCTCTCTCTCTCTCCCTGCATGTTCTTGTTTTTATTAATTTTTATTATGGAAAAATACAGGAATCTCCTCTTAAAAAAGTTGAAAATCCTACAAAAAGCGAAAAAAAAGGTGCCGCCACGCCCACCCCATACAAGCCACCAGTGCGAAACAGAAACACAGGTTGGAAATAATCTGTACTCAAAGATAAACTATTATTTATTCAGTTATTTACATGGAGTTGATGCTTTATCTTATTTTTGTGTAGTTGGTCCTGTTGCAAATACAGGGAGAAACAATCGGAGAGTAGCAGATGCAACAGACAAGCTTTCACAGATTTCATTAACCCGTGGGTCTCAATCCATGAAAATGAAGCAGCCGCCACCACCTTCCATGAAGGCTGGGGATTGGCATGGTCGGCCTTATGAAGCTTCTCCAGTCCGTGGATTTCCAAAGCGTGTGAATGGTTGATTTAGCTTTATTTAACCATATATGTATGTATTGGCTTGTTATGTATCCATACCTTGCTTGCTTTGATTGTCTTCTGGATGGATTCATGGTTAGCCGTTACGTTGTTGGTTTGTTTTTGAACATATGCTGTGTGTTTGCTTTCATTACTTTATTGCCCTTCGTTGGTCGTTACTCATTATGTTTATAAATTACTCTATTGTGTCTTATAAATTATAATGCTTATATTTATATTATTTTTTCTCAAATATGTGTTTCTCAATGCATATGATTATAAAATTTTACATGCGATCTATATCTCTTTTTTATGTGCTTCTCAATGCTTACACTATTATTATTTTATGCGATCTATATTGTTTGGAAGTTTATCAAATGGATTTATCAAACCTGTAAGTGTTGTGACAGATCTAAATTGATACCTTGAGTCCATTGTTCATACTCTCCCAATAGGCAATAATAGTACATTTGCAGTTGATCCAAAGAATGGTTTGTTCCTCCTCCGAAGCAAATCTATAATTGTTTACGAGTCTTTCATGTTTTAAAATTAACTTATAACTATCCTAAGTTTTTCAATGTAAACTAAAAACGAGAAAACTCTATAAAACCAAATCATGAGATTTAAGTTTTTCAATTAAGTGAAAGGAAATTAATATAACAAGAATGGTGAAAGGAAATTGAAAATATTAAACCACAAATTAATATAACAATATTATAAGGCCATATCCTAAACTACCTATTACCCTATATACCTCCTACCATATCTCTTTTCTCTGACTACACTATAAAACCATACCTATCACCTATTACCTCCCTCATAACTTTCCGTTACATTTTTCTTACTGTTGTCATTCCATATATAATTATCCAATGCCAACATCCATTAATCTTATCTTCCAAACTCATTTTCAACACTCTTATTTTCAATTCTCAAACACTCTAATTAACTTTTACTTCCATTATTATTTTTACATTAAACCAAAGTAGTCCATTTTAAACACCTTTCGACGATCACGTACCATTGGTTTATATATTCGTGTCTACGGTGGAATACGAGTCATCGTACAAATAATTTTACATCTATAATTGTGTTATGTTGTAATTGTTGACAGATAGAGAAGTCGGAGTGTATTGTGTTATTTGAATCAGTACATTTGCTTTTATACGCCTCTATATGAGGTTATTTATCTATTAACTCTTATGTGGTTATTTTCTATTTTTCCTTGTATGGTTTATTATTTCCTAGCTTGCCCTTATGGGGTCATTTGCATTCTTCTCCCTGACAGTAATATTTTTATTTTTGGATATTCATGAAATCCGACTTTAATATTTATTCATTTATTTTACCATCATAAAAAAAACAATGAATAGAAACTAGAAAGAACTATACAAGTATAGAAGAATGGACAAGATTTCAATATTCTTGTCACTGTTTGAAAAGGAGATGGGCCGGCCCACCAAACCCGACAAATAACTAGTTTGTTTCAGCCTCTAGAATTTCTACATCAAATAAAAGAAAATCTAAAACACATTTTAATTTTTTTACAGTCATCTATAATTTCTGTCGCTTGTCAGGAATCCTCACATCCGATAGTCGTCGTTATTATTTAATAAATAGCACTGTAATTAAATGAGTCAGCCAAAGAACACTGACAGATAAGAAGAAGAAGGCCATAGCTCACAGACTCAGTCAGGCCTGAGCTAGATGGGTAGTATGCTTCCACTGCTTCCACAGCAAAATAGGATAGGGACCGGACTAAATCCAATCCAAACACATGGATTTTTTATATCTGCTACAATGATCCTGCAAACACATCAAAACAAAATAAAATTAGCAAAATTTAAATTTTCAATGGACAGAAACTCTATTAAAGAATCCAAAAAAATTACAGAATTGTTGCATGCATCAACATCATAAGAATTACAGGTGGAAAAAAACAACGAATTTCAATTTTGATATCTGGATTTAAAAAATATCGGATATCAGGCGGTTCGTTTAAAATTCGATTAGTTTAAATTAAATATTTACTGTGCCAAACACGATCCTGTTCGTTCGATTTCAGTCATTCGATGTATTCGTACAAATGAATCTTACATGTTTCAGTACATGTTGGTAGTAGTTCATTTAGTACATGTTGGTAGTAGTTCATTTAGTACGTGTGGTAGTTCATTTATTTAATATACTAAAATAGCAGTAAAAAAAGGATAAAAATCGAAGAACAAATATTTAATACTTACCTACATGCATGTCACCTAGTACTAGAGTGCCGAACCACGATATAAAATGATGAAAATGGTGAATGGATACTCTAAATATAATGGTATTTGAAAATTGATTGATTGATGGTAGTTCTGTCAGAGTCAGAACATAAAGACGACGAAGTATATAATCAAATCAATAAACAGTAAACAAAACACTATTACAACCACCAATTAAAAAATTAAAAATTAACGGACATATAAAACAAGATATGTTGAATAGTGTTGTGATTAACATATGGTCAGCTAATTGTCACCCTGCCTCGAGATTATGTCTAATAGTAGTTCAATCAAAAAGATAGTACGGATAGGTGACCATTAAATTAGATATACAAGCACGTGAATAATTCAGCGCAACATGACGCAAATAGAGGTTGGGGCACCAGAAATAAACTCTAAATATTTATATTATTATAAAATTTAAATTTACATATATATATATATATAACCTTTAAATTTTATAATTATCTATATTACATGCATCTATAGTTTTATAAAAAAATTAAACACAGGATTTTTTTGAAATAAAATAAATCAGATGTTTTTTTTATAAATGTTATTCGAATCTGAATATCCGAATTCGATAGGTAAACGATATGAATTCGAATATCCGGATATTAAACTAATTCGAATATGATGGTATTATGTTCGTTTACATACATATGCCTACAAGAAAGGAGAGAAATCACCTAAAGAAATTATCTACAAAAATATCACGAAAACAATCGAATGTACGTTCAAAGAGGGTGCTTTAAAAAAAAGACAATAATCGTCAAGAACATGACGCGATGACACATTGTGAGGCAATTATCCAAATATTTCACAATTGTACGTGGATGAGTTGAGTAGAAGAAGTTTGATCGTATTGAATGAATTATGAACTGCGTGCCCAATTGGGTTTATTTATACATGAACTAATCTTAACCTTAACCCTAATCCTAACTAACACTAGGATTAGTTTGTTAGTTGGCTCAATAGCAAAAATGCTCCTACTGCAGAAGAATACTCATCACAGGTAGTTACAAAAAGTTAACCGCCAAGGTAATTAGTATAAGATCGATAATTAACTGTTAATAAAGTAGGATAGAGTAAATTAGTTTAAATTAGATCTGTAATAGATGCAATAACTCTTTATTTTAATTCAATGCAAGAGTAACATGTAAAAAAGAAAATACAATGATCCTGCTTAATTTATGTTATTAACATCCCTAATGACAGATTAAGAAGACATTATAAAATCCATTACAAAATCTGACAAAAGCTGAGAAAGGGGAGACAGTCATGAAAGACTACAGTTTCTAACTGTAAAAAAAAAACTAAAGTATTATTGCTGTTTGGACTTTGAAGAAGACAAAGAGGACCCTCTTCAAGACCAGTCACTATTGTAACTGACTCACCTACTGCACTCGACTTATATAAACCCTATTTCTTTTCTGAATCAATTAGGGTTTTGGTCAAACCAAACCAAAACATTTAAATGTTTAATAGTATTTCGAATTCGAACACTGGCGAATGGTCATTTTTTAATTTTAATCAATAAATTGAATATGAATTATGAACCCTATTTTTTGTTTAAATTTAAAAAAAAAAAAGATTTTTTGGAAAATCCCACCTATCCTGATTCTCGTCAGAGAAGAAAAATGTCTTTTGTCAATAAATGCTCAAGTCAGACGACGGCCATTGAGAGCTTCAATGGAAGTATCTGTACACTTGAACTTGAACTTGAAACATGCAGACAGTAAATCTTTGGAAAAAGACAGTTAATGACTGAAAAATTAATTAAACTTCGATTCAAACTTGAAACTTGTTATTATCATAGCTGCTAATCGATTTGCTAATTACTTACTTAACTAACTAACTAACTAATTAACTTAACTAATTAAACACACATGCTTAATTGCACCCGACAATCATAGAAGAAATACAGTTGTAAGTTGCTGCTAATATATAGTAATAACGATGGTGGTGGTGAATGGTGATTAAGGGAAACGAAGAAAACAATTGTCTTTGTAATCCAAGAGAGTAGACAGGTCATTGTAGCTGCAGAACTCTCCAAGAAACGACTGAAACCATGTACCAAGTGGACTGTGACAAGTTTCGAAATCCGTGGTGGTGTTTGCATTGGTGTACTGATCATCATCCTCCATACCAACCACTCTTAGTCTACCAATCTCCAACTCCTGATCCTCATGTTGCAGCTGTTGGATTAATGCTTCATGATCGGTTGCACCGGTGTTGCTGCTCATCAGATGTGCTGTTGGTAGTGGCAGTGGTAGTGGTAACGGTGCTTCTTCCTCAACTGACGGTGAAAATTCAGAGATGGAGTTGCCATTGTTATCGGTGCAAAACTTGGTGTTGAGGTCACTTATGGTGAGTAACTTCTTGCTCAGATGAGTGTTCCAATGGTTCTTGATCTCGTTATCGGTTCTCCCCGGTAATCTTCCGGCAATCAATGACCATCTACACATGATAAACAAAAAAAATTCGTTATAACAATCTTGATAATGATCTATCACAATGACTTTCACTCTATAGAAAATATATCGATTGGACCTGTTTCCGAGTAAATTGTGAAGTCGTATAATCAAGTCTTCTTCATCTTCAGAGATGTTTCCTCTTTTTATCCCTGGTCTCAGATAATTAAGCCACCTCAATCTACAGCTCTTTCCACACCTGTTCAAACCTGCAAGATCAAAGATACCAACCTCAATCAGATTGAATTTCTACGTCCGTATCAACGTGCATTAATGATGCAGTCATATCAGTTCATGTTTCATGACAGGTTTGTTTGATGAACGTACTTTTGAAAAAGTAGTAAAAAAAATCGATTTTTTTTCTCAAACCCTAAATCAAGAACAGCTAGCGTGCAGAAGATCCAACTTATACACAGAATGATAAACGTACCGGCTTTGGAAGGAAGTGTTCTCCACTTCTTATCACCGTTTTCAAGAACGTAATTGACAAGCTTTCTGTCCTCTTCGGCAGTCCATGCTCCTTTGTTCGTCAGCTTCAGTACTACGTCCTTGGATTTCTTTTCCGATGACCTTTCCGGCTTCCTCCCCATATATATAGCTCAAACTCCTGCACATGTGATAGATAGATACCTCTCTTGTTTTCCGGTAACAGCGAAGGGAGGGAGGACGTGAGTGCGCGCAGAGAGAAAGAGAGAAAGCGATGTATGTATGTGTGAACTTGGGAAGTGGGAACGGTGTTGGTCTTTATATATACGATCACGTCGTGTGAATACAGAAGATCACAACCGTTAAATCAGAACACCACTTGATCTCATCTCCCTAGGATCCAACGGCCGACATCACACGTGGTTGGTTTCTTCCCGACAGGAAAAAAAGTCTTTCTTGTTACTTGTTTCTTAAACAATCTGAAATAGATCTATAATTAGTTTCTAACTAATTACCGATTTTTTTAAGATCACTTCCAATGATTAACTCAATTAATCATTTTTAACTCAAAAAAAAACATTGTATATCATTATTAAAAGGTCGTCAGGACGATAACGGATACCGTCAGGAAAACACAAGTCTGTTATATAATTTTTTTTTTTTCATTTTCCACCAAAAAAATATCAGTGACGGATTTCCCATCTGATATTTTTCATAAGAATCGAAAATTATATGATTGTGAAAAATCCGTCATCTATTATATGACGTGAAAGACATTTGACGTCAATTTATCTATAATGGTTAAAGACAACTCGCAAATAAGTACACGATTTAAAAATCTTAATAGTTATCTTAACCAATTGAGCTAATTTTCGTGAGTAGAAAGGATTATTTCATGGAAAGAAAACTTCATGGAAGTCTATCTTCAATGAGGCTAAAAACGTTAATGAAATCTTGACCTCACATTTAAAAAAAATAGTATAACTCGAGATTAGTGTAATAGATGAGGGGAAAAAAATCAGATAAAATGGATGGACGATCAGAATTTCATAGACGTTTTTAGATTTACATAAGAAGGATTCAGCTGAAAATTGTTCTATTTCATGATTAAAAAATTTGAATAGTTATTTGGTGAATGTATATATAGAGGGCTCTGTATATATACATACATAACATGGTATCAGTGAATCTTTTCAGCAATGAAAGTAAATGGCATGCATGTACCGGTGAGGACCACAAGCTAGGGAAGATTCGATGTATCTTAAGAGATGATTATGATGAAGATTGAAAGCGCCGACGCTAATAATACAGCGGGAACAGCAAGGAAAACGATAAAGTGAAAAAGAGTAGTGGAAAAACTGCCAAAGAGGAAACGAAGCCAGAAGAGAAGTAATCAGCTTTGGACTTTCTGTTGGGACAATCATGTCGGAGGTTTTACCATATCTAGGCAGCAAATGCCCAAGGAGCAACGGAAAAGGCCAGAAAAACCTCTTCTGTAATAACAAAAAAAACGGTTTTATTATAGCAAACGTTTATTATTAAATTTTTATTGAATCTATAGATTTTTGAATTGTACTTCGTAAATATGAACGGGTATGAAAGTTGGGTATGGTTAAACCCGACCAACGAAGGTATAATCCGACCAACAACCGACTCTAATGTCAGTTGCCAAAAAGATGATGAATCAATCATTGTTAACTTAAAACTCACTCGATCAATAATCAATCATTGCTTTAATTCATCCTTAACACAACATGAGACAATGGGGTAGCTAGCATAATTGATGGTGCATTTGCGATGGGGATGGATTCCCTTTCGCACTCACACACTATCGCTCAGGTCTAAGTCTCTCTTTCTCTATTACTGATCAAGTATACAGCAGGTTCTCAATGGTTTTTCCAGTCGTCCCCTTCCCTAATGGTCTTGGAGATATTTATACTATCCTACAGGTCGGGTCTCTCGACTCGGTTCTCTTTATTGATGTTGAAAAATATATTGATTTTCGATAAATGAAAAGAGGGGTTGTTGGTCTATATATAGACCGAGATCCAACAACCCAATATAAAAATAAGACAGGTTTCTGGTGTACCATTTGTTGTATCATGTATGTGCCATCATGTGTCATTACATTATGGTCGTTTGATTTGATGTTAGCAAAAATTTGATTTGTTTATCATTACATCAATTTGAACCATCAAATCTGAGTAGAATCAAACCATCAAATCTGAACCATAAAATTTTTTGCCAACAAAATCAAACGGCTATAATGTAATGGCACATGATGACACATATAACAAATGACACACTTGAAAATTCCCCTATAAAAATAACGTTATATGGAAATAACGTTAAATAGTAATAACATTATATGGAAATAACGTTATATAGGGTTATGATTATATACATAATTAGTTATTATTTAACTATGGTTAATACTCTTTGTCCGTGGACTTGTGCGATTACTGATTACTGACCCAATGGTTGGGTGCCATGGTATCAACAATAATCTTAACTAATCAAGGTCAGCAGTTTCGAAGTAGATAATAGATTGTATGAAAAAAATCTTAAAAACACCCACAAAATAGGTTAGTAGAATAGTAGTTTAAAAATAATTAATCAATTTAATCTCATTTATAGTTATAAATTTAATCTCATTTAAAAATAATAAGGCTGCATTTTTGGTGCGGACGACCTGCCACTACAAGAAAACAGGGAAACAATCACGGCCAAGATCACTAGCTAAATGGTAAAATCCGTGGCTAAATCAATTTAGCCATGAGAATTAGCCACGGGAGGGGCCGTGGTTGTAGGTCTAGTGGTTATTGATTTTTGGCCACAGCTAACACGACCATTTAATTTAACCACGGCCATTTTCCGTGGCTAATTTTGGTAATCGGGTAAATTTTTTAAAAAAATTAGTCACGGCATACAGTGACTATTTTTTTACCGTGGCTAAATTTTTTGTGACATAAAGGGCCACGGCATAAATCAATGGTTAATATTTTATTGGTCGTGGTTAAAATTTTTAAACAAAAAGAAAAGTGAAGGGCCACGGTCACAATCAGTGACTAATTTTTTGTTGGCCGTGACTAAATGTTTGAAACAATAAGGAAATGGAAGGGCCAAAGCTAAAATCAGTGACTAATTTGTTAAAAATTTAAATGTTAAAAGACGTCTATTGTAAGGTCTTACACATTCATATAATCTGAAAATTTCATTCAAACATATAATTTTTATTCGAACATATAAATTTCATTCATATAACCTGAAAATTTCATTCAAACATACAAACATATCATTCAATTAATACAAAAATTCAAAACATACAAATTCCATTCAATACAATAAATAGTTAAATACCATTCAAAAGAAAACTAAACCAAATATAAAAAAGAGAAACATATTAGTTGGTGCCGGTCGCGTTATTAGTCGCACTTTTGCCAACATTTTCAACATTCGAATCTCTTGTAATAGGTGTGATTATGTTGTCTTGTCTTTGACTCGACTGAACCTAATGAAAAAAATATATATTGAAATTATAAAGAAAATATAAATGATATATATATAAATGTTAATTACCTCAACCGTCTCTCGACGTAAGCCTTCCCTTACTTTCTTAACTATATCCGGCATTTGTTTTCGAATGACTTCTTGGACTGCTACATCAAACTCTTCTTTATTTTTTTGTCGTTGAATTTTTAAAATATCTGAAGTTGTGTTATGTGAAGTCGTCATATTAGGAACTTTCTTTTTTTCCCTCAGTAGCTTTCACCCATATTTCTAAATTATTTGACAATGTATTTGATCTATTTGATGAGTGTATTTGATCGTTGAACTTAATACTAGTGGCTTCAATAACATTTCTTTGAAGCTAATGATAGTCAGTCTATAAAAATGAAAATAAATAATATGAATTAAATTTGTGAAAATACTTACAACAAGCATTTCTAACGAAGTTTTTTACAATGAAGCATCTTCCCTTTGGATGAGGTCAATCGTTTGTCTTAGCCAAATTATATATTTTCTTAACTCTAACCTAACCTTAATTTTTTACATATATAATATATATATTATTAGTCACGGCTGCTAAATGCCGTGGCTAATAATTATAAAATATCAGTGGCTAATTTAATTGTCACTAAATTAGTCACGGTTTCTCCAAATCCGTGGTTAAATATTCAATGAAAAAATGGAGGGAATTTTGCCGGAAAATTTAGCCACGTCTAAAAAAACTTTGGCTAAGCCCGTGGGCGTAGCCCTGTTTTCTTGTATGTCCGACGAATGGTGGTCATCGGCGTTTGAGTTCCGATGGATGCGGTATCTCACTGTAACGATATTTGGTAGTTATGGTACCGCACCTGGAAAGACATTGAAACCCACGATGTCGTTGATCATGGCCGATCGTGTTCTAGACATCGGAACCAATGACAAAACTACTGTGGACCCGAAAGACGACCCGTAACCCGGATTTCATTTATGATTTTTTTTCTTCAAATATTAAAATTTTTCATTAAAAATAATGAAAGACAATGTCCTGAAATACAATTGAATAAGAAAATAAAAATGCGGTGGGATTGATATTGTGATTTTCACTATATTGACATTATCCTATGTAGCTATCCTTCCTAATGTAGCTATCAAGAGAGTTGTCTCCCAAACCTGCATAGTAGTCATTTCCAATTGTGAATCACATTTTTTTTGAAGATTTCATTTATGATTGACGGTTGAGCTTAAGAGTAAGTAATGAGTCACTACAAAAAAAAGAACCTTGTATGGCGGCCTTTAGATGGCGGATTTCCGCCATCAATACTTCAGTTGTTTAGATGGCGGATGTCCGCCATCTATTCTTTGAGTCCGCCGAGGAAAGGTTTGGGCTCGACGGCGGTTCCATTTTATTTTCGATGGCGGTGTTTAGATGGCGGATTTCCGCCATCTAAACTATCCCGCTCAAAATTTCGAATGTCCCCCAATATTGAACCCGATTACCCGATTAAATTGACTTAACATGGCGGATGTCCGCCATGTTAAGTATTCGGGGACTCAGGCGGAAAAAGCCCGCCCAAATTTCGATTGGGCGGACTTTCACTTTAGTGCTGGCGGCACTTAAGTGTACTTACATGGCGGAAATCCGCCATGTAAGTTTTGGGGTTTATTAAAAACCCCAAATCGACAGAACGCGTCTGTTCTGTTCTAAAACATTTCTTTGCTATCTCCTGCCTGCCGGACTACTGTTTGCCTACTGCTGCCGCTGCTCGTCGCCGCCGCCGCCGCTGCTCGTCATCGTCTCGTCGTCCGGAGTTCTCGCCGCCGTCGGTCGCCGAATCCTCTACCGCCGTCCGGAGTTCTCGCCTATCTGTGAAGGTATTATTTTGGGTAATTTAATTTAGGGTTTTTTTTCTTCTTCTTCTTCTTCAACTGTGAATGTGATAATGAGTTATTGTGTTATTGTTTATGATAATGGGTTTATGTTTAATTGAATGGGTTTATGTTTTGATATTAGGATTGAATGTTAGGATTTGAATGTCCCAAATTTGAATGTTAGGATTTGGATGTTAGGATTGAATTTTAGGAATTTTTTATATCCCAAATTTGATATATCGATTTGAATGTCTTAGGATTTTCATGTTAGAATGGTGAATTATATGGATTTGTTATATGGATGATGAATGTTTATATGTTTATATGGATGTTTACTTTAATGATTAGTTATTATATGTTTTATGATGAATGGTTATATGTTTATATGGATTTTTATATAGTTTAGTTATGGATGAATTTAGATATGGATGTTTAGATATGGTTGATTATGATTATTGTTTTGTTTTGAAGGTTTTGTTTACCATCGATTTTATAGTTATGATTTTATTTTGTTTATGTCTACTACTACTTGTTTACCATCGATTTTGTTTACTGTAATGTTTAGATTGTTTTATTTTGTTTTATGTCTACTACTACTTGTTTTATAGTAATGTTTAGATTGTTTACTTGTTTAATTACTGTTTTATTTTGTTTTATGTTTAGATTGTTTTATTTACTGTAATGTTTATGAATTTAGATTGTTTTATTTTGTTTACTTGTCTACTTGTCTACGATATAATGTTTATGTCTTGATTGTAAGTATTTGATACTTGTATTCTATAATAATATTGATTGTTTGTATAATCATGTTATTATTAGTGTTTTTAGATTGTGATTTCTAGTGTTTATAGGAATTAGTTACATGGATGATGAATGTTTATATAGAATTATGTCTTTATAGTTACATGGATGATGTCTTTATAGTTACATATAGAATTATGTCTTTATAGTTACATGGAATTATGTCTTTATAGTTATTTAGTAATTTTTTAATGTATTGTGTTAGTTATTCCGCCTCCTCCGACAGCCGTGCTCGTGTCCGATTGCGTTGCTCGCCTCGATTGTTCGTTTTGATAACATTATAGAAATCATTTAATGATGAAATCGCGAATAAAACAATATTTTGAAATAATTAAATAATTAATATTTATTTAAATAAATAAATTACTGTTTTTAAATAAATTTAAAATTACTGAAATTCTTTATATTATTTACTGTTATGAATTAAATAAATAATAATTTGTTTAAAAAAAAAAAAAAATTTAAATTAAGTAATAAAATTAGTTTTTTGTCTTATACTTGTAAATAATTAATTTCCATGAAATTTTAATTTGTTAAGTAATAATTATTAAATTGTATCAAAATAATTTGTTAATGAAATTGGTAATTAAATAATTAGAAATTATTTAATTACTGTTTATAATAATAATTAATATAATTAAAATACATTAAAAAATCGAATTGCTCGCCTCGATTTTTTAATTACTGTTTTTAATAATAATTAAAATAATTATTTCTTATTTCTTAATATTTCGAAATTAAAATAATTAGTTATTAAAATAATTAAAATACCGTTTTAAATAATTTTAAAATTACTGAAATTCTTTATATTATTTACTGTTATGAATTAAATAAATAATAAT